>CM055095.1:72151489-72708989 GCA_029204225.1 Diphasiastrum complanatum | reverse complement strand
CAAAGATCATTGGCAAAATTTGTTTTTTGACCAATACTAGTGAGGGCGAGGTCATCTAGAGTGATAGCTTGTTTCTATTTGGATCAAATCGACTTGGAGGCTGTGTATGTACTTTTCAAATGTGTGAAACCATACATCAACTTTCATTATAAGTTACCTTGTGTTTTTTGGTCCTATAATCTCAATTCTAGTCCAAATCTAGTGTTTTTTGAAGCATAGTATTGATCTAGATTCAATCTAGCTAATGCCTATGACCAAATAGAGTTTTGGATCATTGAAGCATTTCTTTTTGGAGTTTAAGATCAGATCTAAGAGGCTAATTTGTTCAGATCCTTAGTTGAAGTGAAACCTCTAAGAAAAGTGTAAAGCAAATTTTTTTTGTGAGAGTGAAAGCTAGGAATTTTTGTCAAGATCTAATTGTGTATCATTCAAGCTTGTGTGCTAGTTTGATAGAGACAAGGCTATAGGCAATCTTATGAGCTTTAGGCCTTTCGTAGATCTTTAAAATTCATAAATCTTTGTGATTTTAGAAGAGCATTCATTCTACAATGTCATCCATGGGTGGTTACTTGTTGGAATCAAGTGAGAGACTCACTTCCACAAATTATTCCATTTGGAAAGTGAGGATGGAATCACTCCTAGTGATCCATGACCTCTTTGACATAGTTCTAGGAGTTGAGAAAGAGCCTCAAGCTGCCCAAGAACAAACCAAATACAAGAAGAGAGCAAGATTAGCTCTACATTGCATAAAGTTGAATGTATGCAATGACCTCTTGAAGGAGGTGCCTTCTTGTGCCTCATCAAAAGAGGCTTGGGATTCATTAAAGAGTATCTATGAATCCAATAACACTTAAAAAATCCTCATACTAAGAAATCAAGTCTTTCAAAGCATGAAAGGAAGTGGAAAGAGTGGACAAGAGTATGTCCTTAGGATCAAATCTCTTAACAAGGAATTGAGTGCTATAAGAGAAAAGATCCAAGATCAAGAGCTAGTACAAATCATATTGAATGGCCTAGGTGATGAGTTCACCAAATTGGTCCAATCATTTTCTATTCAAGACACTCTTCCATCCATTGAAAAGTTGCACAATGTTCTTGTGGCCGAGGAGAGTAGACTCCTACACCTCGAGACAAGAATGGAAGGCATGTCACTTAATGGAGGATAGGAGAAAGCAAATTTTACATCCAAAGGCAAGAAGAAACAACATCCATTCAAGAAGAATCAAGGCAAGGAGGCCGAGATGAAGAATGGAGGATCAACTTCCAAAGGCAAAGTGAATAACAAGGCAAAGCTCAAGTGTTTCTTTTGTGGGAAGAAAGGACACTTTGTCTTAGAATGTTACTTGAAGAAGAATCAACAAGCAAATGGAGATCAAGGGAACATTGCTCAAGAGGAAGATGATGAGGATGGATTCAACATATCCTTAATGGTTGCATCTACACCAACTTCAAATCAAGACACATGGTGGATAGATAGTGGGGCTAGATCCCACATGTCTTTTAACAAACATTATATTTGTACTCTTCTCTCTTGTAATGACTCTAAGAAGTCAATATACAATACTAGTGATCAAGAATGCAAGGTAGATGGTATAGGACCTATTTCTCTTTGCTTAAGCACATCTAAAAAGATAGATCTAGATAATGTTTTGTATGTTCCTACCATTTCAAGAAACTTGCTCGTACCAAACAAAGCTTGATATGGTGAGATCCCATCAATATCATTATAGAAGTAATTACCACAAGCTATAGCTTCTCCCCAAAATGAGATGGGAAGTGATGCATCAAGTCTTAAAGACCTTGCACATTCACATAGACTCCTATTTTTCCTCTCGGCCACCCCATTTTGTTGGGGGGTGTAGGAACAAGTGTAGGACAATTCAATGCCATTGATCTCACAAAAGTCTTTCATTTTATTGGAGGTGTACTCTCCTCCATTATCACATCTTAGTGCCTTGATGGAAGTACTAAGTTGCTTCTCAACTAGAGACTTGAACTTAATGAAAGTTTCATATAGAAGACTTTTCTTTGATAGTAACTCAATTCATGCGAATCTAGTACAATCATCTAAAAATGTTGCATACATCAAGGCACCTCCATCAATTGCATGTGAAAAACTATGTACATCAGAATGTATGAAATCCAAGGGAGAGAGAGATCTTGATGAAGATTCCTTGTAAGAAGATTTGTGTGACTTTGCAAGGCCACACGCCTCACACATCTTTCCACGCTTTTTGAAAGCTTTTGGTAGGCCGAGAGTTAGTTCCTTGCTTGTCATTGACTCCATGAATTGAAGATTAGGATGGCCTAATCTCTTATGCCAAAGATCCACTTGAGATAGCTCCTCCCTAGCCAAGTTCACACTTTCATTTGCAACATTAGCATCCAACTTGAAAAGTCTACCTTGCTTAATGCCACTAGCTATGCACATATCATTTTTCAAGATGGAACAAACTCCATTCTTGAAATGTACATCTAGTCCATTGTCCATTAACAAACTTTGTTTTCCAGATCCATTACTTGATTTTACAGCAAGATAACATCCATCCACTTGCATAGCTCCATGTACACAAGAAGATCCTCCAAAAGATGTTCCACTCTTCATAAGAGATCGATACTCAAGATCCATTGGTTGGATCCACTCCTCTTCTTTCCTTGCTTGATCTACACTTGTAGGATCATCCAAAGAGGTTAGGAAAGCAACATAATTTCCAGAAACTACTTGCTCACCCTTTTGATCATATGTGAGCCTTGAAGGTACTTGTCTTTCTCTTGATGTTCTCCTTGGCTTTTGACTTGATGAAGGTCCATCATCACCACCATCCAAAGTAGGATCCTTCTCATCAACATCAAGAATGCTAGAACCATCTACTTTACCATCAATCATGCTTGAAGACACCTTTGTAATGTTCTCCTCATCAAAAATGACATCTCTACCAACAATCACTTTGTTAGTAGAAGGAATGTTAACCTTGTAGGCTTTACTCACCTCACTATATCCAACAAAAATACCTCTTCTTAAAGATGGATCCTCCTTGGTCCTATCATCAAGAGTAATGTTGACATAGCATGTGCATCCAAAGGTTCTTAGAAAGTTGACACTCGGCCTCCTCTTGAATAGCATCTCAAAAGGTGTCCTTCCATCCAAAATAGCACTCAGCCACCTATTGCACAAGAAATTGGCACACAACAAAGCTTGATCCCAAAATGGTTTGTCAAGATTAGCACTTAACCTCATAGCTTTAGCACTTTCACATAAAGTTCTATTCTTCCTTTCAGCCACTCCATTTTGTTGTGGGGTCCTTGATGTTGTATACTCCCTCTTGATCCCATGCTCATCACAAAAGGCCTTGAACTTGTTAGATATGTACTCACCACCATTGTCACCTCTCAAGCACTTGATCTTTGTGGAAAATTGGTTCTCCCTTGCATTCTTGAACTTGACAAAGACATCATACACTTCATCCTTGCTCTTTAGTAGAAAGATCCAACAAAATCTACTAAAATCATCAATGAATGTTACATACATCTTAGCTCCACTATTGCTAATTGTAGTAAATCCATGAATATCCGAATGTACAAGTTGAAAAGGCTTTGTAGATCTAGAAATAGATCTAGTATAAGGTAGTCTATGTGACTTAGACAAAGCACAAGACTCACAAACATGCTTGTCATTACTTAAGGAACTTGGAAGACCAATCACAACCTTCTTCCTTGCCATTACCTCCAATGACTTGAAGTTGAGGTGTCCCATCCTTTTGTGCCAAACCTCTTGAATAGAAATTTGCTCCCTTGCAACACATCCAACTTGGTTAGCAATAACACAAGCATCAAGTTTGAACAACTTCCCTTGCCTTTTCCTTTTCCAATCAAGACATCCTTCCTTTTGATCAAACAAGCATCTCCATCAAACTCCACCTTGAGGCCCTTACTTAGCATTTGACTCACACTAAGCAAATTCTTGGTAATAGATGGAATAAACAAGACATCCTCCAAATGAACATTCCTATTTGTAGAGAGAGAAATAGGAATTGTGCCAATCCCTTTGATTGCACACTCACCATCATTGGCCATGTAGATCACCCTCTTGTCATCTCCATATGCCAACAAAGAAGTGAAGTACGATTTGTGAAAGGTCATGTGTGAACTTCATCCACTATCAATCCACCAAGGATCTAGATCTCCATCATTAGCAAGCATACATGAAGACATCACAAAAGCATCATCATTTGCATCTTGCACATCCAAACCATCCTCATCAAGAGTAAGATTACCTTGCTTGTCTCCTTGATCTCTCTTCTTCTTGTAGCACTCACTTGCAAAGTGTCCTTTGATGCCACAATAGAAGCACTTGAGCTTTGATCTATCCTTCTTTTTGCCACTTGAAGAAGCATCCACTTGATCTTGCCCTTTAGACCACTTGCTTTTGGTTTTGCCCTTGAATGTTCCCTTTGTGAACATAGCATCCTCTTGAAGTGTCAATGTAGATCCACCTCTTGCTTGAAGCCTATATTCCTCATTGATCAAGATCTCTTGAAGATCCATCAAACTTGGCAAAGTCTTTTGAAAAGCAATACTTTGAACAATGTTAGCATGAACATCCAACAAGCCATTAAGAATCACTTGAATAAGTTCTCCTTCCTTAATGCTTTAATCTATGCAAGCTAACTCATCATTCAATGCTTTCATTCTCAAAACAAAAGTACTTGGACTTTCTTCATTCTTTTGCAAACAAGCAAAGATTTGCCTTCTTAGAGTCAACACTCTAGAAGTAGACTTGGATTCATAAAGCTTCTTCAATGAATTCCAAGCTTCCAAAAATGATGTGCACTTACCAAATTCCTTGAGAAGTTCATTGGTAACATTCATCTTTATCATGTGAAGAGCCTTCTTGGCCCTCTTGTCATGCCTCAATTGATCTTGTTGTGTTGCTGGTCTCTCCTCCAAACCTACAACAATATCCAAAACATCATTCATCTCAAGAAGTGACTCCATCCTCACTTTCCATAATGAATAGTTACTTGAGGTAAGCCTATCATTGGCTTCCAACATGACTCCAATTTTGGTTGCCATGTAGCAATGACCTGATCTTCTCTTTCAACCTATTTCAATGCACAAAGCACTCCTTTGAACAACAACAAATGCTTTCAAAAGAAATCACCAAGACTTGAAACTATCTCACAAATTCTCTTCTAGCACTTATCCAAGCAAATCAACACATATAATCATGGAATCTTGATCAACCTATGATCTATCCTCAATCTAATGACTTTTGCCACTTCCTAAGATTGAAACACACTCAAATGAAGTCCAGCAACCTCACTATCTAGAGATCCAATCAAAATTAGGGTTTTGACAAAATCACAAAAAATTGACTATTCCAAATCTACATGCAAATGCTGAAAATTTGATATGCAATCTATAAGCCACAACTTAGGCTGAACCAATGATCCAAAAATTGGCCAAATCCAGCATGTGAATTCAAAAAATGGAATTGAACAAGTATATTGACCTATTTAGTGTTTTGATCTACAAAAGATCCAATCTACAAAAGCAAAAAATTCGATTTTGGTGTAGAATCCTCTGTAGCATGCTCTAGACTTGATATCTTCACCAAATCATTGATAGATCTGATTTCTTCCTTCATAACCTGAAACACAAGCTATGATACCATGTGAAAGAATTCAGATCCTTAAGATCCAATCAATTTCACCAATGTAGAAAACAGCATCTACACTCTCACGAAAAGCATAAGAACAATCAATCCTAATAAGCATCAAATCCAACAAATAGCAAATTCAAAGAAAACATGAGAGTTAGAGGAGGAAAGATGGAGAGCAAGGACATTACATATCCATTTCATAAGAGGGCCAACATGCTTGTATCCAAATGAAGAGAACATTTATAAATGATTCAAAATTACCACTCTATATAGTGGATTTTAGGGCTTTGGCCTCAAATCCTATTGGCCAATCTCTACCTCCCTATTTGAATTTGAAAAAGTGAGGGAACCCATTCAAAAATCGGAGGGAACCAATTTGAATTTGAATTTCAATTTTGGTGGGAACCCCTATTTTATTCACTAACTTGACTATTGGGCCTTGCGACATTAAAAAGTCTCACAAAAAGACCTAAAGTCCTTTTATTGACTTGTAACTAATCAATTAACTATGTGATCATCGGGTTGGACTTACACACTCAGGGTGCCAAATCCCTCTCACCTATTGACTAGGGTTAGGGTTGCCTCAATATCCACAAACCCTCCAACAGTATCCCCCACCAAAATTGGTGGCGGTCCCATGACGCCTTCGCGAGATTTATTACTTCGGGCTCTGGTTGGTCTCTCTTTGAACCTTTATCAGGTGGTATTGAACCTTTTCCATGAACTCCAGGTGTTCCTTATTAAAATCGGGCTTGTGCGAAAAGAAACACTTATTCATGCCGGAAATCCAATTCGATGTTGTCCATGCTATAAATCTGGACTCCCAAGATCCACCCAACATTGCGGCTCGATAGTACAATCTCGCTATCGATAATTGATCTTGGACTTTGTTAGATGCCATAGAGACATTTGGATCGAAAGCCAATGCCAGTAAGCAATCATCCCATCTGGTGGAAACTGACACCAACTTGGTGAAGTCATTTGCAAAAAAGGCTGACTGCCTAACGATTGAATCTGGTGAAGACCTGTACTCGTATCCATAATCTTGGAGGGCTCGGTTGAAATCCACTACAATTGACCAACTATATTGTTGGTAGATTATGGGCCAATTTGGAGTATAGATTGTGATTTTATCCATTGGCAATATCAAATCTTTCCATTTATTCCCGCGCGACATTTGAACAAAATATAGATCCACCCGGAGCTGGCAAGGGCTCGCTACATAACTCATTGAATCTGGAGTCTTTTTAAAAACCGTTTTGTGCCATGTTGGTTGCTCACCCAATGTGGGTTGGGTAGCTTATCCAATTCTTTGCCGGCTTCAATCTCTGAAGTTTTAAACTTGATAATACATCCACCTCTCGAGGATTCATGTGGATGCTGATGTACGAACGTATGGATATGTTTCTCAAGAGTGATTGGTTTCTGAAACAGTGGTCTGTTGGCCCTTGATATTGATGGCTCTACATCCCTGGCTTGAGAAGCCGTGGGTGGTTCTTCTTCTGCCCCTTGATCCATACTTGTATCTGTTTCTCCCTGATCATGATGTGGAGGCAAGAAAGCTGGCATTACTGGGACATGAATTCGGGGTGTCATCTCTAAGATCTGAATAAATGCTTTTTCATATTCTTTGATTATTGATTTTGCCTTTGCAAACTCAGCCAATGCCGTCCGTTTGAATATGTCAAATCGGCCCTAGAATTTGGTCGATGAAGTGTGATATGTCTCGACCTTTTTGAACAAGTATTTGACCTCCTCTGGTGGAACAAGGTAGTCTGGCGCTTGTGCTTGCAGATAAGCATCGCACTCGATGGTGGTGGCATCCAATTCTCCTTGGATCCTTTCTCGGTCAAGAGAGCCAAATCCTCAATCCACTAGATAAGTGGTTAATTCGAATCATTGTACATGTTCTCTCTTCATTTCAATACAAGCAACCAACGGGGTTGTCTTAGTTGGTTAGCTTGACATCCAAAGTTTCTTTGGTCTCAGGTTCGAGCCTCCCCTTGGAAACCAAGAAGCATTTCAATACAAGCAGGTTGGCCCTCTTATGGAATGGATCAAGAATGTCCTTGCTCTCTATCTCTCTTCCTCCATCTCTCATGTTTTCTTTGTATTTGCTAATTGTTGGATTTGATGTTTATTAGAACTAAATGTTCTTATGCTTTTTATGGGAGAGAAGAGGAAGGAGAAGGGCGAGTTTCTATCATTGTGGAATAGGGTTAATGGATGTAGGGTTAATGGTTCTAGTGTTAATGGATCTTAATGCTAGTATGCACATGCTTGGATTATGAAATATGCTATCACTCTCATGGGAATGAACCTCCGCGTGATAACTAACCTCGTCTCCTTGATGCTTGTGTGCTTGGATCTAGGGTTGAGGCTAGGATAGGAAATAGCTTACTATAATTTTAGCACCGTTGTCGGGGAGCTACGCCAATTTTTCAATTTGCAGCATGTTGGATGGTTGTTAGCTTACATTTAGGCATCTTGTTTTGGCATTAGTAGGGCTAAAATTGCATCTTAAGATTAGGTCGGGTGCTATTTTGCTTGATTTGAGTGGTTTTGCTTGTTTGAAATCTAATGTGATTATTGAGCAAGCCATACAAATCACAATTCTTAAGATCCATTTAAATCTGAGAAATAAAAAAACACAACAAAAATTGCTCATTTCTGCAGATTTGGTGAAGAAGAAGGCAGTTTCGTCATCAGACTTGATAACTTCTTGCTCTCTAGAAAAGAACCTTCACCGAGTTGCATGCAAGACTGGATTCATACAGCTTTTGTGAAAAAATTACATCTTTCTACAAAAATATTAGTTCTCTGAGAAGAACCTTTGCCTATTTCTAATAATTAGTGAGGCGAATGTTAAGTCACGGCCAGTTGTCATACTGACCTATTTTTGACAAAAAGGGCTACTTTTTTGCAAAAATAATAGTATCACTCTTGAACCTTTGCCTGTTTTTCTGAGGATTCTAATTACAGTATTTCATCATTTTTGAGTTCGGCAAAGGTTCAAGAGTAATACTGTCAAGATCTGTCGGGATCCTCCAAAAAGTTTAATTTTATCCTTGCCAAGTTGCAAAAACCTTATTGTTTGCCAGAAAGAACCTTTGCCAGTTCTACCCTAGTTTTATCTGTATTAGATTTATCCACTGCCAAGTCGACGAAGGTTATTTCTACTAGATTTGTCAGTTAACAACCAGATCAATGATTTTTTTACCCAAAATAATAGTGAAGGACCTTCGTTGAGTCATTTTTTGCCTAGAGAATAGTTTCTCATACTATTTTTAGGTTCCGATCTACTAGATCTAGCCATTGTCAAATTTTTGAAACAGTCTGTTATATTCTTGATTTGATTCTAAAAAAGCCTGATTTTAGAAGTGTTGATTGCTTGATCAAAGACCTTTTTCCAAAAAATCAGAAATCTTATTATTGTCAAGTAATAGAAGTTTTATAGATCTGATCCGAAATAGGATCTGATTGAAAAATCTAGATCCAATCTCACTGTCTAATTGAATTGATTAACAATGGACATTCCACCAATTGTCGTTAGAAGGTCACTGCGATTAGAGATACCAAACTATAATGGGTTAACTGATCCTGTCAGATTTCTCAAAATCTATTCTGAATCATGCGAGGTATATGGCAAAGTTTTTCCACAAGATAAACTTAAGCTATTCCCTATGGCCTTAACTGGAGCAACACAAGATTGGTTTTACAACCAAGATGAAATAGAACCTACAGATTGGGAAGGTGTTAAACAAGCCCTCATCACAATATTTAAACAAAGAAAATTTATGGAAGATCGTTTTCTACTTTTAGGTAAAATTAAAATGGGAAAGAGAGAGGGAGTACGAGATTATATTGAATGGGTTAAGCACCTCAGATCTGAGTGTAATTCCTATTTAATTAATGATGATGCTATGATTATGTGGTTTTTAGCAGGTCAACCTAAGAGGATTAGACGCGAGCTGAAATGCCATATCGAGTATATGTCCTTACAAAATGCTATGGATGATGCAATACGAGAGGAGAATGAAGATTTTGATGATGAACCAAATATTGGAATACTGCCATATACAACGGGACAAACAACTACTATATCCACCACTATTGCATTCACAAATATTAATGCTAGTGCGGAATTGATGATTAACAAGTTTGAGAAACTTGATCAAAAGCAGTAGATTCAGTTGGATAAGATGCACTCTTAGTTCGATGAGAAGATGAAAGCTTTGGAAGAGGTGCATGCTAAGAGTAGCAATGCAACTGAAAAGTTCGCTAAGACTTTTCCTAGTCGGGAAAATGTCTAGTGTTCAATTTGTGCGAGAATCACACCATGAACGAATGTCCAACATTGAAAGAACAGATGATGATACTATTTGTCATCTACGCAATTCTACGGGACACAAAATAGCTTTTTGCTTGTTTAATCCTCGGATTATCTAGCAAAGGTATGCTAAGCTTCAATATCGAGAACCTACTACCTATACGAGACTCGATCCTAAGAGCAAGGCTCAAAACTTTGGCCTGGGATTTCCTGGACGACTTGCCTTGCCAGCTCCACAAGAACAACAAGCTCCTTCGAATCTAATGGAACCAGAGCCTTACAATGGCAATGAGCAATGGAATCACAATAATGATCAGGAAATTGGTTCTTCAGAGCAGTATGCTATCTATGATGCCATGCAACAACAAGCAGCGAGACAATGGGCTAGAGCATCACTTGGATGCTTTGCATGCAGAGAGAACCACAAAGTTGTGGAATGTCTAAACAAAGGAAAGTTTGTTCCATTTTGTCGTGAATGCGGTTATGGACATTGTTACAAGGATTGTCCAGCAAGACCAAAACCACCACCGGTTACTGCTCCACTGAATATGATTATGATCAAGCAAAGACCAACATCTCAGCCTATTGAACCAAGTGTACCTTTGATAGTTGTTACCAGAGCCTAGAAGCAGAAAGAAGTTCTAGTTGATCCAATACATGTTGAATCTACACCAACTATAGATATACCTACTGCATCAGGGGTGTATCCGAATCTCAACTTAGAAAAGAAGAGATACCAGAATATGAGACAGTGGATTAAACAATTGCAAGAAGAAGAGGAATTAGAAGCAACTAAAGCAGCAGTCGAAGCCCATTCTTCGCCTGTGCCACCTTCAAATTTACATAATCCACTAACGAATGTTAATACTTAGTTGCACCATCATGAAGAACCCTTCAAGATGATAGAACCTGAAGTGTCGCAATCAGAATTGATTGTAAATACTCTGTCGAGCAAGATGGATATTACGTTGGGAGAATTTCTTAAGCTGGTGCCAAAAGCAAAAGAAGTAAGCGAAAAAGTTAACTCAGATTGAGCCAGCAATACATCATGAGCCACTCTTTTGTGCCACATTTGAAGAATAAAGTGAAGTGCTCAACGTAGGAGCTCAACGTAGGAGCAGCATGGGAAAGTGAGCAACGAAACATCACCCTGCCAATACAACATAGACAGTTTGGTAAAGAAGCTGTCGTGATAGATGGAGGTTCAGGTCTTAACCTGATTTCAACAAAGCTATGCACAAAATGGGGCCTTACAAAGATAAAACCTACAACTTTTGCCATTAATCTAGCTGATCAAACATCCTAAGGGGATGGTAGAAAATATACCTCTCAAGATTGTCGGAGTTCAATTTGTCATAACTTTTGTAGTAATGAACTTGCCTGATGCACCAAATGTTTATCGTGTCTTATTGGGCCATCCATGGGTACGAGTTGCGCAAGTAATTCATAACTGGGGCACCAAAAAAATCACTTTTGAGAATTGTGAATGTGTAGTCAAAGTTGATCCAATCACTTGGACTATCAAGCTAGTGTTCCAAAAAGAAGACGATGATTCATCAACAACGGATCATACCTGTGATCGATATGTAAAGAATTTGGGAGTTCATTATGACTCTCAAATTCGTACTGTCAATTGGAACCAAGCTCTTGCAACAATGGATTGTACAATAGGCTGTATGTGTCAAAGAGATAATCAATCCGAATTGAGCGAGATTCCTTTACCAGATCGAACTTTGGATATGCCAATCACTTTTCTAGTGAATGTAGCTTGGGTATCAATAGATCCAATACCAGATCCGATGGAAGATGAACTCATTCATGTCAGTCACACCTTATCTTACGATGAAAATGCAGAACTTACAGATGAGCGCATCCTAAATCATATGGATTTTATGAGGTTTGGAATCCGTGATATTTCTGAAGAACTAACAATAAAACCGCCTAAAGCAGTTATATTGAAGGAAGAAAAGACTACAGGACCAATGACAAAGAAGCAAGCGAATCAACAGTACAATACGGTCATGAAATGGAAAAAATCATCGAGAGAACCAATTTCTCCATCTATTTAAGGGTTGATGATAAGTTGGCGACGTCGGTCTGCCAATCTAGCAAAAACGCAAAAAACCCGAAGGTGCCCTTTGATACTAGTGTGTGAATCCCTAAGGCGCCTGTAGACTGAAGGTAGCGAAGAAGGCGTGAAAAAGGCGAAGGTGCCTTTGTTAGTGGTATTCCCGACAAATTGTAAATAAATAATAGTGGCCAATAAAATGTGTTGCGAGGGCATGACATCCTGTGCGTATAAGCCATGGAGCACGCAAGTTGAGTTGTAAATAAAATTATAGACTTGGGCCCCTTTGTAATTAAAATAAAACTTGAGGCCCAAAGTCAATTTTAAAGTTAGAGTTTACTTTTTTAGAGTTGGGTCCAATTTTGGACTCACATGAATCTTGTGATTTTTATTGTCCTTTTTGTGGACTCTTGGATCAAGTTGAATGGTTAAGATCTATGAGAATATTAGCCAATAAGATTTTGGGGCAAGGGCCTTCCCCATTTTATCAAAAGGCACCATTTGTACTCTAATTTCATGCTTAACGAGAAGGAGAAAACTCTACCATTTTTGGAAGAGAAGCATCCTCATTTGCTATTCACTACTTGCTAATGTTCTTGTTTGTGTTTTTCCATTGCTTTCTATTTTCATGCTTATTGGTTGCCATAGTTAATGTTTTTCCAATAGCAAGCATAAGGAGCATTTGAGCTAACCTCCACTCTCACTCTCACTCTCACTCTCTCACTCACTCTCTCTCTCTCTCTCTCTCAACATCTTTTATCCTCTTCTTCTCATTCACCAAAAATCATGATGAAGGTAGTTTAGGGGAGTAGGGTTAGGGGTGTGTAGTGTTAATGGTGGTAGAGTTAGGGAAAAAGTAGGGAACTAACTAAAAGTAGCATCTATTCATAGTTAGGCACCTATCCAGTGATCTAACCCTTGTTGACAGGCAGGAGGGCTATACTACGCGAGATCTTCGACCCTACAGTGGCATCATTGCCAAGGATAGGTTTTCACTAACTAATATAGCTGCATTTTAGCTATTTCTTGCTTTTTGGAGTAGTTTTAGGTAGATTTTTGGGTGTTTAGAGTTAGTTTTCTGTATTTTTCTATGTTTGGACTATTCACAGCTAGCGGAGGAGGTGTGAGAGGGTAGAGGAGACCCTGAACAACCTCTAAGGGCTTGACATCCAAACCAAAACCTGAGAAAACCCAAAAAACACACCAATCTATATTTTGGAGGAAAAAAGAGCCAAATTTCCCATCAGATTTTAATATCTCCAAAACCACTGAGAGTTTACCCTTGCATGACTGGTAGCAGCTCGAGGGTATTGTCCTAGACCTGCATAGAAGCCTGCGAGAGTTAGTTCCAAGCAAATTGCAAAAATCAGCAAAAAAACCATAAAAATTCAAAAAACCCTTGTAAAAATCCAAAAAAATGCAAATCTTCACCAGAACTCTCGCAGAGTCCTCTGAAGTTCCATCTCACTGAGACCAGGACACAAAGAAGCTTGCGAGAGTTAGTTCATTGTCTAAGTGCCTGTGCGAGAGTTCCAAGTGGAAAAAAGGCAGGAAAGTACCAAAGAACCCTCGCAGACACTAAATTTTCCAGTTCTAGTGGGCAAGAACCCTCGCAGAGAATTTTGAAGTTCCATCTCAGTGAGACCAGGACACAAGAGAGCCTGCGAGAGTTAGTTTGACTCCAGTAAGCAGAAAATTGGGTTTAAGTGCTTAAAAATCACTAAAAAGTGAAGGTCCAGCAAATCCTTCTAGAAAGAACTCTCGCAGACCATTCCAATCGATCTAGAATGTCAATTTCTATCAGTGATGAAGCCTGCAAGAGTTAGTATAGAGATTTAGTAAAAATCAAGCCAAAATAGTGGTTTTGAACCCTTGCATACAAAGAAATTTTCACTTCCTGCGAGAGTTAACTCTCACACAGAATTCCAGAGTCAGATCTGAACCAGATTCAGCTACTGTGATCCTTGAAAGAGTTACTTCCCAAAGATTTGAGAGATATCAAGGTTTTTATCTGCAAAACAGCTAAAGAACCCTCGAACGGCCAACTCTCGGACAAGAGAATCCTCGCAGACTAGATCAGTAGAAAGATCTGCACCAGATCTAGCTACTATCAAAATCTCTGGTGAATTAGTGCAAGGAGTAAGAAGTTATCAAGGAAAAACCACCATACAAGGCCTAAATTTCACTTTCGACCAATCAGATTGATCAAATCCTTAAGATCTAGAGGGATCCCATTGTACAAGCAATATCCAGCTATCTTGGACCCCGCCATCGGATGAATCTGAGATCTAGACGATCAATACCAAGAAGGACAACAAATCAAGCACCACACCTTCCCAGATTAGAAGCTGCACAACAAGAGGCAGAATCGGAACCAACGCCAATGGATCCAATGGGCCAATCCGTACCTGTCGCTCCCTTGCAAGTAGTCCAGAGAGCACCTCGGATGGAGATACCAAAATATGACGGATCATCAGATCTCATCCGCTTCCTCCACATCTACGAGCAAGCTTGTGAAATCTACGACGAACGGACACCTACAGAAAAGTTGATGTTGTTCTCCATGTCCCTACTAGTGGTGGCTCAAGATTGGTTTTTCAACCTGTTAGAGGAAGAGAAGTCCACTTGGGAAGCGGTTAAAGCGGCTCTCATAACGCGCTAAAACCAAGGAACCTAGAAGACCCGTTTCTCCTGCTCAACAAGGTCAAGATGGAAAAAAGAGAGAGGGTCAGATACCATACTGAACGGGTCAAACATCTAAGATCCGAGTGTAGTGCAACCCTAACTCCCAATCATGCGATGATCATGTGGTTCCTAGCAAGACTACCACAGAGCATCAGAAGAGAATTGAAATGACAGCAACGATTGACTACTGAGCATGTCAATACAAATCAGATTCTGAGCCCAGCACATCTTCACCCAAGTGTTACACCATGGACACACCAATCACATTTGGGGTGAGTATGATAAACGTAGTATGGTTGTCAGTGGAATCTATTGAGAACCTAGTGGATGATGATTTAGTTTCTTGGCAACATGCTCTGACTTATAATAAGGAGATTGAGCTGACTGATGAGCAGGCCCTACAACACATGTACCCAGATCGTTATGGAATTAAGAAAGTACCAGCTCAACTGCCACAAAAATCTGCTATGGCGAAAGTTTCAAGGATAGATCCACCAAGGGCACCTGCGAAGAAGAAGAATCAATTGAAACAATGCTACAACCAGGGGATCCGATGGAGTGATCTACCCAAAGAGGCTATAACTACAATGGATGTTGATATTCGCAACCACGAGGCGAATATCTCACCAATTCTGATGAAAGACAACAAGGACGAAGCCACTAATATTACAAAAAGGGCAAAAAGAAGGTGTTGGACTCCTTGAAGTCAAACAAGGAATACTCAAATACAGCATCATCCTCTACTCAAATGATGAAGAACCAAAAAATGACCAGTCGGGCTAAGATCAATATGCTGAAAGGGAAATCTCGACGAGCACCAATTCACGAGATGCCTGACACTTTCAAAAATTATACCTTGGACGACTTGGTGATTATGATGCCGCAAGCCCAACGAGAACCTGATCAAAGTCAAGTACCAGTGGAACAAGTCTTCAAAGGACCTGCGCGAACACAACCAATGAACTTTGCAGAGCCAGGTGCAGAAGAAAAGATAGTGCATGTGGGAGAGCAGTTAACGCCCACACAATTCAAAAGGCTACGATCATTGTTGGTGGAGTACAAGGACTACTTTGCCTAGAGTTACAGTGATTTGAAGGGCATTCCACCAACAGTAGTCCAACACACCATACCCTTGGTGGATGGAGCAGTCCCCAAGGTGAGTCAATACTACCGCTGCAACCCGAACTATACGGAGCTGATCAAGCAAGAATTGCAGAAGCCGTTATACGCAAATTTCGTTTATGAAAACGAGCACGCAGAATGGGTATCGTCGATAGTTATAGTACCCAAGAAGAATGGCAAAATGTGAATCTGTGTGAATCTGAAGGCGCTAAATGCAGTCACCAAAAAGGATCATTTTCCTTTACCCTTTACAGAAGTGTCCTTGATAGAGTGGTTGGAGCCGAAGCCTACAATTTTTTAGACGGCTTCAGCGGTTACAACCAGGTGAAGATAGCACCCCAAGACCAACATAAGACAACATTCGCCACGGAATGGAGAACCTATGCCTATAAGGTGATGCCATTGCAATGGGTCTGTACCCGACACTTTTTAATTCTGACATTAACATGGGCCTCGCCCTTCACGCTTATGTTGTGCCTACATAGAATGTGTTATAGAAAAGAAATAAGTTATCCCACACCTCACCAATGCCAGACGATGCTCCTATGACGTGGGAACCTGGTCAGATGTCAATTGTGTAACAAAGCAAATGAGTGAGTTTAGCACTCTGTTCCTACGCCTAATCATCATGTTAAATGATTTAAATATGTTGTTGACAATGTTTTTGTCGATGTGAAGGCCATCGCTACCTATTGTCTAAAGGCCATTCATGCTTAAGCATGGATCAAGACCAAATGTGCTGGAGTGTGAATAAGATGTTTCTCAAACCCTCATAAACCTGATTATGAAGGTTGTTGGTATCCGTTCTTCTGTTGTTTTGAAGGTCTGACACCATTCGAGGCTATTGTTGACAATGTTTCTATAGATGTGAAGGCCATCGCTGCCTACTGTCTAAAGGCCATTCATGCTTGTTGTCACTGAAATCTACTGCTCGATTGCTCTGCTAATTTTGAGGCAATAACTCATGAGATACCTCAACAACTTGCTGTCATGAAAGCCTTGTTGTAGGGCAAATGAAGAGGTGCACAAAGCATGGATCAAGACGGAATGTGCTGGAGTGTGAATAAGATGTTTTTCAAACCCTCAAAAACCTGATTATGAAGGTTGTTGGTAGTCGTTCTTCTGCTGTTCTGAAGGTCTGACACCATTCAAGGTTAGTCGCTACTTGATGTGCGTGCGCAGAAGGCCATGTTCTACAACAAAGAAGACACCGGTTATTGCCTAGTAGCAAATCTACAAGAAAAAAATAAGGGGCAGCATGAAGAGGAAGGACATGACTCCGGGAGGCAGCAGCTCATTGAGAAACATATGCACTATGTGACTCGACATATCTATCTATCTACGGATGATACTCACGATCCTAGGGATCTCTCAAGAAAGCTGCCACAAATGATACTCACGATCCTAGGGATCCCTCAAGAAAGCTGCCACAGGCGCGATCCACACCCACAATGAGAGAGAGTAGATCATGGGGATCCCTCAAGAAAGCTGCCACAGTCACGATCCACACCCACAATGAGAGAGAGAGAGAGAGAGAGAGAGAGAGAGAGAGAGAGAGAGAGAGAGAGAGAGAGAGAGAGAGAGAGAGAGAGAGAGAGAGAGAGAGAGAGAGAGAGAGAGAGAGAGAGAGAGAGAGAGAGAGAGAGAGAGAGAGAGAGAGAGAGAGAGAGAGAGAGAGAGAGAGAGAGAGAGAGAGAGAGAGAGAGAGAGAGAAATATGCATGCATGCATGGGGAGGAGGGCCCTGCATCCTCCTCCCCATACATGCAGCCTCTTTTCCTAAATTTTTAGTTCAAAAAATGTGTATGCATGGGTGAGGGGAGGAGGATGCATGGGTCCCTCACCCATGCGCAAAAGTGTAAGTAAGTTTAATATATATATATATATATATATTGAGAACATTGACAAAGGGATCATATATATGACATAAATCCAATGTTTCCTGCACCATCCATTTTAATGTCCCACGAATTCATAATTCAGAATTAGGATGAGACACGAGGACCACCCGCATACTTGTGAGAGGCTGATTGGAAACATGACAATGGGCCAATTGTTAGTTCATCAGAGGAATAGGTGTGCATCCTTGAGGCACTTGATGTGGTAGTTCTAGAACCACAACCTTTGGTGGTCTGTCTTCTTGATCATCCTTGATGGTTTGAAAGAGCAATTCTTTCAACATGCAAGCAAGAGTTTTTGCAAAAAGTAGAAGAGAAGCTGAATAGCTTGAAATATTCATCTATGGTGATCGTTGGACATACACAAGGGAAGCAAGTTTATTTTGGCAATGAGCCTCGACTTGTTACACATAATATCAAGGCTCCGCATGCAACAAAGTTTGATTCCACGTAATATGAAAACAAAATTATACAATGAGCACAAACCAACAAGAACATATTGTGCATATTCCATTCCATATGAAGCAGTCTCCAAGACCAAGGATGATCTCAAAAATGGAAGACAACCTTCAATCTCCAGGTCATGGTTATCAACTGTATGTTTGGGAGGATCATTTTGCAAGACAATAGCGTTAAAAGAACCCCCTCAAGATTTTCTCCTTCACGACATACATTATTGTTTGCTTGTTTACTATTTTGTATCACAAGATATACACACATGGTCGTCCACCCTCCCAAGATAAGCTTTCGAATGAAAGAATTCTCTCCATACCTTTCATAACATCAATGCTATTCTAATCACAAGAAGGAGTTACATCAAACACTTCTCCCTTGCACATTCTTTTTTCCAACCATCCATTCTCTCTTTTTTGGCCTTGTTTTCCAAAGGCAATACTATGCGTTTGAGGTTGGTCAATGGACTTTGGAAGAAATTCAATGTCAAACATAAATTGCGAAGGCGGTCTCAACTTTTGAGGCTCGAGGGGCCCACTTACCCAACATGAAAGTGAACATGCATGAATGGAAAAAAGTAGCTAATGTTGGAGGTTGTCTTCGTTTCAGGAGCTACTTTTGCTTTGTGATCTTTGTTGTGTCAACATGCCATGCAAGAACAAATGACATTATTTCATATCCAAATTAGGCTTTTCGGTGTTCTCTTTCAAAAAAAGCATGTATATTGATAGATGGTTGTTTCTTTTTTTTTATGAGCTTTATTTTCACAAAAGTGTTCTGTTCATTTGTTGCTTAGTATCTTAACTTAAGAATTAGCGGGTTTGAACTTTTTGCAGGTTGGATGAGGACTTGATGGATTGAGGAATGAATACTAAAACGTGAATATTTTGAATATTAAAACGTGAATACTCCGAATATTTTGAGGAATGAATACTAAAACGTGAATATTTTGAATATTAAAATGTAACTATTGCAACGTGAATACTCCGAATATTGATCGTGCAAATCTGAATATTGATCGTAATAGGTTGAATACTTTGATTGTGAATATTCATTGTCAATCCTCTAAATGTTGATTGTGAATATTTTGAAAATTGATCATGAATATTTTGAATAACAATAATGAAAATGCTCATTTATGAAAAATGATTATAAAATCACAAGTATTTTCAATTCATAAAAATCATTATTGCGAGCAGCCTTTGTAAATATTAAACTGTAAAATTGTGACCATTTTTGTGCAATTTTAATCATGAAATCGAGAATTGTAAAATTTATGATTACTTTCATCAATTCGTAAACAGTAAATTGTGATATTCATTTTTTGAAATTATGAATGTGCATCATCAAATCATAATTACTACATCGTCAAATTGCCACCACTTTCGTTAACATTAATTTGAAAATTTTATATTGACCCATTAAATTTCCTTTACTTAATAGTGACTAAATATTATTCATCCACTCTTATTGATGGTTGTTTCTCGTGTCAAATATTTACAAATCTCAAATCAGCACAATGATGGCAAGGCCTTTGTGGTATGCCACAACATTCTTGTTTTCAACCACAATAGACCTTACATCTCGTGTTCGTTGAAGGGTTGCTAACAAGATCATTGTACAAATCACCTGTCATGTAACCATCCCACCTCCACCTCCACCTCCAATCAACACAAGGCAAGGATATGATATGGTCAAAGACCCTAAACTTAGATGTGGATCAATCGAAACGCAAAAATCACATTTTCTCGATCGTGCCCTCCCTCTCTTTCTATTAACCTATGTGACATGCATGCTACTTTCCAATGTCACATACAGTGCAAAATGGTGAATTTGGTGAATTTTGTAGTGCATGACCTAAAAAAATCATGCATGTTGGGATAACATAGTATACCTCCCATGCAAGTTTAGGTTGAAGGCCTAGAAACACTTGCATATTCTTTCATTAATTTTTTGACAAACTTTAGTGCGTTTGCAATGAAAGGCCAAAATAAGGTGATATGATACACAAAGATCTTTTGAGATTTGTTCTTATCCCAAAATCCTAGAAAAATCTAGGGCTAGGGTTCTGAAAATGACCATAAAAAAAATTGTCGCTACAAGTGAAGCATTGAATGACAACTCGCTCAAGTCCTCAGGAGGAAAAATAGGGGTAGGGCTTTGAAAATTGGTTTACCTGACATTGTTACCCTAACTGATACCAGCTAGGGTTCGTAGAATAGTTTCATAAAGGTGTTGCCCTAACTGATGCATTAGTCGTTCAAAATTTTGAGGACCTTAGGGTTAGGGTTGAGTACTGAACGGCAAAACAGGCCGAGAGAGAGAGAGAGAGAGAGAGGATATGCATAGCAGAAGACAAACCATCTGGGAGATCGTTACTGTAAGCAGCAGAGATGGCGTTGCTTGCAGCTGCTAATTCTGCCGCAATTCACACGACCAGCTATGGTGGTGTATCGAATTTCGTCTCCTGCTGCTGCTCCTCATCCTCCTCATGCATTCTGCCAAAACTAAAGTTGAGCCAGGCACTTCATTGCCACCTTAACAGCTTCATTGTTTTCTCGAAAGCTCACACCGAATATCAAACTCCATACAAAAGAAATTATTCGTCTCCAGGAAACAAGATCCACGGGGTAAGACCGGGTCTACCCTGAAGCTCTCTCTGATATTCACATCCCCAGTATTTGCATGTCTTGTTGGTCATGTTCTTGAACTATTATCATTTTCTGTGATTAGAAATGGAAAAATGGCTGTACATGGTCAACATCTGGTATCGGTGCTGCTCCTGGAATGCCATCAGTTAGTTCAGAATATCTTGGGGCTGCAGCAGGGTCTGACTACGAGCTAGAAGCATCTGAGACTGGTATTTCTATTCTACAGCTGCTTATTATGTTCTGTGGCTATTTCTTTACAATTTTTGTTTTGGGAGATGTTGTTACAAAACTTCAAAACACCATATCCAAAGGAAATTTATCTATTGGAATGTCCGTTGTTGGGGTTGACATGGAATCATCAGTAATGGATCTCATTTCACTGCATGCTTTGGGTTGTATGCTTTTAAAAGCTTAATTCTTTTTTATTTTATATATGATAGAACAAAATCTGAATGAGTGAAGAAGTGTGCATGGGTAGCTTGTGAGAGGCCATTTTGTGAAGTACCAAAGGACTAGGAGTTTCTCGAAGATGGTTGCTGTCTCTTCTCCCTTTCTCCTTCATAAAAAGACAATTCTTCAAGCAAAAAAGTTCTAGGCTCTAGCTAAGGTCCTATCTTACTTTAGTGCTCCTCACTAATTTTGTGACTATGTAGCCAGCAGTGTTATTGCTCGACCCACTTCATTTTTTCACTTTATTCATGTTGTCACAATACCCAATGAGATGCGATTGAATATATGCATGTCCAATTAAGTATTTGTGAAAAGATGAAACAGTCACCAAACTTAGCTTATATATGATATTGCAAGTTATATGGAGTTGTTGATCAACTATTGATTGTGGAATATCTTATGAGTGTTTCTTTACATCAAGTGTTTTGCCTTTTATTGCAATCCCTTTATGCTAATATATGGGTTTCAATGAGATCACCAATTGCAATCATAGCAAGAGAATATCAATCCTAAAGGTGGTGGATATTTTGCATGCTATACAGAAGTCAAAACTTGTAGAGGAAATATCTAGAGTATTCAGGAATGAGTCAATATGCAAACCTTAAGGGTGTACTCTAGGTTCGATGAAATTAATTCGGTGAACTCATGATTGCCTACAAGGAACTATAGACTAAAACCAAGATTAGTCTAGAGCTAATGATAGGTATTTAGCTAGAGCTAGCACATTATTTTGATTTGGTCATTGGTCACATGGACTGCTGGTCTCAATTTGGATATTCTCTTTTGTTCTATTTGTTTTCTCTCAAGTGAAGGTAAGCAGATTCTAAGAGGACGTGATATTTAATCTAGATGCCTTGATGGAGGTGGAAAGCATCTTTGGATGTCTACTACACACTGAGATCCACAGGGAGATATCACTCTTTTGTCTAGAGGCCAACTGGCGACTCCTTGCTCCTTACTTTCCTATGATAACGAAGATGTGTGACTCTTATGTTTGAAGAGATTTTTTTTCCTTAGAAAAAGCAACCCTTGCTAGGAGGTAGTCTATTGAGAGCCCCATGTAGACGAGGCTTGCCTCCTTTTCTCCCAACAACGATAGAGAAGTCAAAGGATGTGCCAATGTACACAACATAGCACCTCATCTAGATTATCAATGACGACAACTAGTGCAACTACCTGTGGCTCCCTTGGCTCTATTACAATTTATAGCACTTCACCTCAGATAGCTTTCTTCTCACAAATCCCTGGAGGGTTTTCTCATTACCAGATAACATTTTGTATGTAGGTTCCTAGATCATGTTATCTTTTGTGTGGGTCTTTATCCGGATGATAATGGGCAAAAAGTTTCGCTTTAGAGTATCTAAAGCTAGTGCTGCTTTTGTTTCATGATGTAGGCTTTTCTCACAAATTTAGTCCTATTTAACATGTTTGGTAACTTCTTGAAAGACGTTTAAGGAATATTTCTTTCTATCTAATTTTCCCCCTCTTACTTATATCTGAGGCTTTTCAAGCTTTTATTTCAAAGAGAACACTTGATTTTTTAAAGTACTGATGAAGCTTATTAGGTTTCCTATAGTTGTGGCTTTATGGTGTCACATTGGGCATGCGAAGTTGCTTGTTCTTATTAGAAAAAGAAATTACATGAAAATAGACTGCGAAAAATGGTTAGATTTACTCCTGTAGTAATAATGTCAAACTAGATCCACTCCTATAATTGTTTGAAGAGGAGTTGTGCATATTTCTGTAGCATACATTGAATATGATAATCAAGATACTGTAGAATGCAAGTTCTTATCTGAACTAATAAATCTGATCACTGTTGAAGTTACTGCACTTTTTGTGGATAGAAGGACAAATAACTGTGCACTGTTGACTTTTGGTATCAATTCAAAACGACAGGAAGGGCATACGGTTGGCTTTTTGAGAATAAGGTCTTGAAGCCCTTTGTTTTGCTTTTTTTGCATCAGATGGGACCATTGTCCTTGTGATTGGAGGTGGAGGAAGAGAGCATGCACTTTGTTATGCCCTCCAACGCTCATCATCATGTGATGGAGTTTTCTGCGCTCCAGGCAATGCTGGAATCGCTGCTTCTGGTCATGCCACTTGCATTTCAGACCTTGTTATTAGCAACAGTTCTGCTGTATTGACCTTCTGTAAGGAATGGGGGATCGGCCTAGTCGTTGTGGGACCGGAGGCTCCTCTAGTTTCGGGACTTGTAGATGACCTTCTCGAAGCAGGAATCTATGCATTTGGTCCTACAGCAGCAGCTGCAGCCTTAGAGGGATCAAAAACTTTTATGAAGAGCTTATGTGATAAGTATGCTATACCAACTGCCAAGGTTTTTTTCTTGCCATTTTATTTGCTTAATCACTTTTCCTGTCAGTGTAGAATGCACTGCTCTTCCATAAACTTATCGTATCTGCATTCCTAATGAAATGTCAGGATATCCAATAAGCTACTTGTAAGAATCTTTCTGCTGATAAGTCAACATATGTTTGAAAAGCTGCATATCATTAACCCAACTTTGTGTCCCAATTTTTGATGAATTAAAAAAGTCTTTGATAGGGGACTGACTCTCAGACAAGGTAGCCTCCAGACATTTGAAATATTTTTAATACATTTCAAAACTTTGAAAAAATCATCCAAACATTTGGAAGCATTTTCCAAATTTTTGGGAGGGTCAAATTTGGAAACTTCTGCCATGATGTAGAAGAAAGTGCCAATAGCAATCATACCAAAAGAATACACTCATTAATAGAGCATATGCTGTTTAGAATATAAAAAAAAACAAGTGACAAATCTTCTCAACAAATGGTAGCATTTTCCAAAGTTCATAAATGTCAACCTCCTACTATGATGTAGGAGCCAATTCGTAGTTGCAGCGAAACGTGTTTCGCAAACCGCGATTCTCCGTAACGCGTTTCAAAACGAGAAACCAACAAATTTTTTTTTTTTCTTTTAGAAAAATAGCTTATGGCTGAAATGTTTTTAGGGGAGCAATGGTCAAACCAGCGTTTTGCCTCTCAGAAGTGCAGTAGACGGGGCACAAACAGATTTTTTTTTCAGTAGCTATTTGGTTGTTATTTGCTCTGGTTCTCAGTAAATCTTAATGCTACAGTCATAGATGCACTACGATCTAGAATCGCGATTCTGAATCGTGATTCGGAAAAAAACCAGAATCATTTAGAACCGGTTTTTTTTTTTTTTTGAAATTTTTTTGGGCAATATGGGCATCAGAGGGTAATCTGGGTCTGCTGGGAGTCATGGTATCCTTCCCGATCTCTCTGACAAATATCTCTACGCAGAAGGAACATCTCATGCAGCATCAATGCAACACATCGAGGGTCAACATGTGAAATGAGTGAGCGCGGTGTAACTGGAGAATCCCGGAAAAGACAGTGATAATGTCCACGGATCTCATAATGGACGGGGCATCTGAATAGGAAATGCTCCTCTGACTTAACCTCCCCTAATGTGCTCACATGAGGGATACCCTGGAAGCGCCCTGTCTCCATATATAACTGGTGTGAGGAAACTCAGAACTATCCCAATGTAAATTGGTGGCAATGTGAAAGTCCACTATCCAAGTAATGAGGCAAAACTAGGACCCCAGCACTGTCTAGCTCTAGGAAACTGGAGCAATAGAAGTCTGGTTTGACCCCCAAGGGCCCTTGCCATCTCACTCGAGAATATGCCCGATAACTAACCCTCCTGATATTCTAATGGGATCCCTCTGGTAGATCAGAGATATCAATGCCGTATATACGTAAGAGACGAGAAGCATGGGAGTACCATGAGAGAGAGAGAGAGAGAGAGAGAGAGAGAGAGAGAGAGAGAGAGAGAGAGAGAGAGAGAGAGAGAGTTGAGAACAACAGTCTATGGGACAAATCAAAACATGTTTGAGCTATACAAAGAAAGATAGAAAAAGCTCTATCTAAGCTTTTGTCAATCAAAGACTTCAATAAAACTTTTCTATGCATGAGCTTTGGTGACGTAGCCATAGTTGCTAGGGAATGTATACACACCCCCTTAGAATAGGGGAATGCCATTCCCGCCAGTCCTTAACATTGGAATGTGGTTGAACACCTGGGAGCGTCCCTATTGTGGGGGGAACACGTTCCTGTCCCCAACACATGGGAGTGTGTTCCTATTGCAGGGGGAACAAGTTCCTGGCCCTTCCCAGCCATTCCCCCTGCAGCTCAAGGTTTGAGACCAAATTTTTTTGCCTTTGTTAAATTTTTTTTTCTAGTGAGACCTAATTTTTCCTTATCTATAATTTGAGTGCTTGAACCCCACTCTGAACAAGTGAAATACTTAAGATTTTTACATTTCTTTATTTGGAAAAGGATATAACATGTGATGTTGCTTTGTCCCCCATTCCCCAAGCCTTGCAATTCATTATTCTAGGAGTCCAGATGGCCCCATGTTCCTGTTTTCTGGCAACTATGCAGGTAGGTAGCTTCCAAGGATGAGCATACCATTTTGTGTAGCAAAATCGTATTTGTATTTGAAGTGCCATGTGGTCGCAAACAGTTCCTTGGAGTCTTGTTGAAGGATGTGTAAACTTTTACTGCAAATTTTTGAGCCATCATCCAGTTTTTGCAGTATTGCATTCTCCATTTTAAGGGTTCCTTCAGATAAGGAAGGAAGAAATTCCTTGCTCCTTACTCTAATTACTTTTTTGATGAAATATCTAACCAATTATCTCTTGAAATACCTTATGATGTAAAGATAGATCTGATTCTTGGAAGTTCAGTTCCAAAATCAACCTCCATACCGTGCACGAGTCAGTCATCCAGCAAGAAGAATTTTCTAAGCAAGTTCAAGAATCACTAGGTAGAAGACTGGTAAGGCCTAGTATTCCCCTCTCCGTTCTCCAGTACTTCTTGTCCAGAAGGAAGAGGATTTCTGTAGACTTATTCTAGAAACATCACCATCAAGAAGAGGCTTTGATTCCTTAAATTGATGATATCACGGACAAATCCATAGAGCCACCAATCTCAGTTAATTATCAACAAATAAGGGTTGTACCTGAAGATAGAAATAAATAATATTGCTCTCTGTATCACTTTTGAACTTTTTGAGTTTTTCTTGGTACTGTTGGACTCAACTAATGCACCAGCTACTTCTAAAGAGGTAATGGAAAGAATCTTTTCAGGCTACAGATTTGATAACTTTTGCATACATCGCCTGTTAAGAACAACTATTTTCTTGAAAGTTGAAGAGTTTTTTTGACCTAAGCACAACTTGCAAACTTGTTTTCTTTCTGAGCTGATGACTCAATCTGGATGGTGACATGGAGGCCGTGATGTCAAACTAGGTTGTTGTGGACGCATGAGCTGCTGCTGCCTTCGATAAACAGAGCTTGTTTCAGGAAGGGCTTTAATTGACTTTTATTTGTCTGTTGGGCAGAAAATTTTCTTGGAGTGTTCAAAAAAATAAAAAGTGGTAGACGACAATGATAAAATAGTTGCAGTTGCTTTGATCTTGTTGAACAGATTTTTGGCAGACCTTAGCTTATCTTCATAGCAGTGTGCATTGGTATTCCTATACAAAGGGTAACAATTGCGGTAACAAGACCACAGCTTTCAGGAAATTTTGTTTATCTTAAGCATCAAACATAACTTGGCATGAAATATCACAACAAAGATGCCCAATCCTTTTTTTTGTTCATTTTGTTGAGTTTTAATTCACGGGCATTGTCTTCTGTATATAGTAACTCATTGAACATCTGGAAAGTTCCTTTTGTATGATAGTTATAGGTGACAATGTCTATATTACTAGTGAACCAGTTTCACTTGGATAAAACATTCAGCATTTCTTTCACTTGGGTGATTTAGAAGCGAGAGCAGCTTGAATTATCTAAGCTGCTTGCATTGGTCTTGTCTCTTTCAGTACCGTTCATTTACAAATGCTGCGGAGGCAAAAGGCTACATTCGGCAACAAGGAGTCCCCATCGTAGTGAAAGTGGATGGTCTAGCTGCTGGAAAAGGGGTGGTTGTTGCAAAATCTTTGGAACAAGCCTATGATGCCGTGGATTCTATGCTAATAAAACAAGACTTTGGATCAGCAGGAGGCATTGTTGTCATTGAGGAATGTCTCGAGGGTGAGGAGGTATCCTTTTTTGCTCTTGTGGACGGGGAAATGGCTTTGCCTTTGGCTTCAGCTCAGGACCACAAGCGAGTTGGAGATGGTGATACTGGACCGAATACGGGAGGGATGGGAGCTTATTCACCAGCGCCATTACTAACTGATGATCTGCAGTCCCTTGTCATGCGCTCAATTATCTTGCCCACAGTCAAGGGAATGGCTAATGAAGGACGCAAGTTTGTGGGTGTACTTTATGCTGGCTTGATGATTGATACAAAAACTGGTTTGCCAAAGCTTTTAGAGTACAATGTGCGTTTTGGTGATCCCGAGTGCCAGGTTTGTCTGCTTAATACCTTGCTTGACTGTAGTGAGTTATGAGATCAGGAGTGGGTTTTTGCATGATTGCTTGATACTTTCATAATATGAGAATCTGTACTTCTACTGTGCACAGGTTTTGATGGTTCGGTTGGAGTCGGATCTAGTGAAGTTGCTTTTGGCAGCCTGTAAAGGACGGCTTAGTGGGATGGATATTGAATGGGCTACTGACTCAGCTCTGGTGGTTGTAATGGCTAGCAAAGGATACCCCGGAAATTACCAAAAAGGGTCAATCATCAAAAATCTGGACGAAGCTGAAATTTTAACTCCTGGAGTTAAGATCTTTCATGCTGGGACAGCTCTTGATTCACAAGGGAACATAGTAGCGGTGGGAGGAAGGGTACTTGGTGTGACAGCATTAGGAAGTGACATAGTGCAGGCTCAGAAAAGTGCTTATCATGCTGTTGATGATATCGTTTGGCCAGAAGGTTTCTGTAGACGGGATATTGGTTGGAGGGCAATTGCCCGTTTGAAGTCCGCTGCTACATCTGGATATGTTTAGGATTGTAAATGCACCCTGCACTTGCCTTTGGGATGCCTTCGTTTTTGGTAGTTGTAGAATTTTAGTCTCATAGGAAGTCGCAGAGGAAGTCGCCTCATAGTTGAAACTAGAGATTTATTGAAATTACACTGGTCAACAAAGCTTTGGAGGATGATGATCAGCAAAAATTTCAAGATATATTGTCTTGGAATCCTTGAAGGTGACCAAGCTGGATAATATTTCTCATGTATTCACTCGCTTTGGGGAATCAGCCTCCAACCAGTGATTTTAGAATTGGCCCATAATATATCCTTAAAAATTGTGGACTACATTGATGTTGTCTTGCTTGTCCCTTTTTAAGATGTCCAAGTCCCATGTGTAGATTTGTCCCGTGTCTGTTACTATCTTTGATCTGACTCATTCAATTCAGAATATGAGTGGAGGGACTTTCAAACTACAGATGCCTTCATGTTAGGTTTCCCTGATGGTGGAGTGAGTCATTAGATTATGAATAAACCAAAAGCAGCTGCCCATACTTTAGCAGTCCATTTTGTGAACAATGCAAGGAAGACCAATTTGATATTCCCAACAATTGAGCAAATATCTATAGACTCATGGAAATGACAGAGGAATGATGGCCTCAGGCAAATGATGGCAGGGCCCTCTTCTACAGATCTCTTGCATTTCTGACACCCTTAAAAACTATATTATATATGAACTAGCATCTGTTGTAGCAGTGACTATAAGTCACTGCATTCTTGACAATGACTTCTCATGCATTGCTAGTTGCAAGACAACGGTCATTTCAATTTCCAACTTATATTACAAGATCCTTTTTTGTACATTAGTAAACCCCTTAAATATGTACGTTGTGTTACATGTACTGTTAAATCAAGATTTGGTAGAGAAACAAAGCTGTGCTTATGATGTTGCATTCTGCTGTCTTTGCATGCTTTCAGTTTGAATTGTCTTTGAAGGCACAGTTTCCAGGTGTCTACTGCTAGTTTCTAAGGGCATTCATGTGTAGTACAACTCAAAGCACAATTTTTCCAAAAAGATTTATTATTTGCTCCAATTATGATTGGCCTCTATTCAATTGCATGTTGTAAGATGGTTGGCTAGGTAAAGCAATTCCAATATGAGGCACATGTTACTTTGAACAATCAAAGATAATCACACTGCTGCTGATTTTTTCTCTATAACAACCATGGTAACATATCGGCTTGCTGTAATCAGTTTGAAAACATCTCGTTCTTTGGTTTGGAATCTGCTCAAACAGGATGAGCAGTGCTATGTTTGCTCTATTGAGTGATCTTTTCTTGTTGCTGCCCTGCTCATGTAGAATGATGGCCTCTTTCTTCTATTTGCAAAACATATTGTCCAATGGGCGTATTTGTATTCATTAACGAAGTCATTCAGCTTATCCATTATAACATCATCAATTGATTTGGACTTTGAAATGCACAGGTCTCGATGCATTTCTTTTGGTATTGTCCTGGCCTTTCTTTGCAAGGAAAGGATGATTTTACTTCTCGCTCAATTGAAGTTCTCAGTGCATCTTCTCCCAAGACACAGTTATCGTTAGATCAAGAGCAATCATGAATTTGTTTATTCCAAACATAATGCTTTTTCCCTTTGCCAAATGGGCTATCCAACCAGGCTGCATTGCTTCTACAACAAGTACTCTGTCCTACCATTTTGCTGTTGAGAATCTAAGTACTTTAGGTGGACTTGACTGACATGCCGATAGTTAGATCCTAGACCATGTAAGGGTTGAATCCTGCTGGATTGATTAAGAGCTGGAGCAAGGCCCATTATCCAGCTAATAACTAGCATGGATGGTCGTGTAAGAAGTATGTTGCTGACAACAACATTTTTCAATAGAAACAGCACAATTAGAGGCAAGGTTCCTCTTATAGTTGTTGTAGGTTGGCATGATTCAGTCCATCTCTTGGACTAGCTCGTATCGCCCAATGCACATTTACCCTCCCGGCAACGATGCATTACTAGATTATTCTCTTAGCTTTGTTATTTGCCTGCTGATCCACTCGCCAGATTCTGGATGCATTAGTGCCCTACCAAAATCAAGTTCGGCATCAGGCATCACCACCCTGATTTAGAAAAGAAGATATTTATAGTACTCAGTGATCTGGTAAACTTACAAATCTAGATGACACGTTGTTTGCTTATGAGCTTTGCTGGGAGACATGCTTAGGCAACGATCAACTTAATACATGCATATTTCCTCTCTCTTCACATCTCACTATCCGGACATCTTACACCTTTTTCCTAGGTTAACTTCTTGCTATTATATGCTCTCACTATTTTGCTACAGATTTTAGACTTTTGTTACATTTTTTGTAGCAACTTTTGCATGGCATATTCCTCGATACATGGCCTGCAAGCAGTCTCTGTTTTATGTACTTTTACTTGTTGCAAGTTATTATTTGTCTTTGGTTCAGCTTTTATTTTTGGTAGCATCACATACCATTCCTTGGATTCAACTAGGGTTTTGACGTCCTGCGGGTAGACTTTTTGCGAGTTTTTGTATCGACTCGTAAAAATGCCAAGGCCTATACACACTATTATGCACACCCGTATGTATTTTAACATCCAAATCTTTGAACTTGGCTGAAAGAAATATGTGAATATTGATTTTCCCTGCAAATGCAAATATCTAAGATGTTCCATGTACGTTTCAGTTTGTAAGTTATCGTCCTATTGATTAAAATAGTTGTTTTTAAAGAATGTCTAACTTTCATAAGTTCTGTTTGTGTCTTTAACTAAAGATATTAGCAAGGTGATGCATAAGGTGACATTATGGAGTTTCACATTAACTCCTCCAAAACAGTTAGGAAGTGAGACGTCAATTTGAATATGACATAGGAGGGTACATATGGAAACAAGCTGCAGATTGTTTGACATACCGGAGAATTACAGGCAATGTTAATAGCTTCATATTTCCCTAGTGTTATTAGTTTTTGAATATGATCTCAACAACTTCACTAACAATTGCTACACAAATAATCTGTGTGAAACATATAAGACTACCTTTTGTGTGACATTGATGAGAGGTTGTGTAATTACTATGGTCAACATGCAATTTAGTTTGAATACGTTTCATACATTGAAGGAATGGAGTTTATTGAATTATTCCTACTACTTACCATCATCTTTTGCTGATTCAAAAAAATCTAATCTGCATGGTAGCATGGGCCTCATACCAGTTGTTGTTGCAATTAGTCAAAGTGCTATTTCATGTATGAAGAGATCTTAGTGAGCATGTGATTATGCAAAACAAAATTCTTGGATGGAGGTCTTCTTTAGGTGCATGGACATGTGCATACATTGAATTGGCAGCCTTGACCTAATTCTCAATAATACATGAAATTGGCCATTTATTTTGTTTTGTATGACAACGAACTATATTGTTGATTAACAGGGGGGTTTAGGTCACTTGAGCTTGGGATGACATGCCCAAGTCTTTGTTTGTGAGAGGATGCATATGGGATGTGAACACTTCTACAATTGAGAGGTCTTTTTTGTGCCATATATAAGGGTTTGATAAATTGATGATTTTTGTCATATACCACATGCATCTTCATTTTTTTTTTAAATAGATGCATTATATGCTTGTCAAAGGAGAAAGGGAGTTCATGTTCTCCTCTTTTCCTAAAAAGCAAGCCAATTATATACATATAGATATGTGTGTGTGTGTGTGTGTGTGTGTGTGTGTGTGTGTATGTATATATGTGTGATATATATATATATATATATATATATATATATTCATCTTAGGGGTTCTAGTGGTCTATACAGTCCCTACTTCATAGGACAACTTTTCTAATTCGATTTTGTGGTATCCAAGACAAGTCAACCATTTATTCTTGGATTCTACCCTAAAGTCAAGATAGGGCTATACAATAATAGGGTGGTGTGAACCTAATAGTCCATTGTTGAGAGCTCAATCCACCTCATTATATATATGTTCTCCATTCATGTACTATGAATTGTAGATCCGTTGAATAGATCTAAGCTTTGTTTGTGTACTTTTATTATTTCTTCAAGTTCAGGTGGAGAGTCATTGACTTTCATCAAGATCCAAATGGGATATCGAAGGTAGTTGTTGAAATGGCTACTCTTCTTTGCGTTTGCCACCCCTCCAAGAAAAATGTGATAGTTGCGAGTAAGGCATTTGTCCTGTCCACTACAATCTACAAAAAAAATGCCATGTTTTTTAATGGATCCACAATAGAACTGGAAAATCCATGCCAAAGCGGTTTGAAATAATAATAATAATATTGTTGCTCAATACTAATGGATTCTAGGCAATGTGAGGCATTAGAGAAAATATTGGCCCGAAAAAGGCCGTATAAGAAATGCCACGTAGGAGAGAGAGAAATAACATCAAAGTAATTAAAATATCATTTTTTGACTTCTTTATGCATTTGCCCTCACAACTTTACATGCACATGAATCTACCTTATTCTAGTCACATCAAACGTCACTGGCGCTTAACCACAGTTAAATTTGATTTTTGAAAAGTTGAAATATTCCTAGTCGTTGGGACAAAAATGCAAAAAAGAATGGACTGTGGCATTCCATACATATGGCATCTACCATCTCCATCTCTAGGCTGACGAGAGCAAACGTTTAATGCTTACTCTAGCTTTGTTATTGTCGCCATGCTCTTTGCTACTATTTTTTTACTGATGACTAAGCTTTATCATCTTTATGTGGATCTTCCACCAAAGATGATAAAGCTCTACTAGAACAAAAAATTCAAAAGAATCTAAATTATCAACTTCTCCATTATATGGAGGAAAAGCTAAAGCATTTAGATTTATGGTCATCATGAACATTGTATCCTATTGATCCATATTCATAACATCTTGATTTTAATTTAATGATTCAATTGATAATCTATATATATCATGAAAAAAATGGTCTCTTAGGTTACTGTGAGAATTTGAAAGTCTATAAAAATGAACATTCATTGCAAAGAATATTTTTTTTAGCAGAGGAATTTAAGAAAATATTAAAGGAGTGTCAAGAAAAATCTATAAAGTTGAAAACTTGTTTGGAGGAAAATGAGATCCTCAAGAAGTAGGATCAAATGTTACAGTCTTCTTTATGTGATTTACAACTAGTAATGATGAGATGAAGATTGCATTTCAATCCATGCATATCTCATATTTGTCTCTGGTTAAAGACATGGATTTGCTAAACAAAAAGGCAAAAAGTAACAAGAGAAAGAGATGATCCTAGGGAGTTGTAACAATGACCTTGTTTATCACTTGGATAACCTTAAAAGGACCGCAATACTTAGGCGTCAACTTTGCACACTTAATAGTTTCAAGCCCCTAGAGTGACTAGGGACTCTAAAAAACACCCAGTCATTGACCATGAACACCTTGTGCTTCCAAGATAGATCAACATAGTGCCTTGCCATGTCCAGGGCACTTCTTATGCTATCTTTAGCTAGCTGTTACATTTTTTGCATATCCTATGAACAGGTTATCGTTCGGTTCGGCTGTCCTCTAGAACTTATCAGTGATAGGGGTACACATTTCTTTAACTATGTCATAGCAGATCTCCTTTCAAAAAATTTTGTGGTACATCGCAAAAGTTCCCCATACTATCCACGATGCAACGTCCAGGTGGAATCTACCAATAAAATCCTATGTGGAATTCTCACCAAAACCGTCGAATCCAACCGATCTGATTGAGAGCTCAAACTTCATGCTGCTCTTTGGGCTTATCGCACCACCCCGAAGAGAGCTACAGGCTTAACCCCTTTCCAGCTAGCATATGGCCAAGAAGCCGTTATGCCTGTAGAATTCCAACTACGGCTTGCACCCGTAGGTTTTTCATGCCAACACTAATTGGTGATCGAGGTTGAAAACCATACATAAGCATGAAAGGGCTGAATCCGGTCGCTGAATGTTTTGCACTGTTATATGCAAATTCCACCCGTGGAAGGTACTTTTCTAATCAGACTGTCAATGGCTCACATATGCTCAAAGCATATTTTGCATCGTCTGATTGGTCCTTTCCATTTGATCGTCTAATTTTGGATGATCTGTAGAACTCATAGTTAAAGTTGTTTCCAACTTTTCAAATACTGCTTGCCAAAAATTCCCAGTGAATTTTGAGTCACGGTCACTGACAATATCGCAAGGCAGCCCGTATAGTCGAAAAAGCTTCTCAACAAATAGTTGAGCTAGTTCTGAAGCTTTAATAGTAGTTTTTGTTGGAATAAATTGAGCAAACTTCGTAAGTATGTCAACAATGACCCAAACCGAATCGTGGCCCTTCTTTGTATGTGGAAGCCTGACCACAAAATCCATAGATATACTTTTCCACTTTCCGGTAGGGATATCTAAAGGATGTAATAGGCCACTAGCTTTTAGTCTTTCTGCTTTATTTAACTAGCACTTAGTACATTTAAGTACATATAGGCCTCTACCTAACTTTTCATCTTAGGCCACCAAAATTGCCTTCAAACTAAGCCAAGTGTTCTTTGTATACCCGGATGTCCTGCGCATGGACTATCATGACACTCGTGCAAGATTTGGGCCCTTATAGTGTCATTCTCCGATACACACACATTTCCTTTACGAAACAAAATCATGTTTCGAATTAGAAATTCCATTTCAAGCTTTCCCTGATTTGAGGAATTTTGCAAACCTGAATTGACCCCCAAAAGTACTTGTTGCCAATACTTTCCAAAAAAGGGATTGGACTCATATAGTTCTTGAAGAGACTGAAACAACCTCGGTTCTATAGCCTCAAACTAGCTAGAAAATGTTGACAATTTTCACGCTGCATTAGGCATCGAAGAAATTGTATGCTCAATCACAGATGTTGGAATCCCTTTTAGATCCTTGTATTTCCAAGCAAAACAATCTTGATACTTAACCAACAACTTCCTTAGCGCTTGAAACTGCTCTAGGGAAGTTGCATTCCAACTTGCACAATCTTTTTTGGTTCTCCTGGTTTAGCAAGATTCATTGGCTATGTCCTACCTATGAAGGATTTCAGATCATTCAAGATCCAATCCATGTCCCTGATCTTGGTTACATAAAAAGAGCAAACCAACAATCCTGCCAATGTAGAAAAATCAGCATCTACAAATGAGATGCAAACTCCAAGAGATACTGATCAAACATGAACCAAAACATAAAATACAGTTTTTGTCCATACAATTACAGTACTCTACTTTATTTCACACATGTGGAACCAAAAATAACAATAAATGATCATTCTACACATAGAATTGCAAGATATCATCAAGAGAGTGCACCAATGAGTAGTAGAACCCAAAGAGAACCATGTATAATGATGAAATGAGAGAGAGAGAGAGAGAGAGAGAGAGAGAGAGAGAGAGAGAGAGAGAGAGAGAGAGAGAGAGAGAGAGAGAGAGAGAGAGAGAGAGAGAGAGAGAGAGAGAGAGAGAGAGAGAGAGAGAGAGAGAGAGAGAGAGAGAGAGAGAGAGAGAGAGAGAGAGAGAGAGAAGATGTGTGTCTCCATGAGTTACATCCTTTTATAGAGTGTCCAAACCCTATTTGTCCACTTGGCTTTCCCTCCAAAATGTAAACCCTACTATTTTTGGGACTAGATTCAATGTACCCAAAGTTCAAATTTGAATCTCTCTCAAACACGACTACCAACTTTCCCACACTTTCAGAAATGTTTATTGAATGTATTTTAAACTAATATAACTTCAAAAAGTTTATCTCTAAGTCTAAAATGAGTTTTGGCCTCATATTGACAATTTATCAAAATATGACTTAAGTAGTGGAAATCTCTCACACTCCCTCTTCAACTAGTTTTGGCATAGTTTTAACCATACTACTTTGATCCAACTTTAGAATGATCTCCATCCTAAGTATAGATCTCCTTTCTAAGGTTCTAAAGTAGTTTCCATAATTGATATAGAGAATAGTGTCCAAATTGGATGCTTCACTATTTCTTACATCAATTTTACACATCAAGATATAACTAGAACATGAAGAACCGAATAGAATGTGAATGAAATGATTCCACCATGTTTCAATCTTTGAACTATCTGGAAAATTACAGCAACCAAACAATAAATGTAAGTGATGACCATTTGTTTGTCTGTCTCCTCCAACTTTGTCCTTTCTTGATATGTCTCCACCATAAAACTCCATGAATGAGCCTCCATCTCCATCTTGCCACAAGAAACCATCAAACCATGGAAATCCATGAGTAGGTGAGTGCATCAATGATGCAAATCTAGCACCACATGACTCCATAAACCAAGTAGGTTGCACTAGTCCATCTTCAAGATCTACTTGACACAAGAAAATGACCATGAATTCACCAAAAATTGACAATCTCCAAACATTGGCATCAAGTAGCTCAACTCTTGAGAGCTTGATCATGGATGAGTGATATAATGAGCCTCCAATAGCTTGATTTCCATCAGCAAAACCAGCCAAGAATGCTAGTACAACTCCAAGAATAAGATATTGCAAGACAATGTAGCTAGTTTGTCCATATCTTGACAGTTTGAACACATCCACATGAAATTGCTCAAACATGAGATAGAACAAGTAAAGTAAACTTGAACAACACTTCCTTGTTTCTCCTTTGACCTTACTTGAGTCTTAAATAAGCTGGAAAAATAGATCCATAACATCTTTTTGCCAAATAACCTTCCTTTGATGCTCTTGACTAGCTCCAAATTGCCACCTTTCCTTTTGTGTTGTTGAAGCCCTTTGAGACCAACCTCTTGAACTTCCTCTTGACCATCAAAGTAATTGAACAAAATTTGTTTTATAGATCCATTACTTGCTTTTCTATTATGAAAACTATGAGAACCAATATCCACTTGCATAGCATCATCTACACAACACGATTCTCCAAAACATGTGAGTAAAGCAAAGCGTGTCACTTCCACTTGCTTACCTTTCTCTTGATAATCAAAGATATCAAAGATATGAATACCTTCAGACCTAAACCTCTAGAAATACTCCCTCTCAAACATATGATCTAGATCCAACAAGATCTCATCAATGCTTGATCGCGATCTTTTCCAAAGCTTAATGAAAACAATGCCATTGGTGGCACCATCATAAATCAAAAGATAGATTTCAAATTTTTCATTCAACATGAAGTAGAGTAAGTGAAGATGACTATCAACCTGATAAATTTAGTCTTCTTAAGTCCATAAAAAACCTCAATAAGCTCACCAATGAGATCTCCCTTGCCTTGAAGAAATTGCCTCTCGATTTGCTCCATGTAGTCTTCTTCAACCAATCTTTTGCCATCTCGATCATGAGTGATCAATTCACAATCATAGAGTCCTTTGAGTTGATGAAGAGATGTGAAATCCATGCCTTGGATCTTCCCAAGAACCAATCTTTCATTGCTCTTTCCTTCATAAGACTCCCTCTTAATGATTGCATCATAAGAAGTCAAAGACATTAGAAGCCATGAAAAAATGATTAGTACCTTCAACATAAGGATGATTGAAGTACTCTCTTTTATCAAACAAGAACCTCTACTCAATGATTTAGGTAATGACTCATATGATAATGATTCTTCCTCACTATTATTCACAATGACATCATTCAAAGTACATCCTACTTTGAACTCTTCACATACTTCTCTTCTTCTTGACTTGTGACTATCTACCTCACAAGTCTCTTGATAGAACCATTTGATCTACTCTCTTTATGAAGACATGTGACTCCACTTGCTGCAAAAATGACTTTCTTGGACTCATCACAAAAGAATGTAGAAGAACCATCTCCTTCATGAATGCACCTAGCAACATCTTTTTCCATATGATCAAAGAAATCATATACAACAATCTTTTCCAAGGAAAAACCTTCACCACCTCCATTGATGAAGTTAGCTCTTTCCTTACCTTTTGCATGCTTGCACTTGCCATGAAAAACCATTGAAACACCATCATTATCCTCAAGACTAGACAAGTTAGCACAAAGATGAACATCTCCAAGAAGCATATTAGATCTTGGCCTAGATCTAGCATAAGGAAGCTTTTTAGACTTTGCATAAGATCCACCAATCTTATTGATGCTAAAAGGTAACTTTGGAAAGTTGAGACCAATCTCCTTTTCCATTCCATCCTTTTTGTTAGCCATAACAAAAGCATCAAGCTTGAAAAGTCTACCTTGTCTATTGCCCCTAGCAACCAAGATTTCTTCCTTTTTAATGAAACAAGTATCACCACCAAACTTTATCATATATCATTTCTCTATCATTTGAACAACACTTAGCAAATTCTTTGAAAGTGAAGGAATGTAAAGAACACCATCACTTGTTTTCCTATTGGTAGAGAGACAAATAGGAATTGAACCAATACCTTCAATCACACACTCACCACCTTGGCCATGTGAATTGCTTTCTTGGCTCCATCATAAGTGACCAAAGAAGTAAAGAACTCCTTGTGACTAGTCATGTGTGAACTAGCTCCACTATCAATCCAACATGAATCTTTGTCACCTTCACTTGATATTGGACTTGAAGAACACATCAAAAGAGAATCATTACCACCTAGATTCTCATCATTAGTAGTAAAGTTGATTTGCTTGCTACCTTCATCTCTTTGGTTCTTCAAACATTCATTAGCAAAATGCCCTTTGATTCCACAATAAAAGCATTTCAACTTAGACTTATCTTTCTTTTTGCCAAAAGAAGAAGTCTCACCTTGATCTTGCCCTTTAGACCACTTGCCTTTGCCTTTGCCTTTGTCCTTGAATTTGCCTTTGATGAACATAGCCTCCTCTTCATATTGAGATGTTGATGTAGATCTACCTCCTCTTGATTGAAGCCTATACTCCTCATTCACCATAATATCTCTTGCAAATCCACAATACTTGGCAAAGTCTTTTGAATAGAAAAACCTTGAACAAGATTTGCATGATCATCCAACAAGCCATTAAGTATAACTTGAACAAGTTCTACCTCCTTAATGCTTTCATCAATACATGCTAACTCATCATTGAATGTTTTAACCCTCAAAACAAAAGCATGAGTACTCTCTTCCTTATTTTGCAAACTTTGAAAGATTTGCCTCATAAGATTAAGCACTCTTGATGTAGACTTGGATTCATAAAGCTTCTCCAAATCTTCCCAAGCCTCCAAAGATGATGAGCACTTAAAAATCTCCTTGAGAAGCTCATTGGTAACATTCATCTTAATCATGTGTAGAGCTTTCTTTGCTCTCTTGTCATACCTCACTTGATCTCGAGGTTCTTGAGGCCTCTCCTCCACACCTGCAACAATCTCCATCAACTCATTCATCTCCAATAAGGACTCCATCCTCACCTTCCAAGTAGAATAGTTCATTGAGGTAATCCTATCATTGCCTTCCAACATGAATCCACCACTTGTAGCCATGTTGCAATGACCTGATCTTCTTCTTTCAATGTGTTCCAATGCACAAAGAGCTCTCTTGAATGTCAACAAATGAACTCAAGAATAAATCACAAAGATATGGAACCTCTTAAATATCTTCTAGCACTTCTAACTAGAAAATCAACACATAGAATAGTGAAATCTTGATCAACCTATGATCTTCTTCAATTTAATGATTCTTGCCACTTCCTAGGATTGAAACACACTTAAATGAAGTTTAGTAACCTCACAAACTAGAGATTCAATCAAAATTAGGGTTTTGACAAAATCACAAGAAATGGAATATCTCAAATTCTACATGCAATTTCTAGAAACTTGATAGATCTTCTTGTAGCCTCCAATGAGACCTTCCTAATGCACCAAAAATCATATAATTCCAGTAAACCAAGTGTGAATAGATTCAATGTACCCAAATTTCAAATTTGAATCTCTCTCAAACTCGACTACCAACTTTCTCACACTTTCAAAAAGTGTTTATTGAATGTATTTTAAACTAATATAACTTCAAAAAGTTTATCTCTAAGTCTAAAATGAGATTTGACCTCATATTGACAATTTATCAAAATATGACTAAACTAGTTGAAATCTCTCACACTAGTTGGTCTATCGTAAACATCTTTTGTTTCTAGTACGTGCTGTTATGGTTCATGATGAGCTTTCGGTAACATAATGACAACATCATCCAAAGTATAGTGTCTGAAATGCGCTGGCATATCATGTTGTACTTTAACTGATTGTTCTTCCTCAAAAGGATTGATCTTGGCTCTTCGTTTGTCTTTCTTGGTAGGAATCATTCATAGAGGTGATGACTTTCTAGAAGATGTGGTCTTCTTTGAAAGTGACGACTTCCTTGATGGTGATTTCTTGCGAGAACTCCGACTTGAAGAATCATCCTTGATCTTTCCTTTACCTTTATCCAATAAAGGTGGTATAACAAAATATCCTAAGGCGGTTACCAACCTTTGTACATATGCAAAACTGAAGTAAATGGCAGTTAAGGCATAAGATATTTTTCTCTCGACACTTGTAAATATATATACTAGCTTATTCAAGATTATTAAGTGTTAATTGAATTTCTTCTTTTAATCTATCATAGTGCAATTTTTGTCTCACTACTGCGTCGTTCATTTGCGCATTCTATATGAATTCTTCTACTTGAATATTTCTGATGCTAACTGTTGCGTTCCCATTTCTACACATCGTGCTCAAATCCTCAAGCTTCTGCTGCCGCTCACGCTCCCACCGTTCTACGAGAGTTCTTTATGTACCCAAGCTAAGAAAAAATCTCATTAGTGTTGGTCAATTGTTTTGACAATGGTTAAGATGTCAAATTTGATGTAGACACATAATCAAGAGAGAGGATGTGATAGCTAGAGGATCTAGATTTGGGAGGTTGTAGAGATGAAAAATGCATGATATGAGGTGCCATCCTCCACTTGTTTGTCTTTTTCCACATATGTGAGCCTCCTTGGTTCGGATCTCTCTCATATAGATCTTCTTGGTGTAATAGCTTGAAGCTGCTCCTCCACATCTTGATTGACATCAAGATTGATAATAGAAGATCTTCCATAGATAGGCTTGATCTTGACCCCATCCAAGTTGAGCTTTTGATCTTCATGGAAGCTCACAATTCTACTTACAACAACCTTCTTAGTAGAGGGAATGAAAATTTTATATGCTTTCTTTGTTGATAAATATCTTCTCCCCAAAAACCTTTGGAAGAGATGCCTATATTCTAAGAGCTTTTGCACATTCACAAAGTGTTCTATTTTTTCTTTCAAGCCACCCCATTTTGTTGGGGGAATAAGCACAAGTGAACTCTCTTCTAACTCCTTCTTGCTCCCAATAATCATTAAACTTGTTGGAGACATACTCTCCACCACCATCACATCTCAAAGCTTTTAAATTACAAGAGAATTGCTTTTCAACAAAAGCTTTGAATTTGAGAAATACATTAAATACAATAGACTTGGAAGATAAAAGATACATCCAACAAAATCTTGTATAATCATCAATAAAAGTGACAAATGTAGCTCCTCCTTTGCTCTTCGAAGATTGAAAGTTTACATCTGAGGGCACTAGCTCAAAAGGAAGTGAGACTTGATGTTGAATCTTGAAAAAGGCCTCTTATGAGACTTTGAAATAGCACAAGCTTCACAAAGTAGAAGCTCCATTGAAAAAGACTTTGGCAATCCAATAGCTTTCCCATCTTTGATCATGGATGACATGGCTTTGAAATTGGGATGACCCATTCTCTTGTGCCACAAATCTTCTTGAGAGATCTTGGTCTTGTAGGCAACATGCAAATGTTAGCACTCTCACTAGAATCTAGTTTGTAGAGTCTACCAAATCTAGATCCTCTAGTTATCACCTCATCCTCACTCTTGATTATACATGTGTCAACATCAAATTTGACATCAAGACCATCGTCAATAAAACTAATGAGATTCTTTGTTAGTTTTGGCACATAAAGCACATCTTTGAGAGAGAAAACTTTTGATGATGCTACATCCAAAGGGATACTTCATATTCCTTCAATACTACACTCAAAATCATTTGCAGTATAGATAGACTTTTTGACACCTTCAAAAGGCTTGAGACTAGAAAGAAAACTTTTGGATCTAGCCTCACTATCAATCCACCACAAATTATAATTCTTGAAAGAAGTTGAAGCAAAACTAGACATCATCAGTGAATCCTCCCTATAGTGCACTCTCAATACTCAATACTCCCATTTGTTCTTCTCAGTGTTGGCACAATCTCTCTTCACTGCCTGGGTACATTCCACAACTTGGTCTTGCTAAGATTCGACTTCAGGAGCTTGTGGCGTTGGTGGAGTCATACTAACTTGGAAGCTCATTTTGCCCTCTGTATGCAGCAACAAAAAGAATTTAGTAAAAACAAATGCAAGAAAGCCATTGGTAAAACAATTCCATCAATGTCTACAAAACAACAATGGTATTGGCAATAAACAGAGCAAAGGGCTACTCTTTAAGCAATAGAGTTGCAGTGTGTCATAGGAGAAGGATCAAACATCTTCACAGTGCAAAAAACTGCAAGCTATTTGATGAAAAATGTTTGAAGAACAAACCACCTGCAACACCTTGCCATTGCTACGTTGCTCCTTCCACATCACTAGCTTGATGCACAACTCCTCTTTTGCTGCATGTTGCCAGCCCGAGAGAGAGAGAGAGAGAGAGAGAGAGAGAGAGAGAGAGAGAGAGAGAGAGAGAGAGAATGCATGTTGTTGTGGAGAAAAAAAGAGTTGAGATGTTTCATTAGGCCACTTATGCCCTAAAAGTTTGATGACGTGAAGTTGGAGGTTTTTCTAAGGCAGCACCTCCATGAGGACTTGACATTGGAAACTTTAGGAACGTCTTTGAGAGATAGAGAGAGAGAGAGAGAGAGAGAGAGAGAGAGAGAGAGAGATGGCTATGGCGGCATGTGTAAGCGGTTCAGCTCTAGTTATAGCCGCTAGTTATTCGTCCACAGGCTCTCTGCGCATTCGTCATATCCCATCTTCAGGCGCAGTTTCTTCTTCATTCAGTTCGCCATCCCCTGCTCTCTCGCTTTCGAATGGAGCCTTTTCCGAGGTAGCTTTTATGTAGTACACACTTGCATATGCATTGTTTTCTCTTCTTACTTTGTGGCATTTGAGCGTGTGCGTTTGAAATCTTCAAGGAAGCAATTGAGAACTAATAACTAATTGAAATCCTCAATCTGAGAATGTGTATATCTGAATTGAGCCTACCTGTTTGCAGTTGAATGCCGTAGTACTTTGAGCATTCCCTCTCAGCAGCCTTTAAGAACAAAGACACTGTACGTTTAAAAGCATGTTAACGAGCCATAATATCAATAATATGAGCAAAAACACACATTATCAAGCTTAATATGTCCCCAGAATTTTGCCCTAAAATCACTTTCCATGATAGTTCAAAGGATTCCATCCAAGAGGGGTTTGTATTTTCTGATTACATCCAAGAGCTCTGTATTTTCAGGGGAACAAGATTGTAACCTGTAGATTGTATGGTAGAAAATTAGCACAGAATATTACAGTGGATAATGGGGGTGCCCAGGCTCAATTTCCATTGTGCAATCTTGTAAGATTTGAGCTGACACAAATCAATTTATGAACATGTCTCGAGGAAAGAATTCGAGATGTATTAGCATATGATTTTCTACGTTTTGTCATTGGTAAGCATTTTTCATGCTAGTCTTCGTACCATCCACTTTTAAGGTTCATTTGATATGTCAGTGGTTGAAATTGCCCTATTAGCTGCTGCACTGGTTACTTTTTTGAACAGTGAAAACGCTAGTTCTGACACTACAGAGTATCAGCACACGTTACAGAAGGAAAAATAGTTCTAAAAAATCCAAGTATGAGCTTATTGGTTTGTGCAATTTAATGATGCTACCAGGCATATGTTGGATTTTGTGTCCATGAGGCCAAGTTTGGAACAAGCCATCTTCGCCGAGAATGGACATTTTCTGCTCCTTCACGTGACAAGAAGCAATCACTTATTAAAGCAACAGCTGCAGAGGCTCCTCCTTTGGTGAGCATATTATGTTCTTTCATGTTGGACTAGTGTATTACATACTTCCTCCATCTTGTCTTTACGGCACAGTTAGTCTAGGAATGAAAACTTGTCTTTTTTTTTGGCTCTGTTTTCGACTTAATGGTATACGTATCAGGAAGTTCTATATTGCAATAACTGTGCTGGTGGGTGTTTTGCCTGATGGGAAGAGAGGGGGGGGTGGGGGGGGGGGGGGGGGGGGGGCTACTGACACGTTGAAATGTTCAATTTGTTGTAGTGATGTTTTGTATTGAGCTTCTTTTGTTGATCCTAGGCCTATCCTGATCCCTCAATTCAGTGTTCTCTTTGGGTTCCTTGATTTTTTTTTATCTGCCTGACTTCATGGAAGATGTTGCCTACTCCTTATGGGTGGGATTTTGGATGTATTGCGTTTGATGTTGTATTCTTAAAAATAGCATCTTAAAGTATGCTGTCGTTCATGTGGTGTTTTTGAGCATTTCACTAATTGACCATTTCTAAGTGATCACTAGAAGCTGCTATCTTGTTCAAATACTAAAAATTTAATTGCTAGTAGCTGCTAAGTTGTACAGGTAATAAAGTTCTGAAAATATGGACCTTGTTATTTGTTCAAATCAGCTTGAAGTATCTTCAGTAGGTCATTTTGGGTGTATGAAGCTTTTGAACTTAAACTCTGTTGCAGATGCTTCTGATGATGTAATATTTGGTAAATGATTTGTCTCTTGTCTCATAACAAAGTCTAATGACATACAGAGTGGAGTTTTTTTAAGAACCAACAAGTAACACCTTCTGGCCATAGAACCCACGGTTCCCAGAACCGTGGGTCCTGGGAACCGTGGTCTAAATAATAATTAATTAATTTTTTAATTATTTTCCCCCCTTATTTAGTATGTACTGTTTTTTGTTTTTTGTTTTTTTTATAAAAGTGCAGATCAAGTGGGAGTCAACCATAGATAGAACCCACGGTTCCCAGAACCGTGGGTCCTGGGAACCGTGGAAGGAACCATACCACGGTTCCTTGAACCATGGTACGGTTCATCTAAATAATAATTAATTAATTTACCCCTTATTTAGTATGTACTGTTTTTTGTTTTTTTTATAAAAGTGCAGATCAAGTAGGAGTCAACGAACATGAGAAGTAGGAGTCATGACTGTTAGAACATCACAGTACTGACCTGTTTCACTATGAAAAACATCACAGTACTGACCTTTTTCCAGAGATCACTGTTTGGCATTTTTCTGGCATTTTTTTGGGCTATTTTTGGGGGTGGGACAAAAAAAAATAAAAATTAATTAATTAATTACCTGTACGGTTCACTACGGTTTCAGGTCAAAATTTCTGAGAACCGTACGGTTCACTGTACGGTTCTCAGAACCGTGGTGAACCGCCCACGGTTCATTGATTCTATGGAGTCAACGAACATGAGAAGTAGGAGTCATGACTGTTAGAAGATCACAGTACTGACCTGTTTCACTATGAAAAACATCACAGTAATGACCTGTTTCCAGAGATCACTGTTTGGCATTTTTCTGCTAATTTTTTGGCATTTTTCTGGCATTTTTTTGGGCTATTTTTGGGGGTGGGACAAAAAAAATTGTCAATTAATAAATTAATCAATTACCTGTATGGTTCACCACGGTTCCAGGTTAAAATTTCTGAAAACCGTACGGTTCACTGTATGGTTGAACCGCCCACTGTTCATTGATTCTATGTTTCTGGCATTGTAAGAATCTGTTATTCTATTTCTGAATGTAGCATAATGACGTAAGTCAACTCACAAGCCTTATTGTAAGTGCAGAAGCCTCCTTTATAATTTGTTGGGTTCCCCTAGATTATGAGGTTCTCATTTTGCTACTTAAATCAATGTGCATGTAGCCTTTACCAAAGCAGAAGATTCGCATCAAACTGAGATCATACTGGACTCCACTCATAGAGCAGGCGAGCAAGCAAATTTTAGATGCTGCAAAAAATACAAATGCAAAATTTATGGGTCCTGTTCCCTTGCCCACCAAGCGCCGAATTTATTGTGTTTTACGTTCTCCCCATGTGAATAAGGATTCACGTGAACACTTTGAGATCAGAACACACAGGCGCCTTATCGATATAGACAATCCAACTGCACAAACAATTGATGCCCTCATGCAGCTTGATATTCCTGCAGGTGTTGATGTAGAGGTAAAATTATAAAAATGTTCAGGGATGGCATGATGTTATCGGACATCACGGGCCTCTACAACACGTTTTCATTTTGTGGTAGATTTTGAAGAGCCTTTTAAATAGGAATGGAGATGTTTGTATTGTACGTATTCCCTTGTATGGCCAATATATTTCAAGAGTGGAAAATACTCAAGTTTGCTTGCTCCAGATCACGTTTAGGCATTTTGACAAATCTGAATATCTCCATTTTATAACTTTCTACAGTGAAAATTGTTTAGAGGGCAGATGCAGCCTTAATGTGCATATATGTATTTCAAAAGCATCAACATTGCCAATTTGAGCCCTAAGCAAACTGTTGTAATGCTTTTGGCAAGCAAATGGTTGTTGACTCTGTAGTATCATTTATAGATGAAACCATGTTAGACTAGTTCTACGCTAATGCTGATATGTCCATTTCACAGCTAGGAAAATTGGCCCTTGTGATGTACTTACAAACTCTGTTCTTACCTATGATTGTAAATTGACGAAACCTTTGTTTATCAGGATTCTTAGGTTCTTGCCATGGTTTGTTGGAAATGTCAAGGGTAACTACTGAGTCAACAATGATGGAGCTCTAATCAATTTTTGTAGTAGAAAGTATTGTTCTTAGTTGCAGCGGATCACGATTCGCTGCAAAAACGATCCGGATCGTGCGATCTGGATTGCCAGCGATCCGGGACAAGAAACTCTGTCCCGGATCGCAAAAAAATTTGCAAATTTTTTTCTCATTGTGGAGGGATCCACAGCTAGTTGCAATCCAAATGACCAATGAATAGCAGCAGGCAGATACAAATGAAATGATTAGCCAATGTTATATCTGCAAATCCGTATCTGCAAAAACAATTTGCTTCAGTATCTGATTGAAGTGACTGCAGATATTGGGGGTTAACTATCTGAAGCCAAGCAACAGATTTGCTCTTTTGAAATCCTTTCACATGATACATCATACCCCATATTGGCAGGTTTGAAAGCAAAAAAACAAAAAAAAATTGCGTTCCGGGAAACCCTAATGGGAAATTCCGGATCACGATCCGGAACGCGTTCCGGATCGCGTTCCGGAATGTGGCCTGCATCTTTGGTATTGTTCCAGCAAATGAAGAAATTTTAGGAATGCGTTATATGCTTTTGGGGTTGCAAGTGCATAGCAACTAGTCGCATATGTCAAGGTAATATAGTCATGTAAGTGAAGAAGACTTGAGATGGGGATTATCAATGTGTAATGCCAACTTCATTAGCTGTAATAAGTTGTCCATGTTATGCTGAATAAGTAGGCCAATGTGACTCATAGAGTCTAAGCTGATAAAACGTGTCCTACCCTTATGTAAAAGGGCTTGTGTATAAGAGGATGAGTTGTGAAGAGGCAGTCTCTCTCTCTCTCTCTCTCTCTCTCTCTCTCTCTCTCTCTCTCTCTCAAATTAATGCAATGTAATGCTTTATGATCTATCTCAAGTGCTAATCTTTTTGCAATGTAATGTAAATGATGAATACTTTTGGTATGAGATTCTAAGAAGGATTTGCACCCTTTTCAACTTTCTAGACCTGAAAGCAGCATGAAGGAGATATTATCCTGCGTTGTTTTGTGGGTAGATCCTGTCCCATTGAAATCTACAAAGATGGACTTTGAAGTATCTCTGAAGTAGTACTTTTCAAGATTTGATGGTTTCTCTTGTTTCATGATTTGATATGTTCATTTATGCATTCAAGAGTGTTAGAGAACACTTGGTTAGGCTCTATTTTTGTCCATTGAGTTTTGCTCTACTTGAGTTCAAAATTTGCATTCTAGCATGCTCGTCATCTAGTATTAAGATTGTGATAGAAGTAAGATATTTTAGATGTATTTGTGAGTGTTGGTGTGCACAAGAACAAGTCACATTAATTAATCTCTGAAAGATCAAAGATGTCTCTTGTTGGAGGGCTGCGACCACCACTCCCAGACGCTGATTCTCTGTCTCTGCCACTTGAAGTTGGGCTTGGAGTGGAAGCCGAAGCCGTGGCTTGTTGGACTTGGGCAACTGCGTCCACCACTGACTTGTAAAAAGTTTTGATATACCCTTGAAGTGCTGCCTCTTGCTGTTCCAGCTTCAAGGTCTTGGCCTTTTCGTGGTCTGTGTTTTGCTGGGCCACTTGAATCTCTCTTTGGAGCTGCTCTAATTCAGCTCGCAACTTTGCGTTGCTCGCAGCGCGATCGTCCAATATTGTCTTGGTAGCTACATTGAGCAAGGTGCCCAACTGCTGGTAGGCCATCGTGATGTTGCGTGGAGTGGCCAGTGTTGATTGGGCTTGGTTGTGGTGTGGCCCATTGTCGTCGTCGTCCTTGATTAGGACCTCTTCTGCTACCAGATCCTTTGGTGTGATGGGATCAGCACGTAGAGGTGGTGGAAATAAAACTGCACTGTCGAATGCATCATCGTCTAATGCTTTGTCAGACTCGACATTCTGACTGGTGGGAGGAGCAGAGGGGGAAGTAGAAAGAGATGCAGAGATGTGGATGAGAGGAGAGATGGATTGATCAAAGGAAAGAACGATGTTGGGCATGGGGAATTGGACCGTGGTGTCAAGGATGTTTAGTGAGTGGGGTGGGGTGAAATTGATTAGGTTCATGATGGCAAGGGTGCCTGGAGAAAGTTGGGAGTCTTGAGCTCATGCAATTTGGGTCTTTCGCTATATGTAGAGTTTTCCTTAATAATTGATTACTTAAAAAAAGAATGTGTGAGGAGCCTAAATCCTTCCCTTCCTTGCCCCACTCCCACCCACCTCCCCCCCATAGGCTTGTGTAGCAGGCCACATATGCATGTTATAGGCCTTCTATTCGCCAAGCTTGTCGCAGGCTGTCACATGGCAAGCCATGTAGGTTGGACACATGGCAAATTATGCAGACTTGGGATTGCCATGTGCCAAATCACGTAGGCATACCATAAGCTTGCGTGGCGAACGAACTAGGCTCTATCACGTAGGCTTGAGTGGACCTAGAGAGAGAGAGAGAGAGAGAGAGAGAGAGAGAGAGAGAGAGAGAGAGAGAGAGAGAGAGAGAGAGAGAGTGAGTGAGTTGCCACATGGGCTTTCCACGTGTAAAACCATGTAGGCTTGGGACTTGCCACATGGAAAGCCACGTAGGACTACCATAGGCTTGTGTAGCAGGCCACATGGTAGTCTGGGAAAGTGAGCAAAGAAAATCACCCTGCCAATCCAACACAAAAGTTCGGTAAGGAGGCAGCTGTGATAGATGGAGGTTCAGGAGTTAACCTAACTTCAACAAAGCTATGTGCAAAATGGAGCCTTACAAGGATGAAGTCTGCAACTTTTGCCATCAAGCTAGTTGATCAAACAACAGTCCGTTCTAAGGGAATAGTGGAAGATATACCTGTCCAGATTGTTGGAGTTCAGTTTGTCATTACTTTTGTAGTAATGGACTTACCTGACGCACCAAATGCTCATCAAGTCTTATTGGGACGTCCATGGTTACGAGTTGCGCAAATATTCATAATTGGGGGATGGGAAAGATTACTTTTGAGAATCGTGAGCATGCAGTCAAAGTTGATCCAATCACTTGGACAATCAAGCCAGTTGTCCAAAAAGGGGATGATGATTAATCAACAACAGATCATACTTGTGATCGATAAGTAAAAATTTTGGGGGTTCATTCTGACTCTCAAACAGATACTGTTAATTGGAATCAAGCTCTTGCAGCAGTGGATTGTACAGCAGGCTATATGTGTCAACACGATGACCAATCAGAGCTGAGCGAGATTCCTTTACCTGATCAAACTTTCAATACGCCGATCACTGGGATGAATGTAGCTTGGATATCAACCGATCTAATTCCAGATTCTATTGAAGATGAACTCATTCACGTTAGTCACGTCCTGTCTTATGATGAAAGTGCAGAACTTATAATCACATGGATCCTACAAGGTTTGGAGTTCGAGAGATTCATGATGCCATTATAAAAGTACATGACTTCTGAAAACATTTAATTTTTTTTATAAAAACTTTGTTATTGTTAGTATTGAAATTAAAAACATGTCATTTTCTTAAAATATTTCAAAGTTTTAAACTATTGAAAAGTTAATGAATTCTAATAATATTCATGAATTTAAATTTGTGTCTCCAAAAATTCAGTCTCGAAAATTTGGAGTTTCCAAAAATTCGTGTTTAGAAAAATTTGACTTTTAAAAAATTCTTGTCTCCAAAAATTCATGTCTCCAAAAATTGAGTCTCCAAATATTCGTGTCTCCAACAATTCGTCTCCAAAAATTCGTGTCTAGAGAAATTCGTGTCTCCAAAAATTCGTCTAGAGAAATTCGTGTTTCCAAAAATTGGTCTCTAAAACTTTGAGTTTAGAGAAATTCGTGTCTTTTCTTGTTTTGAGTCTCCAAAAATTCGCAACTCCAAAAATTGAGTCTCGAAAATTTGGAGTCTCCAAAAATTCGTGTTTAGAATTCGTGTCTAGAAAAATTCATGTTTCCAAAAATTGAGTCTCCAAAAATTTGTGTCTCCAAAATTCGTGTCGAGAGAAATTCGTGTCCTAAAAAATGTTCGAGTTTAGAAAAAACTGTCTCCAAAAATTTGAGTTTGCAAAAATTGAGTCTCGAAAATTTCGAGTCTCCAAAAATTCGTGTCTCCAAAAATTGAGTCTCCAAAATTCATGTCTCCAAAAATTCGTGTCCCCAAAAATTGAGTACCTAAAAATTGAGTCTCCGAAATTCGTGTCTCTAAAAATTGAGTCTCCAAAATTCGTGTCTAGAGAAATTCATGTCTCTAAAAACATTCTAGTTTAGAAAAATTGAGTCGTGTATAGAGAAATTCTTGTCTAGAGAAATTTTTTGTCTACAAAAATTGAGTCTCCAAAATTCGTGTCTAGAGAAATTCTTTCATTTGAAAAAATTCGAGTAGTTGAAAAAATTCGAGTTTTAAAGAAATTCGAGTCATAGTTTTATATCTATATCTTCCTCGTCAGGTTTCTCAGACTTGGAACTTGAGTCTGTAGATGAATATGTATCCGGAGGTAGTGACTCTAAAGGGTTTTGATGTTCTAGGAAGGATTGGGTCATATCTACATTTTTTGGAGTAGTCCTCGACCGATGGTGTGTTCATGAGCAGACTACACAATATGACATTCTGTATAGGTGCACAAACCAACTTGGAATACAACACACACTTCGCCAATGCTTTGCTTTTTTTATTTGTGATCTGGCTTGCATGAAACAAAATGTTTTGCCAATTTTCCATTGTCTCCAAAATACAACCTTAAGAATTTGAATTTGCTTTGCACGCACTCACTAACATCATTCAGGGACTCAACATTGTAGAGATAAATAGTATGGGTTGTATTTGAGTCGTCGGAAAAACTTGATTCGTCGGGGACTCAACATTGTAGAGATAAATAGTATGGATCGTATTCGAGTCGTTGGAAAAATTCGAGACTTTCCAAAAATTCGATTGGGTTGGGTAGCCCCTTGGAGGTCAAGGATAGAAGGGAATGTGTGTGTGGTCAAGGTTCGATAGATGTTAAAGTCTCTAAAGTAGACTTTGGTCATTAATAATAGACATTTACTCTTAGTTCATGCACATTCACTCAACTCTTGACTTGGCACTGTGAAAATCAACGGTGAAATGATTTGGTCAAGGTCTGTGATTAGAAAGATTACTTTATCTTTCAGGCTCTTCGGATAACAGTAAGCAATCAGATCAAACAACAATTAGCAAATAGATTCATCGAACAGAATCAAATTGGCTAATGATTCCTCTTAATCGAATATAGTGAACTAGTTCTTATCACAGGAAGCAAACAGAACATAACATCAAACAAGTTCATTATCTAAACACATAGCTCATTCAGAATTGAAAGAAGTTTTGCTTATGGTTTGCTTAATAACTTCGGCTAATTCTCTGCACACATTAGTTAGAATTGTCGCTCTCTAGTGACGTTTGAAAATCCACGTTAGAGTAACTGAAATTCAATAAGACATGAGAAATATGTATGACGCAGACAGAGAAGTATCACAAACAGTTACAGATCATTCAGAGTGTATTCGCTCAATTGATAAGAAATAATACTATAAGAGATGACAGAGGGAAAGAATGTTCAAGCTTATAGAAACTGGCTCTCTTCTCTCTCTATTGATACTCAAATCTGTGCATATGCGTATGTACAATGGCACGAAGTGTCGACCTATAGGAACGATCACCGACCTCAATGTCATTTACCAACCGTTAAGATATGAGAATCGTTATAATCTACTTGTTCTTCTTGATAATTTTTTCCAGATCTCATGTTAAGAATATAGATAGTTTTGCACCTTGTAAATTCACTTTTAGGTTTGTGCGACGTTCTATAGAGACGCATTAGTGGATCTCATTCACAAAAGAAAATGTCGCCTTCTAATCAAAGGTATGGCGTTTGTCTTTTACATATCTGTTCAGATGATGAGTTTGTTGGATCTTTTGATGTTCCCATGATTGAAGCATCTACATATGCTCCAGATGATGTAGATGAAGTAGATATTGATGTAGGGGTTGAATCTGAAGCTTCTATGGCTTCAGATTATCAGAAAACTCTCCCTCGTTCTATAATCCTCTCTAACTCTCTTCCATCTGCATCTCCTATTAATCCATTAACTCTACTCAATGTTCCCGTATATTTTATAAATTATGACAGTTATATTTCTTTTAATGATATAGAGGATGTTTTGAATTTGAGAGAGGATGAAATCCTCTCAATTTTTGCACAAAATTTATGAGGCATTGAAGGTCATTATTGAAAAATCGAAAGCCTATGAAAAAAATTTGCCTACTAAGGAGGAATTTTTGGAATTCCAAAAAAAATATACCCCAAGGACTCGGTATATCCTCTCGGGCAATGTAGAGGCCATTGGAGGACATGACATTAGCAAAACAAACATCCTTAAATACGATGATGATGACCTGGTAAGTAGATATTATATTGGTATAGATATTGTGCAGTTTTCTTAATTCAAACACTGTGTTGAAATCTGAGTTTGCATTGTTATGTATCATTCTAAATTTATTTTCTTGACTCCTTTACAAGATGCTATTGAAATAGATGCCTTTGGTATGAGACATGGAGGTGTCCGAGGTGTATCAGCTAGGAGAAAGGATGCGTCTCTATCTCATTATTTGAAAAACTTTCAAAATAATGAGATTTGTATATATCATTTATCTTTTAATCCATATGCTACCACCATCAATATGACCATCAAGTCATAATTGGTTTGTTTAGGAGGCCATACGTATGCTAGAGGAACATATAAAATAATTTTTGTGAAAAGAGATTTGGCCATGAAAATATTGGGTTATACTCCTAATGAGACTACAAAAAGATCATCTGCAATGGCCCTTTATTCGGGTTACGTTGATATGAGCAAAATGAAAAATTCAAAATTTTTGGATCCATATGAAGGGAGATTATTCATTCATTACAATACCATCCATCCGAATCTTGAAGAGGATAATAAAAAAAATTAAACAATCTTTTGTATTAGAGTATTGATATATTACAAGGATCTCTCTTTTGTTATGAATTTGAATGCCTTACGAAAGATCATAACATTTGGCGAGTGTTTAGCTTGATATCTAAATTGTGCTCTTCTGTAAAACCACTGAAAAATTTGAACTAAATATTTATTTTTTGAATTGTGTCCTCCATGATTTGTAGCTCCAATGTTTGGTCGTCCCAAATTCATATTGTAGCAATCCTTCATGCAATAAAGACATGGATGCTTTGATGTAGCCCCATGGGAGACTATAGTAAAGTCTACTTTTTATACAGTCATATACATAGCTTTAAAGTCAACAAACTTTAAGTACAGAAAGCTTTGATCTAGACATATCAAACTTTTCTCTAACAAGTGGCTTAGTGAAAATATCAGCTAGTTGTTCTTCCGTACTACAATGAACAACATGAATTTCATGACTCAATAGCTTCTCTTGTATAAAGTGATACTGAATCTCAATGTGTTTGGTTCTCGCATGGAACACTGGATTCTTTGCTAGCTGAATGCCACTTTGACTATTGCTATGTATAGTTGTGGGATTTTCTTGTTTCATGCCAACTTCATCCATGATTTGCCTCCACCATATAGCTTTTTGTGCTGCACTACACATTGCCTTATACTATACCCGAGTTATAGCATGAGGGTTTACCTGAGTTATGTGGCTATGTGGATGCGGATTGGGGAGGTGACTATGACGATCATAGAATCCACCACAGGGTATGTATTTCAGCTTTGTGACAGTTGCTTTTCTTGGTCTAGAAAAAAGCAAAGTATAGTTGCTTTATCCACTGTAGAAGCAGAGTATAAGGCAATGTGTAGTGCAGCAAAGAAAGCTATATGGTGGAGGCAAATCTTGGATGAAGTTGACATAAAACAACTGTACTTTGTTTTTTACTAGACCAGGAAAAGCAATTGCCACAAAGCTGGAATACATACCTTGTGGTGGATTCTACAATCATCATAGTCACCTCCCCAATCCGCATCCACATAGCCACATAACTCAGATAAATCCTCATGCTTCCTGTAAACCAAGCCATAACTCAGGTAAACCCTCATGCTTCCTGTAAACCAAACCATCAAAGCATAAGACATAAAGATTTGGATCAGAATGTGTTCTCACCATCCCCTTAGAACAAAAGTAGGCATCAATCCTGCTATACCATGCACGTGGTGCCTATTAAAGACCATAAAGTGTTTTCTTCAAGCGACATACTTTATTCTCCTGTCCATTCGCTACAAAGCCTTCAAGTTGATCCATGAACACCTCTTCTTCTAACTCACCATTTAGAAAAGCAGATTTCTCATCCATCTGATGCAAAGGCCAACCAAAATGTGAAGCTAAAGCAACAAGTAGATGTAGAGTATTTCACTTACATACTGGCGCAAAGGTCTCCTCATAGTTGATCCATTTACTTTGTGCATATCCTTTGATCACCAATATTGCTTTGTGCTTTGCTTTACTTCCATCTGCATGGTACTTGGTCATGTATACCCATTTACAACCAATGGCATGGGTTTCTTGCCAACTGTGGTTCCACTAAGTCCCATGTGCTATGCTTAGCAATTGACTCCATCTCCTTTCCCATGGCCTTGACCCAAATGTCATCATCCTTCGCTTCAACATAATTTGAAGGTTCTTTGCTTTGAATAATGTTAGATAAGAGAGCATAATTTGTTTCATACCTTTGAGGTTGTGTCTTCTCTCTTGTTGGTCTTCATAGCTCTCCCAAAATAGATGATCCTGGAAAGTCATCTATGTCGTTGCTCTCCAACAATCTCTCAAACCGCTTAGGGAGCTTCTTGTCTGGTGAACGGCTTTCTGGTGAAAATGTATCTCACGGTACATCTTTTTCCTTGTGTTTGTCACCTACAACTTATATCCTTTTTGCACCAAAAGGTCTATCTCTACCTCTCCAACCTGTCTCTTGAGGTGAGTAGTAGTATCTTGAAATGTATCCTCGTGTCCATCACTAGGAAAGTCAATGAATGGATCATCATCAGGAGGTATCCTCACTATACCATCTTTTCCATTGGATGTTTCTATCTTCTCAGCATCCTCGTCTTCATACATCTTAGATTCATCAAAGATAACATCATGGCTGACATGTATTTTGTTCTCCACTGGATCAAAACATCTATAGCCCTTCACACGTTCATCATATTCTAGAAATATACACTTGATAGCTTTCACATCAAGCTTACATCTCTCTTCCTTAGGAATGTGTACAAAGGCCTTACATTCAAAGATTCACAAGGAATTTACCTTTGGCTTCTTCTTCGTGAATGCCTCCTCGGGTGTTATCTTTGGTATGGCAATGGTGGGACTTCTATTTTGAAGATAGACTGCCGTACTACATGCTTTTGACCAAAAATCTTTTGGTAGTTTCATCTTAGCTAGCATGGATTTGGCACTTTCCACAATCGTGCAACTCTTGCGCTCAACTACACCATTGAGAGCAGGAGTATGAGCTTGCATAAATTGTCTTTTGATCCCACATTTATCACAAAGATCATTGAAGTCGTTAGACTTATACTCACCTCCACTATCTGATCTTAGAACTTTGATCTTCCTACCTGTTTGATTTTCAACCAATGCTTTGAAGCTCTTGAAATTGTCAAATGCATCCGATTTCTTCTCCAAGAAGTAAATCCACATCTTACGTGACATATCATCAATAAAGGTCATGAAATAGAAGGCTTTACTCAAGAACATAGTCCTCATAGGCTCGAATAAATCTATGTGGCTCAAATCCATGATGTTCTTTGCTCTAGCAACACCACCGTTATTGAACTTCTCTCGATGCTGCTTCCCATACACACATGATTTGCACATCGACTTCAAGTGGTCTTCTATCGTAGGCAATCCTCTCACCATTTCCAATTTTCTCATCAAACTGAGGCTTCCTAAGTTCAAGTGACCAAGCCTCTTATGCCGTAGTTCAGTTTGCGATGGAATGGACGAGACAAGTCCATGTTGCCCCTTGATTGAAGCATTCAACCTGTACAATTTAATGTTAATGTTACATGCCTATGTAACTAGCAGTACTTCAAACCCCTAATAGTCCATTTAGTGTTGGGGGCTAAATGGCAAGGTACCCTTAGGATTAAGGATATGTGCCCTTGGATAAGAACAGACAAGTGACCATACCTTAGTTGGAGGTATGGAGTCACGTGACCCTTGGATAAGTGGTACCCTTATTATTAAGGATAAGTGCCTTAGATTAAGGTACTAGTGTCCTTGGTCAAGAGCAGGTAGGTGTCTATGCCTTGGATGGAGGTATGGAACCTAGAGGGGTGTTTGAAAGTCATTGGATGACTATTTTTCTAAAGCTTGGGCCTCAACCTTGAACCATATCACTTTATTGGTCTAGGACCAAAGTATACTTGCACAACTTGGGTAATGGGACCTAGTAGGAGGGCACCCTTCTAAAGTGTCCATTGGGTTCCCAACTCCCACAAGAAAGGCATTCTGTAGTAGGTTTCTTTCCTTGCCTGACCTGAATCCAAGATCTAGTCAATCTAGCATCAAAGAGACAAAGTTAGTTGTCACGCATAGGTTCGTTCCCATGAGAGCGATAGTATAGTTCAGATTTTAACATGAATGGAGGATCTAACACTAACATCCATTAACACTACATCCATTAACCCTAAATCCACAACAATAGAAACTTACTCTTCTCTCTCTCCCTTTCTCTCTCATTAAAAGCATAAGAAATAGCAATCCCAATAATGATCAAATCCAACAATTAGCAAATACCAAAGAAAGCATAAGAAATGGAGGAAAAGAGAGGAAGAGTAAGGACATTCATCAATCCATTTCCAAATAGAATCAATCTGCTTTATTGAAATGAGAAAATGAACATGAGGAATAACTCGAGTTGGTCCCTTTTTATAGTAGAGAGGAGGACACCCTGGCCTTTAAATCCTATTGGTCCAATCTTGCCTCTCTTTTTATTCAAATTTAAAAAAATGTGGGAACCATCAAAATTGGAGGGAAACCCAACTTTATTCACTAACTTGACATTTAGGCCCTGTGAAATTAAAAGTCCCGCAAAAAGGCCTAAAGTCCTTTTATTAACTTTTAACTAATCAATCAAATAACTATGTGATCATTGGGTTGGACTTACACACGCAGGGTGCCAAATCCCTCTCACTTATTAACTAGGGTTAGGGTTGCCTTGGGATCCGCAAACCCTCCAACAGTATCCCCCACCAAAACTGGTGGCGGTCCCACGACACCTGCAATATGTAGTTATTGGGCACTTTTATTGGCTTCACGCCGAATCTTAATTAAATGATACTGCACCTTCTCCATAAAGTTAAGGTGTGCAGTATTGAAATCCAAATTATGCGTCAACAAACAACGGTGGGCTCTGGCAATCCACTTGGAAGTTGTCCATGAGGTGAAGCGGGATTCCCAAGAGCCTCCCATCATAGTCACACGGAAATACAGTCGAGCAATCGGCAGTTGATCTTTGATTTGCTCTGAGGCCATCGGCTTATTTGGATCGAATGCCAAGGTAGGAAGGAAATCATCCCATTTGGTTGCCACTGACACCAACAGAGTTAGATCTTTTGCAAACATTGCCGATTGTTGCACCGTTGGATCCGAAGAGTGGACATACTCTCTCTGATATGCTTGTAAGGCCCGATGGAAGTCCACTAAAATATTCCAGCTGTAAGGTTGGTGGATATTAGCCAATTGGACGTATGGATGGTGATTTTATCCATAGCCAATCCCAAATCTTTCCATTTTTGTCTTCACGGCATTGGCACGTAATAAGAATCTACCCGCAACTGACGAGGGCTGGCGACGTAACTCTTAATTGATTCCGGAGTTTTCTCAAAAACCGTGATTCTTCATGCCAGCTACTCTCCCAGTGCAGGTATTTTGTCCAATTCTTTGCCGGCCTTGATCTCGGAGGTCTTAAATTTGAGAACCCATCCACCACGCTAGGACTCATGTGGATGCTGCTTTAAGAAGGCCTGGATCTGGTTCTCGACACTGATGGGCCTTCTGAATAAATGGCTTGTCCTTGATGAGGATGGAACCGCTTGTACTGCCGGTATAGTTGGTGGTTGATCTGCTAGATCCAGAGCTCCCCCTAGTCCATGCTCGAATCAACCCCTGTATCCATCTGTACAGCTTTTTGGCATGAAGGGGAGAATTGCGGCATGACCGGGACGGGGATTTGTGGTCTGGCTTCCAATAGTTGAGCGGTGGCTTTTTCATAGGCATTGATGGAAATGAAATGTAGGTGATTGAATACCTCCAACAATGTCATTTATGCTTGGTTTTCGCTCAAGTCACTTAATCTTACAGTACAAATCAAATCACAGATGTCAAAACTTTTTCACTGTCAAGCACTTACAACAATCGTGATGTTGGCTTATGAGTTTCAAAATCTAATAATATTGATCAATATGATATTGTATCAATGGATTATCGTAGACTAGAAATTCTAAAATTATAGTTATCTATAATTTTTTTTTAAGCTTAATCTCACTATTAGATATTGACAAATGTACAAAAAACCAGACAGCGGCTTCCATGGCTAAAAATTACTATAGCTTACAAAACTGTCAGAAGCCCAAAAGGCAGGCACTCCAGCATACCACACAGGGTAGCAGTCTGAAAAACAACTTTAAGTAGAATGTAAGAAGTACATAGCTAGTCGAATACAAGCCATGGCAGACAAGGAGGGGGCTTCCCCCTCAAAAACCTGAAGATTCTTGGTTGTCCAAATCCTCCACAAAGCCGCTAGCTTGCACACATGCCAAAGGGTAAGAGCAGAAGAATCTGTCAGAACGGAATCCCCCAGCAAGATAGTAGCCGTGTCTTGAGACATAGTGAGGCCCGACCGCGAGAAAATGTGACTCAACTCCAACCAAATATGCCGATGACAGTGAAGGAATAAGTGCTCCACTGTTTCTACAGTCAGCTGGTGGACAAAGACGATCATCAAGGATAGGCCACTTGGACAGCAAAAGAAGGAATTTGGTAAGCATGCGATAGGCGAGGTACCATAGATTCCCTACCGGCAGAGATTGAACAGTATGGAGGCGGGAGCGCCAAGCAAACGGAGAGTCAGAGGTCGACTAAAGGTGGTTAAGGTAATCCAAAAAAAGAGAGGAAAACTGATGACGATGCAGGGAAGAATAAGAAAAGAGGGAGGGTGAAAGGGGCGGATTTCAACCGGAAAGGTCCACGGGTGGGACGCGAGAAATGTGAAGCGGGATGACACAAAAGGCAGCCAATAAAAACAACCTGCTCTTTGATAAAGAGAGGGTAGATGAGAAAAGGACTTGGCAAGGAGGGATATGGACCAACTGAGCAAGGGAAGAAAGGCCTTTAGTGGCTAAGGAAACAGAAAGATGAGGGTGAGAGCGAAAAAGGGGCTGAATGTTTGGAGGAAAAAGAGAAGAAGTCCAGATAGATTCAGAGGAAGGGAGAGTGGAGGCATCTCCATGAGGAACAACTCGAGTTGGTCTCTTTTTATAGTAGAGAGGAGGACCTTGGCCTTTGAATCCTATTGGTCCAATCTTGCCTCTCTTTTTATTCAAATTTAAAAAAGTGTGAGAACCATCAAAATTGGAGGGAAACCCAACTTTATTCACTAACTTGACATTTAGGCCCTGCGACATCAAAAGTCTCGCAAAAAGGCCTAAAGTCCTTTTATTAACTTTTAACTAATCAATCAAATAACTATGTGATCATCGGGTTGGACTTACACACGCAGGGTGCCAAATCCCTCTCACTTATTAACTAGAGTTAGGGTTGCCTTGGGATCTGCAAATCCTCCAACAGTATCCCCCACCAAAACTGGTGGCGGTCTCGCGACACTTGCAACATGCAGCTATTGGGCACTTTTATTGGCTTCGCGCCGAATTTTAATTAAATGATACTCCACCTTCTCCATAAAATCAAGACGTGCAGTATTGAAATCCAAATTATGTGCAGGAAACAACGGTGGCCTCCGGCAATCCACTTGGAAGTTGTCCATGAGGTGAAGCGGGATTCCCAAGAGCCTCCCATCATAGCCGCAAGGAAATACAATCGAACAATCGGCAGCTGATCTTTGATTTGCTCTAAGGCCATCGGCTTATTTGGATCAAATGCCAGGGTAAGAAGGCAATCGTCCCATTTGGTTGCCACTGACGCCAACAGAGTTAGATCTTTTGCAAACATTGTCGATTGTCACACCGTTGGATCCGGAGAGTGGACATACTCTCTCTGATATGCTTGTAAGGCCCGATGGAAATTCACTAAAATATTTCAGCTGTAAGACTGGTGGATGATTGGCCAATTGGCCGTATGGATGGTGATTTTATCCATAGCCAATCCCAAATCTTTCCATTTTTGTCTTCGCGACATTGGCACGTAATAAGGATCTACCCGCAACTGGCGAGGACTGGCGACGTAACTCCTAATTGATTCCGAAGTTTTCTCAAAAACCGTGATTCTCCATGCCGGCTGGTCTCCCAGTGCAGGTATTTTGTCCAATTCTTTGCCGGCCTCGACCTCGGAGGTCTTAAATTTGAGAACCCATCCACCACGCGAGGACTCATGTGGATGCAAGGTCTAGATCTGGTCCTCGACGCTGATGGGCCTTCTAAATAAATGGCTTGTCCTTGATGAGGATGGACCCGCTTGTATTGCCGGTATAGTTGGCGGTTGATATGCTAGATCTGGAGCTCCCCCCTGGTCCATGCTCAAATCAACCCCTGTATCCATCTGTACAGCTTCTTGGCACAAAGGGGAGAATTGTGACATGACCGGGACAAGGATTTGTGGTCCAGCTTCCAACACTTGAGTGGGAGCTTTTTCATAGGTGTTGATGGTCTCTTTTGTCTTTGCCAACTCGGTTGAAGCTGCTCCTTTGAGTCTATCAAAGCGGCCTTGGAATCTCTGAAGGGCCACTTTGTATGTTTCCACTTTCTTGAACAAATGTGCAATCTCCGTCTGTGTGACTGGATGATCGGGTATTTGTATTTGCAGATATGCATCACGCTCAAGGGTGGTCGCATCCAATTCAGCTTGAAGTCGTGTGCGATCTTGTTTGGCCATTTGTAATTGCCCCTTCAGCAGCTGTACCTGTTGCTTGGCATCTTGCACTGTCTTATCTATCTGATCCTATGCGGTTTTCAGGGCATTTTGTAGGGAGCTGATGTAGGTTTCCAAGTGATCAGCTTGTTACTGGGCCAATGTCTTTTCGCTTTCAGCCTTTTCTTCATGTTGCTTGGCTATCTTCATCTCTCGATCCAGCTGGACAATTTTCTGGCTGATCAGAGTGTTTTTGGATTCTAAATCAGAGATCCTCTGTTCCAATTCCTTCTTCTTATCCAGCATAGACTTGATCACTTGCCCAAAGCTTGAAACTAACCCGAGAGCATCAACAGAATCGACAGTCGTGGAGGTGGCAGCAGCAGGAGACCCTGATGGTACTGTCCTTGGTAGGCATGGAATAGGTGCCAAGGTCTCTTCTTCTTAAAAAATATCCTCGTCTTCAAACCCTTCAGGCACCGTGGCGTCAAACTGCTTCGGTGACTTTACAGCTATGTCGACCCAAAGTGTGGCTGGGCTACCCTGTGTGGGTGGTTGCTGACTGGCATCTTCGACACCAACAATAGCTTTATGGATATGCCCGAATCCTCTTCTAGGGGATTGTGGGTTCAAAGGACGCTGGGCTCTGGGGCATTTCAAAGATTTCGCTAGCCCCAAGGGGGTCGGAATCATCGAACATATCCATGAAGAACTGTGTGTTGGGTGAGGCGGCCTGGGCAGCTGTGATGGGAATGGTAGGCCCAATGGTCACAGACTGTCCTTGTATGGGAGCAGAGGCGAGGGAAGTATCAGAGACGAGGGGAATGGAAAGTTCAGTGCGAACAACAGCAGGGGGTGGAAGCGCAGCTGACGAGGTATGCCTAGTACGTCGTCGTGACGCGGAAGGCGAGTAAGGAATTACGATCTCACTGCGTGGACGACGACGACTATGAGAACTTGAGGCCTGGTGAGATGACTCGGCCGGTGCTTCTTCGTAAACCGAAAGCACAGAATCCAGGTGGAAGACATGGATTCTATTTTCTAAGTGAGAAGCGACTAAGAGGGACAATAAAGAGCCAGCGGCAAACTGCTGCTTTGTATTGGTCTTAATAGCTCGCTTGAGCTCACCAGAAACAGTCTTGAACCAGTTATATGGTTCAAGAGGGGCTTTGGCCAACTTTATGTGGGACTCCACTATCCTGTGAAGGATTTGAGATGTGATGCGGTCTTTCTTGAGGTTGTCAACCATCAGGAAATGATTCAACAACTGGGCAGTGGTGTGCTCAGTGATGGCTTCTAGAAGTTAGCCATCATTAGTCCAGTGCAGATCATTGGTGAGGTCAATGTATGGCTTGATGGCCTATTTGGCATGCTTGTGATTGGGTGAGGCTTGCGTACCGGATGAGATTCCTATAGCTGCAAGTGCAGCCTCAGCGCACCTTGTGTGTGGCTCCTTGGAAGGTGATATAAAACATGGATTTCTCTTCCTTCCACGTACTGAAGGAAGGCGTGATGAAATCCATATCGATGCGAGTCGAAAAGGCTTTATCATGAATACTCATTGTAGTAAGTAGAGGCTCCGCAAGGGTCATCCACTGAGTGACCATGCTTGTGCTAGGAAGAATCATGATGTCTGTTGCAGATGGAACATCACGATGGATAATATAGTGTGGAGACTCGGAAGTATCGGTAGAAGACATGATGATCAGAAAGGAATTATAAACGCGTGAAAGTGTATCAGAATGCAATGTAGAAAATTTGGAAGGCTTTGGTCGCAAGAAAAATTCACAAGAGCTTCACTAGCACAAGTGAAGAATGAATCGAATTCAGCCAACTTATAGGTGAATTTGGTGGGTCCATTACACTGAATAGTAGTTGAGCTGATCAGTTCTGAACAAAAATTTGCAAGCATGTACAGTACTATAAAAATAGGCTATAAAAATCTCGACGAAGGTTTTTAGGGATCTGAACCTATCAGACAAACGTTTTCCAGAGCTAGCAAAGGATGAACCTTCGCCCAGGAGGGTTTTTCGCCCAGGTACTGTCATAAATATATTTTTTTCACAATTTGAACCTATGGACAACCTAATTTTGACATTTTAAGATCATCTAGCAGGTCGGCGAAGGTTCATAATGAGGTTATGATGCTCGACGAAGGTTCCCAAAATGGCATATCACTGAACATTCGCCTGACTTAAAAATTGAATTTTCTCTTGTCAAAAACGAAAGCCCACCTCAATTTAGATAAATCAAGGGTGGATGTACAGTCTGAGAGCTCAGCAAAGGATTCTGATACTGTATTGGCCAAATCTGCCTAAAACAGTGGTTTTCTAAGTCATTTTCCATAAAAATACTATGCTTCCTTTTCCTTATGCTGATGACTTCTTGACTTTTGCTCATCAGTCTTTTCTTATTTTTTTTGGTTTTTTTTTTGTTTTTCACTGTCTTTTTCCAAAAATAAGTCAGCAAATTAATTACTGAAAACAAAAAATTGAAAACAAATAAAATGAAAAAATATATTGAGATCAGGCTTGCTGAACTGGCGGAGGCTGCCAAAACTTGCGTAATCAGCTGCCATTTACCGGAGTATCAAATCGTTTGCCATCCAAGTGCTCAAGAATTACTGTGCCATAGTTCAAGATTTCCTTCACTTTATACGGGCCTTCCCCAGTAAACTTCAACTTACCCTTGATCAGCTTGGTTTTGTACATCAATGCAAGATCTCCTGCTTCAAGATCTTTCTTGTGCAATCGCCGATCGTGCCATGCCTTGCGGCAGGCTTTCTCTGCTGCTAAGACATGGACTGCCATCAATCGGATTTCACATAATTTGTGCAATGCTTTATGATGAAGTTGTAGAGACTGATCATCATTTAATCATTCCGTTGCTGCTATGCGTAAAGATGAGATTAAAAATTCAATTGGCATAACAACATCTTGACCATACACCAGTTGAAAAGGTGTTTGATTTGTACTATTTTTGTAAGCGGTTCTAAATGCCCATAATGCTGCATACAGTTTACGTTCCCAATCAGACCGACTCGTCTCAACTGTCTTTGTAATAATGGTACAGAGAATCTTATTGGAAGATACAAAAAAATCCTCCAGTAAATACTTTATTGTTTGATTAACAAAGTGTGTACCTGATCACTGGCAATTTCGATCGGAGATCCAAATCTGATTATAATATTTTCATATAGAAACTTGGCCGTAGATTTCGCATCAGCCACTTTGACAGCTTTGACTTCAACCCACTTGGTCATATAATCAGTTGCCACGATAATGTATCGGGCCTGAGATCCTTGCGCAACGGGATGAATAGGACCAACATAATCCAGTCTCCATTTTTCAAACGGTGCTTGCGATAAAACCGGATGTAAGGGTTCATAATTCTGTCGAGTAGGCCGTCGTGCTCGCTGGCAGACATCACATGTCTGAATAAAATTTTCTGTGTTCTTATGAAGCATAGGCCACCAACAACCAAATTGCAAAAGTTTGCGAACAATAATATCTGTAGAGAAGTGTCCTCCACCCATGCCATCATGTGAAAACATGATTAGATCTGGTACTTTATGCTGTAAAACACATCTTCGTAAAATATTATCTGATCCACGACGATACAATTGTCCTGCAATTAATTGATAAGGTTGAGTCTTATGAATCAATTGTCTTGTCTGTAGTTTTGTCAAAGAGTCATTCGAGTGTCCTAGCATCAGGTACTCAACAATATCTGCTGCCCACTCAGGTACTGCTTCAACATAGAACAAAATAGCATCTGGCAGTTCATCATCCACTTCAGTATTAACTGGTGCAGATTCAATTCGTGAAACGTGATCGGCTAGATAATGTTGCTTCTCCTTTATGACCACAATTTGAAAGTCAAATTCAGTCAATAATAATAACCATCTTGCAATACGTCCAGTATTACACGTCTTATTTACCAAGTAAAGTAACGGTTGATGATCCGTATAAAATGCAAAGTGCGTTTCCATGAGGTAGTGATGAAATTTTCGAACAGAAAAAATCATGGCTAGCGCTTCACGTTTTGTTGTTGAATAATTCTTCTCTAGATCTGTAAGCTGTTTGCTTGCAAATCGTATAGGATAATCCTTCTTATAGTCACATGGCTGCGTCAAAACTGATCCAATGGTGTATTTTGAGACATCCGTATGAACAAGAAACTCTAATGTCCAATCTGGAGAACGCAATATTGGTGCTGAAGATAATGTTTTTTTTTAACTTTGCAAAGGCTTCTAACGCCTCTACTATCCAAATAGGAACAATAGTTAATTTGTATATAGGTCGTGCTAAATCCACAAAGAAGATAATAAAAATTCGATAGTAGTTCTCATGACCAATAAACACATAAACTCCTCGAATTGTTGCTGGTGGTGGCAATTCCACAATAACTTTGATCTTAGAATAATCGGTGGCAATACCATGTCTTGATATCACATGTCCAAGCACCACTTTGTGAGAAACCCATATCTGACATTTTTTTGGATTTAGAGAAATCTGATATTTGCGATTTCTTTCAAAGACTTTCTCCAATCGATCCAGGTGGTATGTATCTGTACTATGAACTCCCAAGTCGTCCAAGTAAATTTCAAGAAATTTCTATAGATAATCTTTAAAGGCAAATTGCATTACTCTTTGGAATGAACTCGGTGTATTATAGAGTCCAAACGGCATCACTTTGTAAGCATAGGTGCCCCATTCTGTTGCAAAAGCAGTTTTGTGACGATCGGTAGGTGCAATCTTAACCTGGTTGTAACCACTAAATCCATCAAACTATACGCTTCCGCTCTAGCAAGGCGATCCAAAATGCTTTCAGTAAAAGGTAACGGAAAGTGATCCTTCCGTGTCACTTTATTCAATGCTTTGAGATTCACACAAATTTGCAATTTCCCATTTTTCTTAGGAACAATGACAATTGGTGAAATCCATTCGGTATGCTCGATCTCATAAATGAAATCGGCGTCAAGCAGTCTTTGAAGTTCTTTCTTTATCAGATCTGCCACATTAGGATTACAGTGATAGAACTTTGTAACCTTTGGTACTGCATCAGGTACTAAAGGTATGGTATGTTCAATGACTGATGTCGGAATACCCTTCAAATCTTGATAAGTCCACGCAAAACAAGTTTGATACTTAATAAGTAGCAAACAGAGTGCTTGATACTGTTCAAGAGTAAGTTGTGATCCCACTTGTACAATCTTTTCCAGTTCTCTTGGTTCTGCAAGATTCATTGGCTGCGTCCTAGCTGGGCCATCGTAAATCTCTTTAGATTCCAGCATGTGTTCTTTAGGTTCACGATGTGCTTTAGGTAACATGATAACCACATCATCCAGTGTATAACGTTTAAAATGCTCTGGCATATAATGCTGGACTACATTTGCTTGTTTTTTTTCGAAAGAACTTGTCTTGGATCTTCGTTTAGTCTTCTTAGTAGGAATTGATCATGGAGGTGATGACTTTCGGGATGATAAATCTTTCTTTACAGGTGAAGACTTCCTAGACGATGATGTCTTGTTGGATATCTGACTTGAAGAATCATTCTTGACTTTTCCTTTGCCTTTATCCAATAGAGGTGGCACTTCCTTTAAATCGATCTTTTGAGAGGGATTTTCCCATTTCAGGACCGTATTATAATGTTGCTTTGCTTGTTTATTCATCATCGAACCTGTCATCCTATCTCCCTTCAATATAATTGCTTTGGACGATTCGATTGTTGGTTCATCAGGAACATTACGCACTCCAAATCTGGTCGGATCCATATGATATAGAATCTGTTCATCCGTAAGTTCTGCATTGCCATCATAAGTTAAGACATGGCTCATTGGTATGAGATCATCCTCAATTGTATCTGGTATAGGTTCCGTTGATATCCAGGCTACATTCTGCACATTTAGTGGAAACGTGATTGGCGTATCCAAAGTTCGATCTAACAAGGAAATCTCGCTCATCTCTGATTGAATATATCATTGACACATATATTCTGCTGTACAATCAATTGTTGCAAGAGCTTCGTTCCAATTGACAGTATCCGTTTGAGATTCGTAGTGAACTCCCAATTTTATCTCTGGTCAATCACAAGTGTGATTTGTTGTTGATGAACCGTCATCCACTTTTTGAACCACTGGCTTGATAGTCCAAGTCGTAGGATCAATTTTAACTACACGTTTACGATTTTCAAAAGTGATTTTGCCGGTACCCCAGTTATGAATTACTTGCGCAACTCGTAACCATGGACGTCCTAAGAGAACTCGGTAGACATTTGGTACTTTTGGTAAGTCCATTACGACGAAAGTAATGACGGACTGTACTCTTGCAATCCTGACAGGTATATCTTCCACCATTCCTCGTGGACGAACCGTCGTTTGATCAGCTAGCTTAATAGCAAAAGTAGCAGGCTTAATCTTTGTAAGGCCCCATTTTGTACATAGCTTTGTAGAAATCAGGTTAACTCCTGAACCGCTATCTATCACGGCTGCTTCTTTAGAAAATTGTCTATGTTCTATCGGCAAAGTGATATTCTTTTGTTCACTTTACCAAGCGGCTCCAACATGGAGTACATTGTTAGATTCTTCAAATCCAGCACAAAAACGTAGCTCTTGATGGTCTTCCGATTCTTCTTGAGCTAACTTTTACGCTAAGACTTGGCCCAACTTTAGGAACTCTCCTAATGAAATATTGATCTTGCTAGACAAAATATTCATGAGTAATTCTGTATGCGGTGCTTCCGGTTTAGTCATCTTGAAAAGTTCTTCATGATGATGTAGTTGATCATTCTTATCCGTACGTAAATTTCTTGGAGGCTGCAATGGTGAAGACCAAACTTCAGCTGTTACTTTAGCAGTTTCAAGTTCCTCTTCTTCTTGTAGATGTTTAATCCACTGTCTCATATCCTGATATCTTCATTTTTCTGCATTAAGATTTGGATAGACTTTTGATGTTGTGGGTGTATCGTTCAATGGTATAGAATCAGTAGATACTGAATCCACTACTGGTTCTTTTTGCTTTTGTGCTCTGGTGACGACCATCAAGGGTGCACTTGGTTTATTATGAGCTATCGATCCTTGCTTGATTGTTATCAAATTTATAGGTGCTGTAGCTGGTGGTGGCTTTGGCCTTGCTGGACAATCTTTATAGCAATGCCCATATCCACAGTCACGACAGAATGGTACAAATTTTCCTTTATTTGGGCATTCTGCAACTCTGTGATTTTCTCCACATGCAAAGCATCCAAGTGGTGCTCTGGCCCAATTTTTCGAGGCTTGTTGTTGAGCGGCAGCATAAATGGCATACTATTATGAAGATCCACCTTCCTGATCATTACCATAGCTCCATTGCTCAACACTTCCGTAAGGTTCTGGTTCCATCAAATTGGCAGGAGGAGCGGAGTGTTTTATGGGGCAGGCAAAGCTAGACGTTTCGGGTATCCAAGAGTAGATTGTCGTAGTCTTGCTGCTGGATTGCCTCCATACTGTGGATCTCGATATCTCATCTGGGCATACCATTGCTGAATTATCCGAGGGTTGAAGTTGCAAAAGATAGTCTCATGGTCAGGTGAATTACACAGATGGCAAATATTGATTTCCATTCGTTTTTTCAATTGAGGACACTCGTTCACTGTGTGATTTCTTGTACAAATAGAATACCAGACATTTTCCCTGGTAGGAAAAGTCTTTGCAAAATTCTCAAGTTTTTTGTTCGCTTCTCCGTGGAAATTTTCCAATGCTTTGATCTTCTCATCAAATTGCAACTGCAACTTTTCCATCTGTTTCTGCTTGGTCTTCCCAAGTTTCTCGAACTCATTGAGCATCATTTCTGCAGTAGCATTGGCATTCGTTGATGCAATAGTGGTGGATGTCGTAGTAGTCTGCCCTGTTGTATAAGACAACATACTGGCATTCGGCTCATCATCTGAATCTTCATCCTCCTCCCAAATTGCATCGTCCATCGCATTTTGCAAAAGTGCGTACTCATTATGGCATTTCAGTTCACATCTGATCCGTTTAGGTAGACCTGACAAAAATCACATAATCATGGCATTTTCATTAATCAGCTCAGGCTCACATTCAGATCTAAGACGTTTCACCCTTTCGATGTAATCTTGAACCATTTCTCGCTTTCCCATTTTAATTTTACTTAAAAGTAGGAAGGGGTCTTCCATAAACTTCCGCGGTTTGAACCGTGTGATAAGGGCTCGTTTAACAACCTCCCAATCTGTACGCTCAGTTTCATCTTGGTTATAGTACCAATCTTGTGCTGAGTCTGTTAAGGCCATAGGAAACAGCTTAAGTTTATCTTGAGGATAAATCTCACCATAGACCTCACAGGATTCAGCATAGATCTGAAGAAATCTAACTAGATCTGTTAATCCATTATATTTGGATAGATCCAATCGGGGTGCTCTTCTAACAATAATTGGATTGACCTCCTGTGGAGCACCTCCAGGAGCAGCTCCAGGGACAACCATCTTACAAACTTAGATCAAATCGATAATGAGATTGGATATAGATTTTTTTTAAAAAAAACTATCTCAGATTAGATCTGCTAGCTCTATTCCACTTTTCAAAAATCTGATTCTATATGATGAAAAACTACCCAAAATTCGATCAAACAATACTTCTAAAAAATGATAAATATCTCAGAGTCCAATTCAGAATATATCAGATTTGATCCAAATTTTGACAGAGACCTGATCTGGAAAATCAGAAACTAAAAATACGACTGGCGAAGGTTCTCTAGGCGAAGGTTGTCTCGGCAAAGGTCCAACAGTGCTATTTTGGGATAAAAACACTCTGAATACTTTTCTGGCAATTTCTTGGGAAATAACCTTCGTCGACTTCTCAGAGGGATGATCTGACACAGATAAAACTATGGACAATCGGACGAAGGTTTCTGACACAAGAAAATACAATTTTTGTAATCTGGCGAGGGTAAAAATCAAGATTTTTTGTGATCTGATTAAGATGAATCTTCGCCAAACTCAAAAATAGTATTTTTCTATAAATAGAATGTTCTGGAAACTCGACGAAGGTTCTGGCGAAAAATCAAGAGTAATACTGGTAATTTTGCAAAAAAAGTGACTTTTTTGGCAAAAATATGACACTTACAATGTTTACTTCTATAAAGTATCCACCTGCATCTTGTGAATGCATGGCTTGAATAACCTTCTGAATATCAATCGATTCAAGACATTTGCGAAGCCCTTCATTAGGTCCCATTTTATAAAGTACATTATTCCTTATTGTATCCAATACAACCTTGTGTTGGAAGACCGACTTTTGTTCAAGATAAAAAAGAAGAGTATAATTTTCATTTTGAAGGTAATCTATTATGTCTGGATAAAATGAATCTTCAGCAAATAATAACATAATATTTTCGTCAGGAAATTCATCACTTAAATTCTCAGTAACGGATCTTGAATTTAAGCAAGATAAATAGTCCGCGCTAGTGTGGTACTTCCCTTGGCGTACTTCCACTTGATAATCAAATTCCTACAACAAGAGCACCCATCTAGCTATTCGGCCTAAAAGATTTGGTTTATTTACCAGATATTTTAGTGCATAATGGTTGACATGGAAGATAAAGGAATAACCCAGCAAATAATGTCGAAACCTCTTTATACTGAAAAAATCATTCCAAGTCCTTCACTTTCTGTTGTCGAATAGTTCTAATCTGAGATGCTTTTTTGATGCCCTGCATAGTAGACAAGATAGTCTCGTTTTTCATCGTTTTTTATACTTAGGGTAACTCCAATTGCGAATGACAAAACATCCACATAAACATGAAATGTCCTTACCCAATCAAGAGATCTCAAAATTGGGACGTCCAAGAGTTTTTGCTTCAGTCTCCCAAATGATTGTTGACAATCAACAGACCATTCATAATAAATGCCTTTCTTTAACAAATGTGTTAGCACTGTAGCAATAGATGCATAGTCTTGAATAAACCTTCTATAATAACCAACGTGACCCAAAAATTCTTTGAGTTTTCGCAAATTTGAAGGCTCTTTCAAATTTTTCATAATTTCCACCTTATCGACTTCAATTCCTCTTTTCGATATTCTGTGTCCGAATAGTATTTCTTCTAGCATGTCAAAATAACACTTCCCAGTATGAAGACACAATGAAGTCTCTTTGCATCTCTGCAATGTCTTCCGCACCTTCGAAAGATGAGTGGCTTCTGAGCTATAAACACAAAAGTCATTCATAAAGATCTCCAAGAATACGCGTAGATATTCTTGAAAAATAACAATCATCATTCTCTGGAATGTGGCTAGCGCATTACATAGTCTAAACAGCATCTGCTGATAGACGTAGTACCCCAATCAGTTGTGAAAGTTGTTTTGGACTAGTCCTCTTTGCGAATAGATACTTGGTTGTAACCAGCGAATCCATCAAGGAAGCTGTATCTTTCATTTCCGGCAACTAGATCAAGAATCATATCAGTAAAAGGTAGAGGATGATGGTCTTTACGAGTCGCAGCATTAAGCTTTCGATAGTCTTGGCAAACCCAGATCTTCCCGGTCTTCATTTTCAGAATAACTACTATGGCAAAACCCATTCACTGCTGAGTACTGGATAAATAATTCCTGACTTCAAGTATTTGTCAAGCTCATCTTTCAACAACAATGAGTACTTAGGATTGAGCCTATATTGAAGTTGGCGTATTGGTACCGCTCCTTCTTTCAGGTCAATTCGGTGTTGACCAAATTTCTTGTTAATGCCTTTTAAATCTTCCATAGTCCAGGCAAAAACATCATGATATTCAGTGAGCAGGTCTGTATATTGTTGTTTCTCCTTGTCGGATAAAAGTCTGGAAATTGACAAGGATTTTTCAGGTATGACCTCAATAAAGAGAGTATCATTTGGATTAATCATATCCACAGTCATATTGGTGGAAGAATATACTTGTATTTCACATTCTGAAGGCTGTGCTTTATTTGCATTGTTGGATACTTCAATCTCTTCAATCTCGTAACAATCTAGATATTTGTTTCAATGTCTTCTTCTTCTAAAAATATATGAAGTGCATAAGACGATTGCTTGGACGTAAAGCTTGTATCTGATTGAGCAGTTTCTCCTTCATATTGCTCATGTTGCCATGTGATAACATGCTCGTGCAGCTTTCCTTGTTCATCATGTTCTCCAGTTCAAAACCAGAACACCTTTTTCTTCCAATGAACACTAGCATTTGCTTGATATAGCCAGGGTCTTCCAATAAGGGACTGAGTAGTTGCCCATTCCGACTGGTTGGATCACAATAAAGTTCATGATAAACAGTATATCTTGGATATATATCGTGACTTCTTTCAGCTCGCCTACAGGCTTCCTCGTTGAGTCGGCCTGTTTAATCTTTTTCTAAGTAGGCTTGATATCAATAAGTCCCAATGCATACACCGTATCTTTCATCATAATATTGACTCTTGACCCGGAGTCAATTGGTATTTTTTTAAGTAAACACTCTGAGATAGAGACGTCAATCTCTGGTGCTCCCAGGTCTCCAAGGTCAACTACAAGAAGAAATATCTCAAGTAGAAAAATCTTCTTGTTCCTCCTTGTCTGCAATAGACTCTTTAGTTGCTTCCTATAATAGTTGTTGTCAGATAGCAGCTACTTGAATGTGATGTTTGGCCTCAAGGAGCCAATATTTGAAACAATGTCATATTGCTTCTTTGTCTACAGCCTGAAGTCTACGACAACATTTGGATAGTTTTGAGCTTAATGGAACTTCTTTCTCCACTTCAAAAGTGACCTTATTTTGAAGCGGGTTAGAGTTTTCGCTTCCTCAGCAACATCCTTCTTAAACAGCTTGGTAGCGTTTCTGTCATAATCACTGTCATCCTTCAAGTCTTTTTGGGTAATAGACTTGTTTTTCAACTTCTTTGTCGAATGCTTCTGCTTATTCTTTTGAGTCTTAGCTAAACTCTCTTTTGTTGGTTTGGGTGATTTTGAAGTGCTTCGAGTGGAAACTTTGCAAACATCTTCCAAATCACTTGGCCAATTGGTATCAATGATCAACAGAGTGCCTTTGTCAAAGCATTCAATTCTTTGTATGACTGCATCCTCCTACTTCTTCTTTATCTCTAGTTCTGCACCTGGAGACTGGACATATTTGTATAGCACCTTCGGCTTTTGAGGCTTTGGGTAGATGTCCTTCTCTCGAGCAATTTGAACATAACAGAACATAGCCGATTCGTCGGCGAGGCTCCAGGCAATCGGGTGAATAATGGCCTTGTGCACCACAATTATAACAGTTGTCTGCCAACTTCTTCGGTGGTAGGTTGATTGATGCATAAAGAGCCTTTTGATTTGAGCTCACTATTTGAGCAGGTACAAAGCGCTTTGGTCCAATTTTGGTTTTGGTTGCAACGCTGGTGCAGATGATCCTTGAACATAACGACAATGCTCCTCCGGTGATTCTTATCATCTTCGGAAGAATTTGAGCTCTCTGTATCGGAATCAGCGTTGGAACTTAATGTCTCCAAAACTATGGGATGAGTCTTTTTTCGAACTGGAATCATCTAATAAAGCTGATGACTTCTTCTTTGTCTTCTTGCTGGAATGTCGCTTCTGAGCAATCTTTGATGTTTCATAATTCTCCGCTATTGCAATACCTTCATCCATGGTATTCATGGGTCCTTGTCGGTAGTACCTGTCAATCTGCATTGCAACAAGATAAACACCCACCATTTTTTCAATTAAGTTTATTACCTTTCGAGTGTACCATCTCAGTGACTCCTTCTCTTTCTTTTGAATGGAGTTCAATCATGTAAGCACTTGGGTAGAGTAACCAATCTTGTGGAACTGGGTGAAAAAGGCTTCTCTCAACAGGTCCCAAGTATTAACAGTTGCATGATCCATTTGATTGTACCAAATTCGGACTTGTTTCCGCAGCAGACCAGGGAATATGCGTAATTTGTTTGCATTCGCTCCCTCACTATTGAAAATAACAAGGGATTCAAATTGGCAGATATAACTATCAACGTCATCTGAAGAAGTTCTCTTGAAGTAATCATACTTGATTTTTAAATTGGAATTGAATTATGTTTGAGGTGGGTCCATTTCTAGTTTAAGATTTGGATTTGGATTTGGATCTGGAAACTATCGCCATTTTATCTTCGGGCCATCTTGAGCAAGTAAGTGTTTTGTGACACTGATGCTAAATTGGTTTTTTAGGCCATTTAGGCACTTCTAGAAATGCGACACTATTTTGCGAAAAATGTGACACTGCATTTTTCCTCGCATTATCTGACAGGCGACAATTGGAAAAAAGTGACACTGCATTTTTACATGTAGTTTCTGACACGCGACACTTTGCAAAAAGGCGACACTGCATTTTTATATGCAGTTTCTAACACGCGACACTTTGCAAAAAAGCGACACTGCAATTTTACATGAGTTTCTACACATGCAAAAAATCTGACACTGCAATTTTACATGGGTTTCTACACAGGCAAAAAACCCGACACTACCATTTTACACGAGTTTCTACACAAGCGAAAAACCTGACACTACAGTTTTACGCGAGATTTACACAAGCGAAAAACCCGACACTCTGCAGAAATACACAGAATTTCTCACAGGCTGTCTACATCTTCACACTCAATAACAACCGTTCTAATTAGTCAATAAATCAGCTGTTAAGTGATCTTGTAAATGTAAAGCTAGAATAATACAAGATCTTCCAGTTGTTATAAATGTAAATGAGCGATTGAAGATAAAAGACATTTGTATAGATCTGAAAATCAGAGATTAGCATCAGAGGATGATCCTGACAGAGATTAAACGACAGAATGGGTCTTTCAGTAGCTGACTCCTGAAAGTTTGTGATCATAGAGAGAGAGAGAGAGAGAGAGAGAGAGAGAGAGAGAGAGAGAGAGAGAGAGAGAGAGAGAGAGAGAGAGAGAGAGAGAGAGAGAGAGAGAGAGAGAGATTCAAAACTTTAGCAATTGCTTTGAATCTGTAAGTAGGATCATGTGCTTACTAGTTCAATTGTATTGTGGTCTGATCGTTGTTACTACAACTTTATTATACAGATTTTGCATTCTTGTTGATTGAAATTAACTCTCACTCCTCTTACGTAAAGATCAACATAAAGAGAAATGTATGGCTGTCTCTTACGCCTGAATTATTTCTACATTCTCTTCCTATCAGATTATTAGTATTAGAGAATTGCATGGTTGTTTGAGATGCCTAATCATTTTTGCAATTTCTCTTTCACGGCAGTCTAAGACTCCTACATTGACAACCTTTTTCAACACAAAAAGAATAGCTCTAGACCTCTGTTCTCTAAGTAATCCACAATCCTACTAAATACAGTCATTACTGTGCTTTCACTAGTTTCATAATCGTCTTTCATTCTCATTGGCATCACCGTTCGTCACAAACACCAACAGATGTGGTATCAAAACATTGGTTTATTGGATTACTAGGGTCTAGGATTCATAATAGAACTTAATACGTTCTTGTTCTATAGAGCTAGTTCATTATGTTTGTGTTCAATCTCTGTTCTAATGGAAGGTTCAACCTCAGAGATCCACTTGATTAACAAATTCAACGGAGATGACTTCCACATGTGGAAGTTCAAGATGAGGATGATCTTAATTGAGAAGGAGCTATGGGGATACATAAACAATTCTATAGCCAGACCGGTAGAACCTGAACTGCTTCCAACATGGGAAACAAAGGCTGGCAAAGCACTTGCCATTGTATCCTTGAATCTGAAAGACATTCAGATCGCTCACGTATCAAACATCACCACCTCCAAAGAGGCGTGGGATATCCTAACAAGTATTTATGATACTTCAGATGTATCAACTCGCCTCTTTCTAAAGAAGAAGGTACTTACACTCAAGATGAGCAAAGACACCTCAGTCAGCGATCACCTGAACGAATTCAAACAGTTGATGAATCAACTTGTTGCCACAGGTTCTCCTATTTCAGAAGAAGACTCAACTATGTCTCTTCTCGCGAGTCTTTCATCCTCCTACAACAATCTAGTATTATTTCCGAGCAATACTCCTGCACTGTCTCTCCAGAAGCTGACAACAAGTCTATTGCAGGAAAAAGTCAGGAGAAAAAGCTTATCCACAATGAGCACCAAGTGAATGGCATTGTACTCTACTAAGCAGTAGTCCAAGCAACCATCCAAGACCAAACTCTTTTGCAGGTATTGCAAAAGATCCAATCACGACATAAAGGATATATATGTATATGTATATATGTGTATACATATATATGTATATGTATATATACATGTATATATATAGATGTATATATATATATATATATATATATATATATATATATATATATATATATATATATATACATACTAGTAAAGAGTGCCCGTCGTTGACGGGCAATGGAGGCCGATCTTCATAGACATGCATTTTTATTTCAACCTTTTCCATGGAAAGTCTGATATTTTAAAAAATCCTCAGAGCACCTTTCAAATTTTTGAGAATGAAAGTCTCATTTGTTTAACACTTTCACCATGAAAGTACGTACATGCACTTCAAAACACTATGTGTGTTGGTAAAGGATAATTTGAATTTGGAGTGGGCCCCTTAGATGCATGCATGGGGAGGAGAGGCATGCATCCTTTTCCCCATACATGCATCCTCTTCCCCAAGTTTTTTAAGCTAGAAAAAGCTCATGCATAGGTGAAGGGAGGAGGATGCATGGTGCACCCATACACATGCACAAAAGTGTACATAAGTTTAAATATATATATATATACTAGTAAAGAGTGCCCGTCGTTGACGGGCAATGGAGGCCGATCTTCATAGAAATGCATTTTTATCTCAACCTTTATGGTGGAAAGTCTGATAATTAAAAAAATCCTTAGAGCACCTTTCAAATTTTTGATTATGAAAGTCTCATTTGTTTAACACCTTTCACCATGAAAGTATGTACATGCACTTCAAAACACTATGTGTGTTGGTAAAGGATAATTTGAATTTGGAGTGGGCCCCTTAGATGCATGCATGGGGAGGAGGGCCATGCATCCTTTTTCCCATACATGCATCCTCCTCCCCAGGTTTTTTAGTTAGAAAAAGCTCATGCATGGGTGAGGGGAGGAGCATGCATGGTGCACCCATACACATGCGCAGAACTGTACATAAGTTTAAATATATATATATATATATATATATATATATATATATATATATATATATATATTTAAACTTATGTACAGTTCTGCGCATGTGTATGGGTGCACATGAGCTTTTTCTAACTAAAAAACCTGGGGAGGAGGATGCATGTATGGGAAAAAGGATGCATGGCCCTCCTCCCCATGCATGCATCTAAGGGGCCCACTCCAAATTCAAATTATCCTTTACCAACACACATAGTGTTTTGAAGTGCATGTACATACTTTCATGGTGAAAAATTTGAAAGGTGCTCTAAGGATTTTTTAAATTATCAGACTTTCCACCATAAAGGTTGAAATAAAAATGCATTTCTATGAAGATCGGCCTCCATTGCCCGTCAACGACGGGCACTCTTTACTAGTATATATATATATATATATATATATATATATATATATGTACACACACACACACACATATATACTAGTTTGTGAGTGCCCATTGTTGACGGGCAATGGCAGCCGATCTAGTGACGGCCGATGATAGATGGCTGAGTGAGAGAGAGGTTGGATCGCCTTCTTCTAATTGTAAGTGCCCATCGTTCACGGAGGCCGATCTAGGTGGCTGCAGATATTTTGGAAGATGGCCGATCTCGAGTCTTTGGAAAAATTCGAGTCCATGAAAAAATTCGAGCCTTCGAAAAAGTTTGACTCTTCAGAAAAATTGGAGTCTTTGAAAAAATATCGAGTCTTTGGAAAAAATCAAGTCTTTGAAAAAATTCTAGTCTTCGAAAAAATTCAAGGCTTTTGAAAAATTCGACGTGACAATACAAAGGGTCCTTCGATCCTTCAAAAAAATTTGAGTTGACATTTCGAGACTCGAAAATTCGAGTCCTTTGAAAAAACTCGACACTTGAAAAATTCGAGACTCAATTATTTCCTAAGGACTCAAATTTTTTTCAAGTCTCAAATGTTTCAAGACTCGATTTTTTCCTAAAGACTCAAATTTTTTTCGAGTCTCGAATTTTTTGAGTCCTTCAAAAAAAAATTCGAGACTCGAGGCCTTCGCATCGTAGAAAGAGAAAGAGAGAATTTTTCGCGACTTTAAAGAGAGAGAGTTTTCACGACTCCAAAGAGAGAATTTTTTGCGACTCGAAAGAGAGAGAATTGTCACGAAAAATTTGCAAAAGAGAATTTTTCGCGACTTGAAAGAGAGAATTTTTTGCGAAAAATTTGCGAAAGAGAGAATCTTTCGTCAAAAATTCGCGAAAGAGAGAATTTTTCGCGACTCAAAAGAGAATTTAATTTTTTGAGTCCTTCGAAAAAAATTTGCAAAAAATTCTCCCTCTCTCTCTCTCTCTCTCTTTCAAGTCTCGATCTAGTGACGGTTGATGATTTGGAAGATGGTTGAATGAGGGAGAAGGTTGGATCGTCTTCTTCTAGTTGTAAGTGCCCGTCGTTAATGGAGGCTGATCTAGGTGGCGGCCGATGATTTGGATGATACATATGTATATATGACCTATATGATAAACACAAAAAAGTCTATGTCAATTATAAAGTTTACACTTGAAACTGATATTATACACAACTCTCTTATTTCTGATTAGTGTAGTTCAATCTATTCAATGTCAAAGTTTAAAGCGTATGTTGATTAGACTCACTTCATGATATATGATGATTTCTTGCATTTAGAAAAGCAAATCATAGTAGTGACTGATGATAAAGAAACCTCCAACATCTGAGCAAATTAAACTTGTTTGAGAAAGTTGTGAATCAACAATCAATGTAAATAAGAATGTCTTCCTATCAGTAGTTTATCTGCAAGCACGAACCTAAAGAAAGTTTGTGGCAATTAAGTTTTCTTCTATAAACTAATGCAGTGATGTAGTTATGTTATTGTATCGAGTATGTTTCCTAAATTTTGTCAATACGTTGAATTTGAAACAATAAGCCCTTCAATTTGTTGTTAAATGGTGTAGTAGAATTTTATTTATTTTTGGATTGTCTTCAGAAATAGTTCATGGTTGATGGTCCTATCTCTTGCTTTTTACTTAAGCTAACCTATGATCAACAATTTGGTGAATTTGATGATGTTTTGGCATCATTTATTGCAACTTTAATTTCCCATGTGTGAATTCTAGAGAGAGAGAGTGTGTGTGTGTGTGATCATATCTGTTGTTCACTAACTTTCATATTATGATTCGATGGATTCTATGCAAGTAGGTGTATAACTTTGACCGAATGTGTAGTCAAGTTATTTTGATATAAAATCTCTCCAGGATTTAGTTGAAGTTGATGTAAGGATCATCTGGGTGACTTCATAGGCTTATGGCTTTAAATATACTTGTGAAGAGAAAAAAAGACAAAAAAAAAAAAGACCATTTCTAAGTGAGAGTGAAATCACAAGATGGTACACGACGGATTGAAATTTGAGATGGAGCAAACAAATTTAGAGGCAGCCACAAATGTCCAAAGAGGAAAGTCAACATCAAATAGGAAAGTTAGAGTCTCCAAATAGGAGCAATAGAAAATTTTTAATAAGCCTTTCACAGCTTTATCTCTACTGACACATTGCCAGCTAAAAACACTGCAAATGGACAAAATCCACATGTCAGATTACACTTCTTTTCTGTAAGTCCATTTGGGGGACTGGTATTTTGATAGTGGTTACAACAACCACCTCTCCAATCATATCATACCATCTGCATGAGACAACTAAATGACGGCTCATAAATCCAAATAAAAAAATATTTCGACGTATTAGTGATGAAGCTGGACACTTTTTAAGAGATGAAAGGTGGAAAACTTTCACAAGACTGTGCAATCTCCTTGTGCAAGGCCAAGCTGGCCATTACCATGATCAAATTTGATGTAGAAATTTTGTTGGAGCAAATTACCCAAAAGATACGCATTGCTAGGAATGGGAGGAATCTCCCCTCCAACAATCACCTGCTCCACCGTAGTAAAACGTTGATGCCAGAGAATTCCTCACCAAAGGTATATAGCGAAAGATGATAGCATGTGATAAATTCTGAGTTACGTTTTCAAATAGCAGCAGACTACTGGCTGAGTTGGATCTGAGATAGTAGTCCCCTAAGAAATAGGAGAATTTACTGAATCTATGGCCGATTTGTGAGCTGAAGGATATGTCACCCTGTCCTAGACCAAGAACCCCTCCAGAATCGTTGAAGCTACATGCATTCCTCATCTGACACCCAAATACAACACGCAGAAACTGCACACAAGAGATGAGTGTTGCGCACAAGTGATGAGTGTGAGAATGAACGAGCCAGCAAGGAGAAAGGAGGGGGGCCAGGCAGCAGAGTGTTGCACACAAGTGATGAGTGTGAGAAGGAGAGTGCCATCAAGAGAGCGGGGCCATGCAGCAGGCAAAGAGGGAAGGTAGAAGGAGAAGGAGAGAGGCCATAAGAAGGTGAAAGAAGGAGAGAGAGATAGAGAGGAGACAAAGATGGATCTCGTAAGGAGGATCATGAGAGAGGGAGAGGGGGAGGATCAAGAGAGGTCGGTTTGAATGAGAGCGAGAACAATGTGTACGCATGGGGCAGGATGCACACATCCTCCTCCCCATGCATTCATTTCAAAATTTTAGTTAGGTTTTTTGAAAAAGTACATGGGGCAAGAGGATGCACCCATGCAACCATACATGCATCCTCCTACCCCATACATAGGCACAAATGTAACACACAAATATATATGAAATCAGTACATTGTTGATGATACATTATAATATCTTGAATTGATATCCATCAATCTAATTTTCTTGGACAAATTTACATGTCTTTCTGAATCTCTGATAATCTATTGATCTAGTTGTGTATCAAACTTGAGGTTGTCTCTAAAACCATTTGAAATAGTTGGATGATGTAACTATTCTTTGAGGATATTCCACCATGTTGTGTATTCTGATAAAATGCTACTCTTCCTTGCCAATGTGATTTCCTCATTCCTTGTGATGACCATATACTCAAACTGCCATACTTTTTTGCAAAAAATGATGCATGATGTCGTAATATGTGTTGCAATATTAGATATGTATGTCTTAATTAGCAAAGTAAGCATTTAAAATTGATTAAGCTTGTAATGAAACTGTAATGTTCAATTACACATTCATAAGTTTCTTACCATGTAGGATGTGATCTATGCCCCAAGCTACCCGAACTGCATCAACAAGCTCTATTGTTGTTTCTCCAATAGAGGCGCATTAGCATAAGAGGTTTTGTCTTTTCTAAGCACTTTACCCATGTTATCGAGCTTTCTGATCCAAACTTCAACCTTCTTAAGCCTTATGGATCCTTTATCTTCAAAGTCTTGCATTGTAGAAATAGCATCTTTCCAAACCGAGTATTGGATCCTTGTCGACTTTGCAAAACGATTTGATAAAAATCGATGAGCTTTGGCTCCTCCTATGTTTGGTTTGCAAGGAATATTTCTTGTTTTTCCTTAAAGCTTTTCATTCTTTTGTATTTTAACATGTCCATTATGGAGATCTGCTTTTGATAGCACTTCCTTTAATCGAGCTATTGCTTGTTTTGATGATGACTCTAGCTTAGTATTCCATGCAAACAAAATATGAAGGTATATTAATTTCTCTATGATCCTCACCTATCCATGAAGCATGCAAATATAAACATTTCCTAGAGGAATTGGTAGTACTAATTTCTAGTTGGGGTCTTTAATATCTCTTGAAACTCCTGTGCTCCTTGACAAGTCTTTTGATGATTTCATACAATGTAAACATGGATGTTTCGAGTTTGCTCCATGAGATACATTGAACATACATTTCAATATTTTCAAGCCTCCAGCTAAATGCCAATCCACAAGAAAATCACCTCTTTCAGGAACATTGAGTGGAGTACCATTCATATGATCCTTATAATATTTGGATAAATTATTCTATTAAAAATACGAGAAAGAACATCATGATCTTCTTTTAGAACCTGTTTGGCAAGATATGGAATCATAAGTTCTTATGGCTATTGGGCGAGAGATTGTTTCAAAAAGAAGGTGGACATCAAGATGGGCAAAGTATATCAAGTGAATATATCAAGTATATATAATTTTTTTTGGATGTGTCCATGCTCACAAAAAAATTGTATTTACCATTCTGGTAGTATTGTAGTATATTGATACATATTCACAATGATAGGAAATGTGTTTTATTTTTTTACATGAATGCTACAAATAGAATTGTACTACAATAGTGTGGTAAGAAACCAATTTGAGAGCCTCTGTGTATGATAGGTATCTATCATCTTTTTTGGGTGTCCATGTTGACAAAAATTTCTGTTTTTACCATTCTGGTAGAGTCATATAGTATTGCATCACATAAGAGTCATATGTATTAAAAAAAAGTTCATCAAGGCTCGCTCACACTTGGATTATCCAACATAGTGCTCACTTTTCCATGCTTGCTCAAATGGGTACTTGCTCGCTTTTTCGTGCTTGCCAAAAATCTATATTTTGATGTTACATCTATCCAACATAATCTTATTATGATATTATTTTGTGGCACACATTTAGCTAGTCTGAATGGATGCATTATCTCTTATGATATGCAGTCATTAAATTTTGATTTTAAAAGAATGAAACACCATCTAAATGCGCCCAACTTACAGGAGCATAAATCAACATTACTTTCCTTAGAAACTGTTGGTAAATTAGGATTGACAACAATTTTTGTCTAGCTAACTTGTCTTTGAATAGATACGTAATAATTTGCGCACTTCTCTATAGATCAATCATAATTGTCATTAGCAAACTGTGATAATGACATGTCAATAACAAGTAAAAACTCAATGAACTAGTCGAAACATTTAACGTAACCACTCAAAGCAATAAAGTAGCTACTCAAGCACAATAATTATATGTTTTTTGGCAAGACACGAGAAAGGAAATAAACGTATTTTGCAGCATGACTAACAAGTCAAACTATGTAAGGGTGAAGGTTACTTAATGTCACCCTTACATAGTTATGAAAATGATAGCATAACTCTCCATCTTTGGATCTTTAATCACTCTCACTAAAGTGGTGGCTCAAAATAAGCTCCTCCCAAAAAAGGTAAGCTATAGTAGCTTTCATAGGAGTGGAAGACAACAAAGTCTACAACATACATTGACTATTAACTAAAAGGCTTAATCTGCTATTGTAGATCAAAGTTTGGCTTCAAATAGGTGGCAAGATAGTGCTGCAATTGCAATTTATTTGTGTGGATTTAAGAAGAAGTTGCTACAACATTTCAATAAAGATAATGTCAAGGCATAACTTAAGTTTTAAGTGTTCAGTGTCAGAGTCACTGCTTGTTTGCTCAGAAACTTCAAGTCTCATAACAACAACAACCACAACAACGTATTTTATTTTGAAGTAGAGGCAAGGACGAGAAGTTGCTTAATAGAAACGATAAACATCATATCGTAAATCTACCATACCCGCTCCATTTGTTGACGTCGCTGTGCCGCTGGCTCCTTCTCTGAGCGGCACGCATTCACTATATACTAACTGCCAGAGCGTAGTGAGATAATAGTTACAGTTTGTCTGATCACCAAGGTAGCAGTTCGCCTGTCCGTAAATTGTAGTGGAGGGGTTCTTAACATGCACGTGACTTTGTTGTGTTTGGCCGTTGGCTGTCGCGTTTTGTGTAAGGCGGATCATTAGTCCAGTAATGGGTGCATCGAGAGTTGGCGCTGCTGGATTGACGTTGCAATAGGGCTGGAGAAGGACGGTTATTCCTGGAATCTGAGCTTCCACGGCAGAAAGATGCTGCGCTACGAAAAGAAATGCTAAGGTAACGGTTACTATGCCAATTGCATGTGCTGCCATGACGTCCACCCTCGCCGCCTGCAGCTCAGCTCCTACTTTGTGCAGATCATGATCAATCCAAAATTGATTAGAAGGGTGCTTTGTGCTAGTCCTTGCATTAGATCAGATGGTTCATTTAAGATCGATCATCACACACAAATGCTTAACAGCTTCAAAGAACAATTATTCTCGAAGTGGTTCTAACAAACGATTGCAATTTGAATGCAAGCACCAGAATTTTTACCTCGTCAATGGATCTTTTGAGTTATGTTGCCTTCTTGGGAAGATAGTTGAGACTCGAGAGGGCTCTATGGCCTTACTCAGGTCTTATATTAAAATCAAAGTACTTACTCTAAACTCTTTTGTCAAGAACTTTATACTCTCATGCATACTCAGTTGGCACTTAGTGATTGAGTTGCGAGGTTCCCTCGGCTCGATGTTATTGAGAAGCATCAAGATTTGCCATCTAGCTAAGATAAGCTATAGATACCATGGCCTACCACCATGCAATCACCAAGAAATGAATTATGCACAAGGTCCCACTCTCATCTCACCATGTAGGTCCCACTCTCATCTCACGATGTAGATAGAATGCTTGTGGCATGCCATTGTGATATCTTCACCATGATGGAGACTTGTACACCATTGGATGAGGATGTGGCATCGCTATACCCTTGGTCATGGTGCAAAATATAGTTCTTGCTAAATGCCATCCCTATGGATGGCCCACCACCATCATGCAACACTCTCGAAGCATCAAGGTGTTCTCCAACTATATGTTGGGTCTAGACCTCGTCATCCAAAGGTGATGCAATCAATTCTCCACAACACAAAACAACATTCAATGCAGCCTAGAGTTGAAGTTGGAATCGTCCTCGATAACATACAAACCAACCTTACTATGCCCTTGGATTGTAGTTCGCCCATGGATGCACTAGAGGTGCATGCACTGATTGATACATTCGTGGACCCCCTTTCATAAATTTCTTTAGCATGGCTACAAGGAGGCTTAAAACTCTCTCATGCTAGAGCAATATGGGGATTCTCCGCACCTTCCATGCTAGCCATTGTGCGGTGCTCAAGTGTCATTTTTTGCATGTCGCCATAGAGGCACAACAAACCAAACTAAAATACCGATGCTAGTGTTTATGCACAAGATAATATTCTTTCCTCTGCAAAATATAAATTTTTTTCACAAGTTCCTCAAGTAACAATTTTGGCTCAATGAGACAACAAGATATCATTTAGATAAACTGTGTAAGCTCCAATCATACATAAATGGATGGTCGAGATTGAGTTTCAGAACCACTATTACCTATGACATAACGACGAGATTAAATTTTTTTCTACAAATCTGATTGGTTGTAAATTTTCAACTCTAAGATTAAAAAGCCCTTGTGGATATAATCTTCAAAATATGGGGATCTCTATTGGACAGGGCCTAAAATAATGTCATCCAACGATGTTCATAGACCTAACATACTTTGAGTATAATTTCTCGACACATTAGGCTAAATAATGTGCGTTTATCAACACATTTTAGGAAGTAATGCCTCACCCTCTTGTTTTGTCATTACCACAACTCAACGAGAGGACATGCCATTCCATCTCTCCAGTGTGCCAATAAACATAATAATCTAAAAAAATATGCAAAGGAATGAACATTATGAAGCTAGGACTCAAAATACTTGTCAAACTCCATCCCAAGAATCCCATAAATTTAGATGCATAGTGGCTCAATGAGAGATCAAGCTATAAATTTTATGATATACAAATGATTTCAGCATTATCAAACTTAGTATGTAATTGGGAGAATATTTTAAAAATTATTACTCAAGATGATTTTACAAATTCCATTCAAGAGGGCTGCATATATTTGCATTCAATCTATGAGAAATGAGCATTTCAAAATTATCAAAATGTCACCGATGAGGCTGGAGATTGGATGTTATGGTGGGCAATGGTGTCCACAAACATGACCTCCGTTATTCAATCATGTCAAATTTGAGCAAATGCACAGTAAGCTAATCAATAATGCTGACATGACTCAAGGAGAGAGAGAGAGAGAGAGAGAGAGAGAGAGAGAGAGAGAGAGAGAGAGAGAGAGAGAGAGAGAGAGAGAGAGAGAGAGAGAGAGAGAGAGAGAGAGAGAGAGAGAGAGAGAGAGAGAGAGAGAGAGAGAGAGAGAGAGAGAGAGAGACTCAACACTCAAAGTAGTTACTCTTGGTAGTAATGATTCAACAAAGAAACTTTTGACTTGTACTATGATCTAATAGTATAAACAAGAATGTTGTAGTGTTATACCACAAAGGCCTTGCCATAATGGTGAAATTGTTCGATAAAAAAAGAAAAATGTAGTAAGTTTTTTTTTTTGAGGCTTAGAAAAATGCATTTACCATGACTTTTTGCTAAAGAGATAAGTATGGGTAAGTTAAGTTATTATGATAATTCATTTGCTTTTTTTTACGCTTCAAGTTCTAAGAGCTTACACTCTCACAATCACTACCACAAAAGTAGTTAAAGTTTTTTCAAGTCTAGAACAGAAATAACATATTGGGATATAACAAGACTAAAAATTGTGTATGCAATGATCATTCCAGTAACTAGGTGATCTTCGTTTGATGATAGTTTCTTACAATACGGTACATGAAATATATCCCTCATTTTGGAATTGTGAAGTTGGCAAGGATTCAAGAGTATTCACGACCAATATTCACAATCGTCACAATGAATATTCATAGTGTTTCAATATTCCCAATTAGTATTCACAGTAACCATGATCGATATTCAAGATATTTGCTTTTTAGTATTCACGATTTTATATAATCATCGCCAATCATCAATTAGGTAGTCTTCAAGATGCATATCTAGAAAGTTGATTTTAATGACAAGTAGGTCAAAAAAGAAAAATTACCACTTTAGTGACCTTACCACATGTGTGTACTAGAAATCTGACCTTGTCACCTGACCAATGATCCTAAAAAAAAATTGTTATTCTAGACCTGAACATGTGCTCTCCTCAAAATTTAAGTGTACTTCTACTAAAGCTTTGAAGTTCCATCTCAGTGAGACAAGGACACAGAGAAGGCTGCGAAGGTTCATTCCCAGAAAAAGTGCCCCTGTGAAGGTTCCCAAGGAAAAAAAGATGGGAAATGAGCTGAGAACCCTCGCAGACATCTGATTTTGAAGTTCTACTGGCAGGTAACCTTCACAGAGAATTATGGAGTTCTACTGGCAGGTAACCTTCATAGAGAATTTTGGAGCTCCATCTTAGTGAGAGAAGGACACAGAAGAGCCTACGAGAGTTAGTTTGATTCCAGTGAGCCAAAAAGTGGATTTAAATGCTGAAAAATCAACAATAGAAGATCCAAAAAATCCTTTCAGAATTAACCTTTGCAGACCATCCCATTGGCTTTAGAATGTCATTTTACATCAGTGATGAAGTTTGCGAGAGTTAGTACAAATTACTGGTGAAGATCAGAGCAACAAGGTGCTCTTGAACCCTCGCAAACATCGAAATTTGTATTTTCTGTGAGAGTTAACCTTTGTAGAGTTTTTTAGAGCTAGATCCATACCAAATATAGCTCTTGTAAGCCTTGCGAGAGCTACTTCCCAGTAGTTTTTTAAAAATCAAGTTTTTTTTACTACAAAACAGTGAAAGAACCTTAGCACAGCCCACTCTCGTAGGAGTAACTTTTGTAGAATAGATCAATAGTTAGATCTGCACCAGATCCAGCTACTATGAAAATCTCAGGCCAATCAAAGTAAGGATCAAGTTATCAAGGAAAAACCACCGTAAGAGGCCTATAATCACACAATCGGCCAATCATATTGATCTGATCCCCTAAGATCTAGATTGAGTTCCACTGTACCAGCAAGTTCCAACATCCTTGGACTCTACCGCCAAATGACTTTGAGATCCGGACGATCAATCACAAGAAGAACAGTGAATCAAGCACCAAACCTTCCTGTAGCTGCGCAAATCGAGGCAGAACCAGAACCAGTACCAATGGATCCTATGGGTCACCATGTATTTGTCGCACCATTGCAAGCAGTCCGGAGAGCACCACATATGGAAATACTTAAATATGACCGGTCGTAAGATCCCATCAGATTTCTCCAAATCTACGAGCAAGCATGCGCGAGCGGACACTGACAGAGAAATTGATGTTGTTCCCGATGTCTCTGGTAGCAGTAGCGCAAGATTGGTTCTTCAACCTATCGAAAGAAGAAAAAGCCACTTGGGAAGCAGTGAAGGCGGCTCTCATCACGTGCTTTGAACCAAAAGAGTTCCTGGAAGATCCATTTCTCCTGATGAGCAAAGTGAAGATGGGAAAAAGAAAAAGGGTCAGGGACTATATAGAACAAGTCAAACATTTAAGATCTGAATGCAACGCAGCCCTAACTCCTGATCATGCGGTTATTATGTGGTTCCTTGTGGGGTTACCACATAGTATCAGAAGAGAACTTAAAATGGGGAGTTGTACGCTACATTGTAGGAAGCAATGGGAGATGCCATTAGGGAAAAAGATGAGAGTTCAGACGATGAATCTTATCCGACCACCCATAATCCAATCCCTTCGGTAGCATCATCATCCAACGCATCTAGTATATCAACAGATTTGATGATGGAACAAATGATGGAGTTACACAAGCACCAGATGGAACAACTGATGGCACAATTTGATCAGAAACTGAAGTCCTTGTAGGGAGCTATACAACCCCACCGGAACAGAACCAGCTATAGTATCATCATCGAGAAAATGTATGGCGCTTAGTTTGCACTCGAAACCATACAGCCTATGAGTGCCCGGTATTAAATCAAAACCTCATATTGACACAGAGATTTTGTCATCTGTGCAACACATCATCGCACAAGATGACATTTTTTCCATTTAACCCCCAGATCATACAACAGAAGAGGAATCCATATCAGATCTCTTATCCTTATCGTCAAGGGACACCCAATGCGGCACCGAGGTATGGCACGCCGAACAATCAGCAGTGCATGGCCTTACCTGCACCACCAGGGCCAGCTAACAACCAAGTGGCTCATGTGAATTTAGCAGCGGCGGAACATGAAATACCAACATCACCTCAACCTGAGCAGCAGCAGTGGTATGAGCCAGATGAGATATTTGTAGATCCATCCATTAGTGAGTATTATGCGACCTATGCGGCTCAGCCTCAGCGTCAAGGTGGTAGAAATTACGGCTGCTACGGATGCGGCAAAGGCCATAGAATTGCAGAATGTCCTTAAAGGGACAATACACATCCTTTTGCCGAGAATGCGGATACGGGCACTGCTACAAGAATTGTCCATTAGAACCTGGAATGAGTGCACCATTGAATTTAATCTTCGTACACCCTACAACAATTCTAGAAAGGATGCCACCAGGAAAACAACACCTTCATGCCCCAGTGCTAGTAGTCACGTGAGCGCAAAAGCGGAAGGAAGTGGCTCCCTCACCACCCTCGTCGGTATCAGATGATCAACCCTCTACTACAGGGCCATATCCGAATGGGAGAGAAGAAGGAAGACATTATCACAAGATACGCCACTGGGTGCAAAAAGTGCAAGAGGAGGAAAAGGCACAAGCAAGAGACGTACCTGCAAAACCTCTTGCCACTGAAGAACCAGTACCACAAACGGGCTCACCAGTGCGAACTGATCAGAACAATCAGTTGCATCATTAGGAACCACCATTCCACATGGTGGAGCATGAGGATCTGCATATTGAAATACTCACAACTTTGCTAGCAAGTCGTGTTAACTTATCCCATGGAGAGTTACTGCGAATTGCGCTGCAAGTCAAGAGTCCTCTGGCCGGATGGGCCAAGGCGGAAGCAGATTCAGTAACAAAAGAGCCCATCTACTCTGTGGGCTATGAAGAAACGAGCAACGCCGACGTGGGAAAGCGAAGAATACAATATTATTCTGCCAATCAAGCACAAGAGATTTGAGGATGAGGCAATAGTGGTAGATGGAAAGTCATGTGTAAATTTGATCTCCACTACTTTGTATAAAAAATGGGGTCTGCAAGGATTGAAGCCAGCAAATTTGCCATCAAGCTAGCCGATCAGTCCTGTATAAAACCCAAAAGTGTAGTTGACAACATCTCGGTGGAAATAGCGGGAATGCAATTTGTAATCACTTTTGTGGTGATGGACATATCAGAGTCCCCTTCTGCCTACCGTGTTTTACTAGGAAGACTGTGGTTGAGGACCATGCAAGTGGATTACAACTGGGGAACCAGAAAACTCACCTTCAAAAACAGAGAACAGGCTGTAAAGGTCGATCCAACCACATGGGCGGTGAAACCAATTACACTTAAAGTTGATGACAGATCATCCACCACATATCATACAATTGATCACCCAACGCAAGCCAGGGGAGGTCCTTACGACTCTGAAATGGATATTATGATATGGACGGACGCATTGGCAATTATTGACTATATGGCTTTGTCAACCATATTTAGATCCAGATCCCAGCACATCTTCACCCAAGTGCTATACATTGGACATGCCAATCACTTTCGGGGTGAATATGATCAATGTAGCATGGATGTCAGCAAAAGCTATTGAGAACCCTGTGCACGATGATTTAGTCCCTTGGCAACATGCTTTTACCTACAACAAGGAGACTTGAGCTATGGCAATGGGTAGAACCAATTGAGGAGAAGCCATAAGCTACTCCTGGCAAAGAACTTCGAGAATGGAGTTTAAAAAATTGACAAAGCTATAGGCAATTATTGCGTCTTCAGTGCATGACAATATAATGTTAGATCTTACATCAATTTCAAACACAAAGAATTTATGGGAAGAATCGCAAACCAAGAATGAGACTCGATCTCGTAATCAGATCATGTCCTTGGAAGACCAATTAACTTACCTATAGTGGGATGACAAAGACCTGAATACATTCGTGCGAAAGATTAAAGATTTGTTTATTTCCTTGCAAAATTCTGGTGCAGAAAATACAATTTTTAAGGAAAAACAACTTAGTTATTTTCTTCAAGCCCTACCCAGGTCATTCCACACAACTCGAACCTTATTGGTGAAAGATGCGACAATGACACTTCAAAAGGCAATAGACAGAGTTAAGGAGGAAGTATAAGCTTGTGAACGCTATGACGACAATGGTGATTCAGAAAATGCTCTATTTACTCAGAAGAATAAATTTTCTAAGAAGTCTAAGTTTGAGAGGGAGTTGTCTAAGAAGAATGAGTCTAAGACTAATGAACAACAATCTGAAAAACAACAGAAGAATTCCGGAGATAAGAAGATCTGCAACAAATGTAGAAGATCAGGTCACAGAGAAGAAAAGTGTTGGCTAAATCCAAAGATTGAATGCATTCATTGTCATAAACGGGGTCATGTAGCAGTAGACTGTTATCAAAATCCCGAAAACAAAAAGGAGCAGAATCGAAGCGAACCCTTCAGATTCAAACTATGTCAAAGACAAAGCAGAATGCTCCAGAGCAGCAGAAGATAGGGCAACAAGGAATTCAACAGCTTATGTTAGTACTGATCTATGTTGTTCAACTTATTCAATTCGAGAAGTAGTACTGGATTTGGGAGCCACCTCACATTTTGTTTTCTCGAAACAAATTTTGTCTGAGTACAAGAAGAGGAACTATTTGAGATTCATTATACTTGGGGATGGTTCTAAACACATGGTTGATGGAATTGGTGTATTATGACTAGACACAAATCAGGGAGACAAGAAACTGGATAAAGTTCTCTATGTCCCTACTCTTGATAAAGATCTTCTATCCATTGCTAAGATAGTTGATACAGGCATGTCAGTAACCTTCACGAAGAACTCTTGTAAACTATTCGAGGAAGATTCTGATAACCTAGTTGCTAAAGGCAATAGAGAAGGAAATTTATATCACCTGAACATTTGAACAAGAATCGAACAAGTCAATCAAACTCAAGAATCAATGGATGTACTGTGGCACAAGAGGCTATGTCACATGAACATGGAAGCCTTGTACCAAGCCAACAAAAGTCAGAGAATTCAAGGAGTCAAAATCAAAAGTAGAGATATTTGAACTACCTGCGAATCTTGTCTTAAAGGCAAGATGACTAGAACACCTTTCAGTAAGGATGTTTATAAAGCAAGTAAGGTACTTGAAATTGTGCATCCAGATATTTGTGGACCATTTGGAGTATTGTCATTGGGTGATGCAAAATACTTCATTACGTTTATTGATGACTTCAACAAGTTTGTTGTAGTATACTTTATTCATACTAAATCTGAAACTTTCGAGAAATTCGTTGAGTATACGAATTGGGCTGAGAAGCGTATAGACAATAAGTTGAAGCAAATTCGCACAGATTGTGGAGGTGAGTACATGTCCAATGAATTCAAAGCTTACTGTACTGATCGAGGTATTATGCATACAAAGACTGCATCTTACACACCTTAGCACAATGGAATAGCTGAACGAAGAAATCGTACACTTATGGAAGCTGCAAGGTGTATGATGGCTCATGTGAAGGCACCAAAATAGTTGTGGGCAGAAGCAGTGGCTACATCAAATTATCTTCAGAATCATATTCTGAAATCTCAAATACCGGATAAAACTCCTCATGAGATATGGTGGAAATTGAAGCCAAATCTTGCACATGTTCGAACATTTGGATGCGCAGTGTATATGCACATACCAAATAAGCTGAGAAAGAAACTCGATGAAAAGATAGAACAAAGTTTTCTAATAGGATTCGAGTTACATTCATCATATTATCGTGTCTATGTACCCGAAACTGGCAAGATAAAAGTGGTTCGAGATGTTAAATTTGATGAGACAAAATACATAGCAGACAGTGATCTAGTCTGCTATGAGATTCTCAAAAATTATTATGAGCTACCAACAACAATAGAAGAAAAATAAGCAGAAGATGAAAGAGAGTTACCAGATTCAGAGGGAGGTCAAGATCGATTGCCTGACAGAATCGAATTGCCAGTTCGAATTCCAGTAGAAAAGCTCGAATCAGATCGAACTCAAAACCTGCATAATCGAACTCGAAACCACCTGTGAGAAGATCAGACAAACAACAAAAACCACCAGAAATGTATGGTCAGGATGTTTTTAATACAGCCATCAAATTTTGTGGATTCTTTGATGAACCTCAAACATTCGACGAAGCTCTAGATGGACCAGATAAAGATCGCTGGATTCAGGCAATGGAGGACGAAATGTCATCCATGTACAAGAACAATGTATGGACACTTGCACCTATACTTGATGGTAGAAAACCAGTCAAGTGCAAGTGGATCTATAAGATCAAAACAGGTCCTGATGGAAAAAACATCAGATACAAGACAAGTTAGTTGCTAAAGGATTTTCACAGAAGTAGGGATCGACTACACTGATACTTTCTCACCTAGTCAAATATACATCAATTCACTTGTTATTCACGTATGCAGTGACTCGTGATCTGAAAATCCATATTGTGGATGAGAAAACTGCTTTCCTGCACGCAGAATTCGAAGAAGACTTATTCATGGACCAATCACTTGGTTTTGTAAGCCAAGAATATCCAGAATGGATGTCACATGAATAAAAACATTTATGGTCTGAAACAAGCAACGAGACAATGGTATAGAAAGAAGGACAAAGCACTACGTTCCATAGGCTTCAAACCTCTATTTGCTGAATGAAATGTCTATATCAAGCATGTCCAAAATGAAATAATCATTCTAGCTGTTTATGTTGATGACACGCTTATCTTCTCAAGAAGAGATAAGTTAATTTCAGATGTCAAAAGAGACATTTCTGAAATATTTGAGATCGTTGACCTAGGAGAAGCTAAAATATATCTAGGCTTGCAGATCGTGAGAGACTTTAAAGGTGGTAAGTTGTATCTTCACCAACAAAAGTACACTCAAGATGGCAAACGAGCTGATCTGGATTAAACAAATATTGGTAGGATTTGATGAATCTAGTTCTGAACCTTATGTTTTGTTAATGGATAACACTTCACCAATCTATCTTATGAAAGATCCTGTATTTCACTCGAAAACGAAGCACATAGCTATCAAGTGTCATGTGATTCTGGACTTAGTCGAGAAGAAGATACTGAAGATAGCCTTCATACCCACGGAGGAAATGACAGCTGATATCTTTACAAAGCCACTAAGTAAAGCTTTGTTCGAGAAGCAGTGAAGAAGATTGGGGTTAATCCAACTGCCACTTTGAGAGGGAGTTGTAGAACCACTGATCAGACAGATCTTGATTCTACTAACAAAGCACACAGTTTACTTGACAAATGATGAGAAAGAAACGAAGCGAACTCGAAACATTTCTATTCGTGACCAACTCAAAAGATTCGCGAAGGATTCATGAAATTTGTCTTGCAGTCAACTCGAAAGATTCGCAAAAGAGTTTTCTGTAGAATCTCATGGCTTTCTTGTTGAAGCTCAAAAGGTTCGCGAACAAATTATGATGTCGCAAGCACAAAGAGAACATGATCAAAGTCAGGAACCAGCGGAACAAGTCTTCAAAGGACCTACGTGAACGCAACCTATGAATCTTGATGAGCCAGGTGAAGAAGAATAGATCGTGCATGTGGAAAAAAAGTTAACGCCCACTCAATTCAAAAGACTACGCTCATTATTGGTGGAATACAAGGATTGTTTTGCTTTAAATTACAGTGATCTGAAGGGTATCCCACCACAACCGTAGTCCAGCATACCATACCCTTGGTGGATTGAGCAATCCCCAAGGTGAGTCATTACTATCGTTGCAACCCGAACTATACAGAATTGATCAAGCAGGAGTTGCATAACTTACTAGATGTTGATTTCATCTATGAAATCAAACACACTAAATGGGTGTCGTCGATAGTCATAGTACCCAAGAAAAATGGCAAAATGCGAATCTGTGTGAACCTGAAAGCGTTAAATGTAGTCACCAAGAAGGATCATTTTTTCTTAACATTCACGGAAAGTGTTCTAGATAGAGTAGTAGGAGCAGAAGCCTACAGTTTTTTGGACGGTTTCAGCGGCTACAATCAGGTGAAAATAGCGCCGCGAGATCAGCACAAGACAACATTCACCACGGAATGGACAACCTATGCCTACAAGGTGATGTCGTTTGGACTTTGTAATGCCCCAAGTACCTTTCAAAGAGTTATGCAGGTGGCATTCAAAGATTATTTGCAAAAAAATTTGGAGATTCTCCTAGATAATCTATGCGTGCACGGGCCTATCTCGGAGCACTTATCAAATTTGGAAAAGGTGTTGAAGAAATGCCGCGAATATTAGATATCTTTGAACCCAGAGAAGTGTCAGTTTTGGGTGACACAATGGCTTAATTCTTGGCCATATAGTATCCAGACACAGGATCACCATGAACCTGTCAAAGATAAGGATTATTGTCGATCTGCCACCACCAAGAATGATCCGTGGAGTCTAAATTTTCATGGGTCATGCTAACTACTATTGAGTTTTCATTTTAGACTTTGCGGAGTTAACACGACCAATCTACAGACTCACAACGAAACCACATTACCTTCCTTGCTTGAATCCCTTTACAATGCAAGTATTATTCATCATTGTGGAGCAAACACCTTGCTTAAAATGGACATCTAAGCCATCATCCATCAATTGTCCTACACTTAACAAATTCTTAGTGAGTGTAGGAACATAGAGTACATTATCAAGATCTACTCTTTTAGAGGATCCAAGACTTAAGGGAATAGTTCCCACTCCATCTATTCTACATTCTTGATCACTTGCTATTAGAATAGACTTTTTACAACCTACAAAAGGTACAAGAGTTGAGAAAAAATCCTTTTGGAATGTCATGTGGGAACTAGCCTCACTATCAATCCACCATGTGTCATTGGAGTAGCTCTTAATGTGTGAAACTGATCTCCTAAGCAAAGCTTTCGCACTTTAGATCAACTATTGATTAAAAACCAAGATCAATGTCAAATTCTAAGGCAAAGAGGCAAAATTACATGCATACTTTTAAAACCAAAGTAGTTTCACATGTGTGGAAGCTCATCATGAAAAAATTAAGGCAAATTAAGCTCCTCTCCTTGGGTAGAGAGAGAATAGACCAATTGAACTCCGGTAGAGAGAGAAAGTGAAAATACACACAAAATTGATTGATCTCACAATTGACTCAAAAACTCACATTGATTAATGAAGAGAATGAAACTACATATAGAAACTCGTGGACTATTGGACTCAAACATAGTCTCTCTAATCCTATTGGATGAGTGATGCATCCTTCTTACACTTCTATTGGACCCTTCTTATGAAAATCTCACTTGTGATTGGACCCTTTGACTTTTGCCAACACTTTGACTTCATCACTCATCAAACTACATCTACACATGTGTCACAAGCCTAACTACCTCGATTTTGCATCACAATAATCTACTTATGGCCAAATTGAGACTTTACATGTGGAATTGACCATTTTGACCTCCATGCCAATTTTGGCCCTATCAAAGTTCTACATCAAGATGCTTGATACAAAATCTTTATGATACCAAGTCAACATGACTAAACTATTTTTACTTTTTCTACATGTGGGAACATGCTCCACACATGTGATATTTTCTCAGAAACTAGAAACACAAGATAGATTTTGACAATTTTTCACAAAAGTTTCAACAGTACCACTTGTTAGAAACTCTCCTCACCAAGACTAGCTTTTTACTCTTAAAAGATGCTATTTTTGGACTTTCGAATGGATAAAACACTCAACCTCTTGAACAAGGCTTTGATACCATGTGAAGTTTAGAAGCATCCAATCAAATTGCACCTCTTCGAAATTTCCAGATTCAAGGAGATTGTTCCTAACTTATAGAAACTTTCCAAATGGCAAATTGGTACTAGCCTATCTAGGCATATCCTTCAAATGTGTGGATTAATAACACTCAAGTCTAAACACAAAATAAATTCCTAGAGTAATCCTCATATGAGCATGTCCTGAATGTTCAAATGATAATTGTGCATTATCTTGGCCAAAACATTTGACACAAAGAAGCTCAAAGTCAGCATGGAAAGGCCAAATCACATATTTTAACTCCAACATCATTCTACTTTTGTTGATTCTTTTTTTCCACTTTGCAACCTAGCTCTTCTTGGTGATTGAGTGGATTATCATTTCACCACTACATGTCACTTTATTGAGGCAATACAAAATGTGTCTAACCATGGTACAATATTGTGCATGCCCTCAAGGTTCTCTAGTATGAGTTGGAAATCGTGGAATGATCTCCAGCCACACCTTCAAATGTGAACCTATATATATTTGTATAGTGTGAAGTTGTTGAATTACACTATTAAATACATCAATATGAGGAAATTTGTTTTAATCAACACAATACTAGTGAAGGTCTAATTAGGCATTTGAGAATCATTTTTTAATTATGATTGCACTTCAGTTATTCACATTCTTGACACTTTCTTTTGTAGTTGATCATGCCATTCACATCTACATATATTTGATGTTTGTAAAACATGCCAGTCGTCAATCTAAGCGTGCGTGCGTGCTTATACAAAGCCACAATATATCATCAAGTGGAGCTGAAAGTTGGAAACACAGCTCAAAATAAAAATCGATGCTAGTGTCAACTATTGCATACATAGCAATTATGTTCACTAGAAGCTAGCCAGCAGTACGTTTGGAAGCAATAACTCTCGCATGCAAGTGATATCCTGCCAAAATCCAATTCAACATAGGTGATTTGCTTGTGACAATCCATATCAACATGCTCGAAGCTGTATGAGGCAGCACGACAATAGCACTACCAAAACATGATGATAGTAAAATAAAATCTTTAATTATTAGAAATAGAATTATTAGAATTTTCTATACTTTCGATGATTTCAATATCATCCTTCTCCGGTGCGGGCGTTAGAGCATTGAGAGGACCTTTCCCTAGTACGAGAGGACCGGGAAGGAATTTTAGGTCATTTTTCAAGTCTCCGGGCTATTAGCTCAGTGGTAGAGCGCGCCCCTGATAATTGCCAATTTGGCCAAATGTGATCAAAGGCTCTCGAAGCGTATATATTGTAGTTGAAAAATTGCTCCAGGCATTCAATTTGCACAACATGCACACAAATTGATGAGGCATACAACATTTTTTGTACAACAAAAGCAACAGATATTCGGAGCTCCTATCATTAGTGTGATCTAGTCACTAATGGTAGCATGTCAATGTAAAAACATCATTTTTAGTTAAAATTCATGCACGTGATTTGTTGCATAGCGAATAAATAAGCACCATCTGAAGACCAAAATAAACGGCCAACTTTGACTGAAAATTGTGGACAATGTTCGAGCATAGGCACGAGGAAGAGGATAATAATACTCTTAGGGAGAGTCATGAGGCCAACAGCAACATGGTAGGCAGCCTTTGTCAAACCATTTTCAAAAGAGAGTGTTTAAGCATAAAGGTCAAGCCAAATCCACAACCAAGGCCATGTCAAATTGAGATGATATATAGCTCGGCTTTTCTGATGTTGTAAAGTGATCAATCCTCCTAGTATTGAATGGATGTCTTGTGTTCAATTCAATCATCTTTGATCATCTAAAGGTGCTTAATCACATGCTCAATAGCTGGTCAGATCAAATAAGACGGAGGTAGACCAATATATTCATGAAAAGCAAGGACTGGTTCAAAGGTTATTTTTAGGTAATAGATCTTTCATGCATGTTAATCTTTCCTAGTGCATGTATTAGTAAACAGTTCTTTTGTGAGTTCTAGAGCATTACATGAAAGCAAGGCCAGTATCAAATTTATCAAATTTAGCAAAACAGGTATATTTTTGGATAGTTATGCAAACAACGCTTCTTGGTTTCCAAGGGAGGCTCGAACCTGGGACCAAAGAAACTTTGGAGTTATGCAAACAATGGCAAGCCTTTATGGATATCGCTTTGGGAGAAAATAGCAAGAGTGAAGTGAAGGAACATTCCTGGAATGGCAAGTGATTTCTTGTCAGAAAAATGAAACAATAATTTGTAAGTGGGAACTATAGATCAAGGGGTGAAAATCAAGTTTGAAATCAATAGTTGCAAAATTAAGAATAAGGGTAAGGTGGTTGCTCAAAGGGATAAAAAGGAAGGTTGTACAAGCTTCTTGTTACTGCAGTTCTGGTTACAAGTAATGCTTGAATCCTCTACTCCTATGATGGATTTCCAATAGTTGGGAGTAAGCAGTACCCTGGTAAAGAAAATTGTATAAAGCCACAGGAGTAGATCCATAATGAGTCCTCTTATCACTCTAGATCAAACTGGTGAACAAATTGCATATCAAACTTAGTGTCTTGTGGTCAATAAGATCAAATTGAAAAAAGAAGTAACAGGCTGCTGCAAATGTCTTTTTAGTGATAATTTTGAGACTTTAAAGACAAAGGAGCTAAACATAGAATATTTGTTAAGGACACGTTTATTAAAGATAATACTAGCTTACTTAATTGAGCTCATAGCACCTAAACAGTAATGTTATGCATCGACCATCCTATTTACATTAAAATCTCTCTTATTTCCTCTGTAACCAAAGCCAGATAACTAACTCAGTCTAGAGCTTATTATCAAATAGAAACAATGATATAATCATCGTGTGAAAAGCATCTCGTAAAGCCAATATTCAAAATGTATTATTAGGTGTGATGGGTCATTCAACTTGCACCTCCATGCATATATAAGAGTCCATCAAACGATCCCAAAAATACTCCCCATGCATGTTTGTCTTTAGGCAGTGGCTCCATTAACCCATTCCACTGGAAAGAAGTGTTTGAATCTGCCACAGTGATGAGAAAGAGTCAAAAATAGCTTACTGGGGTGAAAGCAACAGTGAACACTTGATGATATAGAAGACTCACCGTACGAGGTAGGCCAGCAGACTGTGTTAGCTGGAGATGACAGACCACTTTTTTTATGCAGCAAACGTCCAGAAGCTATGCTCCATATGCATATCGTGCAGTCCTCTCCACCTGCTAGCACTAACTGTTAGTTGAATAAGACAAAAAAATTTATTGCTCATGTACAAGACAACTTTTGAATCTGTCCAAAGAAGCAAAGTACTGATTGATACGCAAAAAAGTGAAGTAATAGATGTTTTGCATTGGTAAAACCTACAATATTAGATTCCCTAGATAGGGAACAAAACAAGTTTGTTTATTCAGAGTCATTGACACTATAATGTGAAGATAACTGACAAAAAAAACACTCGTTTGCTGTTTAGGGATGGCTAAAGATGTCATTCCAGAGTTGGATTTTAGCTGAGCTTCAGCATCTGGTGTTGGCATACGGTCTCAACTAGTCATGGAAATGGGAAAAGGCGTTCCCCCACGACAATGTTTTCCCAACTGGGGAAACATCCTGGGAAAGGGGTTTCTCGTAACAAAAGGCATATCATTCATTTAAAAGCCAAATTCAACCATTTTTTAGCAATTTCTAGGAGTCTTCTTAAACTTCATTCCAACATAATATCTCTCCTTGCAATGTGAATAATGTTTGCTCTCAATATCAGTTACCCTGCACTAGTTCGCTTTTGTAATATCCCCAGATCGCATTTTTCAATTAACATTTCCCATTTCCCAGAATGTCCTCATTTACCGGCCGGGAAATGTTTCCCAAAACTATGCTACTAGTGCAAAATTTCTTATATTCAGTTCGGGAACCAGCTGTGAGAAGCCTTAGGTCTATTTAACAAAAACTTTTGTTCAAATAAACTTGGTCTAGACACTAAATGCTTTGATATCATCACAAAGAGCCAGAATGCAAGACTTTACACATATAACATCCAATTTGGAGCAACAAAAGAACGAGCCAATTTTTTTTATGGACCTTTGATGGAGTTCTGTTAAAATTCAGCTTCAACTTTCTATTAAACTCACAACACATAACCTAGTTATATAAACATCAAGGCTCGAAGATCATGACAGAGACCGGAAAGACTATACGCCAATGATATTTTCACACCCTGTACATGAGCAGCATATGCAACATAAGAATGAAAAAGCTGATTGAAGGATGTTTTAGCATCAAGATGTAGAGTTGAGTTTCAGCCAAACTAAGAAACTTGGAAGGAATTAGCAACTGAGCCAAAGCCTGATCTAGTATGCAATTAAGCTAGAGCTTGTTGACCTAGCTGATAATCTTCAATCTCTTCCAGAATTCTATTTGACTTGGAAATATATGTGACCGGCTACTTATAGCTTCTTAAGAAGTTCTATGCAACATAGCAAGCTTCTCTGATAAACAGGACTAGAATTTCCTCTTTCTCTTCCCTAATCTTCTTATATTTCTTAGAAAGTGTTGTAATAAATCGGATTTCTGCTGTTGAGTTTTTGCTTCTCCACTTCTGTGCACACTACAGCAATGGTTCATCCTCTTAGGTCCTCCATATAAACAAAACTATACTTGATATCTTGTGCAGAAAAATTATTAAACTGCATCAAAACCTACAACTGCTTGGTCAGCAAGCACTACCCATTGTGCACTGTCCAAAACAAAGATCTAAAAACCCTTGACCTAAAAACAATCCTGCTTCAGAATAGACCTGTAAAGGGGAGTGGCTCCAGCACTGTGCCTTGAGTCTCAGCATCCCACTGCTGACTACCTTTATATCCAAGTGCATTGAATGTGCTTTAGTAAAAAGTGGTGACAGAGAAGGGGTGTGTGCTGCAAGTTGTAAAGTTCCTACATTGATAATCTCTACCATCAAACTATGCAGTATTACTCTTTTGTAGTATAACTAAAAAAGAGTAATACTGCATTGTGTTCAACAAAATTGCACCAAAACTGGCATTATACTCCTGATATGTTTTCCTACACCCAAATTGTTAGCTCTTTCAATTAGAGATTTTGAAGAAAACTCTTAGCAGAAATTATGTCATTTCATATTCAACGTGTGTGAGTCTTCAGTATTCGTAGCTATTCATAAGCACAAGATAAAAGGTCCACAAGCATGATGCAAGCTGAAAATAGGGCACTACACTTCCATTTTGGGTGTGTGACAACTTCCCTTTACTTGCATTTATAGCTGAGCGTGCCTTCTGTTATAGTACTGCAATATAGTCTCAAGAAATGTTCTCTGGACTCCTCTGGCCACCTTTTGATTATCATTAATGTCCTTTACTGAAACTTCAACCTTTATTTGTTGACTTGTGATAGCTCCAACACAAACCAAATTGTTTGCCAAACCAGGTAAATTTAAGACATCCTTGATGTGCTAAGCACTTGATCTCTCAAAATGAAATCCTTACCAGTATGCTACATTGTCTCTTCACATCGTATGTGAAATTACCTCTCAAACCCAAAGCTATCTTCTTTAGCTTCATTTCAGTCAACACTTTTGACTGGTGGCCTATTTACCTATCCTCATCTTGCTTCTTTTAATTTAATTGTTTCTCCCTTCAAAGGCAAAGTGGCCACAATTTTCAAAATACTTGGAATGAGTTTTTGTCAGAGGGCTGATGTAGACCCTTACAATTCACATGAATCATAAAAGAACATCATTTAGACTTCCCATTTTTGCTCTAAATGTCTTTTAGAAAATCAGCTGAGTCTGCCTTGAAGTATGCAGCTTCACCGAAAACCTAGGCTTTTATATCTAGTGTTTCATATATTGAAAAGAAGAAAGGTGTTTACAACAAGATTACAATAGTTGATATGGCTGCTTGAGACCTTTCAAATGGCTACTATGGTTGACTCCAATTATGTCTCCAACTACACCTATGTACCTAGGGTGGTTTTGTGGCCACTTGTAAAATACTCAATTGATTTAAGCACTTTTTATTTGGCCAGATACATCTTTGCTTGTTTTTCAAAAGTGCATATTTGGCCCGTAAAATAGGCTAACCAATAGGAAGTGCAAAAGGAGGTGGGTTTCTAAAAAGTTTCAGAACCGTAACCAATATCTTAGAAATTTTACGTAATTGTGATCCGGACCTTGCACTTCTAATAATGTAATTATCTCTTCGGTCTAACTGCTCACAGAAAATTTTTCCTACATAGGGTTTGAAGCACTTTTATTGACAAACTGACGATGACGGATCTTGCAATGACGTCAACCAGATTAGATGCCCAATTTGCAAGATAAACCAGCATTCGGAGCTCTTTCGAAGATGTATTCGCTTCTTGCAACAATCTTACAAATAGAAAGCGCACTCATGGTAGCTTATATGTGTCCTTGCACACAAATCAATGGTTCATCTAGAACTTACAAGATCGTCAGGATAAAGGCACTCAAGAAGGATGGAGATGAATAGATCCTACTAGCCCTCCCATTTATACAATAGAAGAACTCACAAACAATGAAGCAAGCAAGCATGAATCACAATATTCATTGAATAATTACAAAGTACAAAACAAAGCACAAAAGCTTAGATGATAGTCTCCACAAGAGCTGGATTCATGGATGCACACATACAACACTAGCTACTCTACATCAGAATGTGAGTCCTATTTTACGTCTTACATCATTGTAGGGACCATGTACACTGCTTACAAGATTGATGGACTCATGTGCCAAGTAATACAATGTAGTGAGAACTCATTCATCACTCGGAGATTTCTCGAATTTCTTGAGTTTCTAGAGAGTGTCCATAGAAAGCACCTTTTAACCTGCTATTCATAAATAAACTAGTACCTTGAGGCTAGGAAGTACAATAACACCTCTATTGAACTAAACTACTCACATCATAAACAACACAAAGTAAATGATATGGAGGTACAAAACAGACATTATATTCTAAGCTGCAGTCGCAGTCCCAACATTATGGGACAGTTCTATTGTGGGAACATTCTGCAATCCAGTGATTTTTTCCATAGCCATAGCATCATAGTGTGGACCTCGTCGTACAAATGATTGACAAGGTTAGCATAGAATGCCTAGGCTGCTATATCTAGCCCATTCTGCATAATGCAGCTTTGAGGTTTGCTCTTCAGTGAGTTGATATGCATAAGGAATTGTGTACCCTTGGCTAGCGTTCAGGCTCTCCCAAGTTGGCAAGCATATGTAAGCATGACAAAGGTAGAAAATTTGAAAAGCATAGGAGATGCTTATAACGCTGCTTTTATAGATTACAGATGCCAATCCATAACATATTGCTCACATGAAATGATGTCAAATGTTACTTTTAAGAAAAAGAAACAAAAAAAATTCCATAAGACCTTGCAAAACAATTATTGCAATTTTCCATTGAAACCAGAGGATAAAATCAGTCATAAACCTTAAAATTGCATCATGTTTATAATACAAATTCCTACAAAAGGGAAGACCTGACAAAAGAAGTGTCTCTGATGGATCCACCCCAAGACCCAAATTTGTGTGGCTGTTAAATAGTCCTTCATAATTGCGCACTACTCCCTTGTGAGACATTCGACGATCCCAAAGACAGATCTGGAAGTAGCCAAAGAATGACCTCTCTGTAAGGTGTCTCATCCTCTGAAGTTCTCATTGTCAATTTCAGTGGTGCATAAATATGACCTCTCAAAGAACACTACCCAATCACATACGAAACTGGAACATCGTGTTACTTGACAAACAAAAGAATATACAAAAATCGTTGTTTGGATTAAGATGGTGCGTATACCAAAATGGAACAAACTCACTGTTCCATCCATGGCACTGGCAAGAAAATATCTCTCATCAGAAGGGAGGAGCACAATGCTGCAACAACCACAAAATATTAACCAAGGGCAACAATAATCAAAATAAGAACTGGCATGGAGAGTACCAGTTTCACATAATGATTCAAAACTTTCAGTTTCCTGGAAATCTCAGCTCATTGAAAACAGGAAAAGGACAGTGTTTCTTTATGTGCAAGACTGGCAGAATGACAAATCTCCTCACCTACATAAGGCAGATTTCATTCGCATTTCACTCGAATCCTTGTCCACTATGCCAAGCGTAGCCTTCTTCAGAAAATGAGGCAAGAAAGTTGAGGGAGTGACTCTAACCATGACATATATTTTGAAAAAAAACAGACATGCAAGCTTAATGGGATGGAACGTTATAGGATGCCAAATGGTTACTCGAATTCTGTTCCTATTAAATACATCTTAAATCATTGTAAGAAATCCTTGAGCAACAATGAAGATCGCATGTCGCATGTTCTAGATAAACCAGCATGATTTGAGGACATTAAATCTCACTGATAAAGTCTCTTTTACTTGCATACAATCATTTAGCATGTAGTGTACTTCTGGAAAAGGAACTTGTAATAGCATCTTACTTCTGTTATATTTTCATCATCAATGCTCATAGTTTCAAAATTCTCTCCTGTAAACGTGCCAATTGCCACCTCTCTTTGACGGAAAGGATTCCAAAAGCGCGGGCGGGTGGGCACATCAAGGTTTCTCCCATGACTGACTGCAGTAGAAACTTGTTGATGAAGCCGTTGTGGCGGGGCCCGTACATCAACTGTGGATATGAAGCCATTTCGAAAACCGCATAGCACAACATTTCCCTGGAAACATCGTCAAGCAAAACTACATCTTGCAATGGCCCTTTGGTGACATACTAAAAGATAAAAAAGAAATAAAGCAACATGATTGAAAGGCAAAAATCTAAAATCTAAGCATGAGGTTATCTGCATACAAATTATGGATCCTATGCTTTTCACAAGATAACAATGTCATGATTTGTCCGAGGCAGTACATAAGCCATTTGACAGGAATTATTTGTACCTTTCCCCCCATGCCCTTAACTCCTGGGACCTGTAGGTAGTTGCATGGCAGGTCAAAAGACCTAGGCTGGGGCTGAGTAGGTCCACCACCCTAAACTTGTACCCCATAAAGTGCATGGCAGTTTTATAATATACTCTGAATTTGGATCACATGGGTATATTGCATAATTGTGCGAGAGTATATAAAGTAAATGGTCACATAGAATAAAGTGATGGGGGGAAGGAATGTAACAAATACTTGAAAATGAACATAAAATATTATACTCTAAAATTCCCCCTGATGGCTATTAACTGTTATACTTCACATGTATCTATTTTCCCAAACCTATATCTAGGTAATAGTCAATATTTCCACCAGTTGGTGAATCATATCTCCACTCTGAAGTTGCTGCCTGTTGAAGTGTTAGTCCACTTACATACAATTTGTCCATGTGTGGAACATTCGATTCATCAACAAATGAATGCAGGTTTGACTGTTTTAACTTGAGCTGTAGGAATTACTTGACAAATCTGGAGGCCACCAAGGAGTTTCCCAAACCCTTCCAAACCAATTTAAATCTAGTTTTTTTGATAGATTATTTTGGCCCTGCCTAAAAGGCCGAATCCTTTATGCTTGTCCTTGATTCTTGCTTTTAGATTTTCTTGTTCACTTTAATTTCTAGCACTTTGTTAATGTTTAAGAGAATTTGCATTGATGCCACAAGTTAGACGCAGTCATATATGATGTTTGGCTTATTTCTGTTACATTTTAGAACAGAAAATTAAGAGGAAAATGGAAAGTTTTTCTTTATCCCTTGAACATGCTCCATGGCTAGCTTGCTTGCTGCTGTGCATGTACCCATGCTCCTTATGGGATGTTTGTGGATCACTTCTTGAGCGAAATGAGTATTTTAAAGGGATTGAGACATGGCTGCATGCTTGCCATGCTGTGTATGTGGCAGCTGGCTTCTTGCATGCACACTTTTTATCTATATGCAGCAGGAGTATTTGAATGTGATTGGCACTCGGTTGCTATAGCTCTTTTAGTTTTTGTAACTAGTTTTGATGTGGAGTGCCATTTGAATTTCTGTTGCTAGTAGATTGCCATCGTCCTGAGAGAAGGTATTTCAGTCAAATCGTTTACTTGCATAATGCCTCTGTTTCTTTCCTGAGTCTAATTCTGGTACAGGTTGTTATTGGTAGAAAAAAAAATTGTTGGTACCAGATACTATACCTTTTGAAATCGCACATTCCCAATCACAAAAACAAAGTACCATGGAGTCAGTGACATCTTGCAAGGTAATTAAATACCATTGAATGTTAAGCAAAAAGTACACATCTCAAAATCTTGTTTCAATATCACATTATCCATGCAGTCACTGCATGTTGAGAGCATAAATAATTGCTAAAATCAAACCATGATGTTCAAAAGCTTACCGTGTTTTCAAATTGGAGCGACAGAAGATCACTCTTGCTACGGCATATCCACTTAAGAGAACCTGTCTCCAATGCTACTAAACCAGCTCCTTTGCTTGTGCCTGCTTCAACCAAGAAACTGGAGTTAGTCACAGTGGGGGTGACAGTAGACGCAGCAGCTTAGCAAGAAAATGAACACATTTGGTACAACCATTGTATGTGAACTCGAGCAGTTTGCTCATGCCACTTAGTAAGAAGTTAAAGACCTACTAATTTCAGTCTGCTTATTTTTTTGACGTGAATGGCTTTTCGACACAGTTTAGGCTAACCAAGCAGGAGAAACTGTTGTTTTTCGTGAGGAATATAACAGAAAGTATATACATAAGTGTGTTTTTTATTCGCTTTGAAAGAGCAGAACTTTTTTGTAAAACTAGTTTTTCATTTCTTTTAAAGCTTACAGTGCGGAATGTTTAGGAAGACAGTTCTCAAAACACACATCGATTACTTATACCGATCATCTGTTGTCCTGCTAAAATACAAGCCTCTATCATGAGCTGTATCTTAAACATCTTCCACCTGCATGAGTGGTACTGTCTCTGTTCCAGTCGGCACCCTAACAATAGCAGTAAGCTCCTCTGGTACAACACGAGAAAGAAAATATTTAGATGCGATTGTGCTAGAGTGCATCTTTAGCTAATGATCTATGACAATGCATATTTTGATAACTTTGGTTCTTTTTACTACATTCCAGATGGATAATAGTAGTTAGATGGTCAGTATAGGCTCCTAGTGGGTGAGTGCATACATGATAAACCTACCTACTTTATGACCCTCAGACAACATAAAAAAGCCTATAGGGCATCATCGTCATATAGACAAATAAATGACGTTTACTCTTACATCACTTTAGGATTACAATAGCTTGGATCCATATATTTCCTGAGATATTTGTGGAGATTGTCATTTTACTTTTGTTCTTCATTAGATGTTATATTTGCAGTAAAGTATCTAATCTAAGTACTACGTGGACGTTTTGATTATAGCTTGGTGTCAGAGACATTTCTGGCAAGGTGGCATAAGGTCTCACAACGGATCCATCTTTATGAAGGGTGTTTTTGAATCAGAACATTGTGCCTGAGACTTATGCAACTTTCTAGTAGAAATAAAATCGTTTTGATCAGTAATCAGTGTTGCGGATGTCGAAAGCGACTGAGAGATCATTATCAACAAAGGAACCAAAATATCAGCAAAAGGAGAATCGTGTACCAAGGCATGAAGAGTACGAGCCTATTCCTACAATTAAGGTGTGTGAACAAAAAAGACTCCCCAGAAGCCTCATCAATAGTGCGACCATCCCATTGGACAAATAATGGTATAGACCTATCTAAGTACGAAAAGCTGTCTTCAACTCAGTTTTGGGATAAATATGAATTTGATGGTAGCCCAAAACGTAAACGAATTTTAGAAAATATCTTGGCATGGCCTAACCAATCAAATAAGTCATCCATGTGGGGAATGGGGTACTGATTACGAATAGTGAGGCGATTAAGTGCTTGGTAATCAATACATAGACATTTAGTGCCATCTTTAATATTAACAAGTAAAACAGGAGCTCCAAAAGAACTTGACTAGAAACAATGAGGCCATTGTTTAGAAAATCAGAATCTTGACGTTGGACCTCAGCTTGATCAAACTGAGACATGTTATAAGGAGCTCAAGAAGTAACATAGGTACCAAGAACAAGAACAATACGATGGTTGATAGAACGTAAAGGTGTTAAGGTAGAGGGTTCGGCAGAAACCGAATGATATGTCTGAATGTTGGTAAATTCCGAGGAATCCCCAAGATGCCGAGCCAAGCTATTCTACAGAGCACCTCTCACCCTAGACCGAGGAGGTCTCTGAGGAAGAAGAGAAGGATGAGAATGAGAGCCGAGAAATACTAGCTAGGATACAGTTTAAAATCATGTGAGCCTCATGGTGCATCCCAAGAGAAGGAATGACCATGTAGGAACTAGTATGTTTAGGCATTTGTAATTAATGTGATAGACCTCTCTTAAATATTTTAGAGTGAGCCACCTTTTGATGGTGACCACTAGTGGAGGAGCTAATTCCACTTGTAAATTGTAATTTGTGGAATTGTCACTTAGGCTCCACATGGGCAGCCTCGGCTTATTTAAGAGCCCCCCTCTCTTGTGAGGGAGCTTTGGATTGTAATGCTCTTGCTCTTGTTTTAATAAGAAAGATCCTCCACAAGTTTTTGAGCCTTCATCTTAGCTCCATGATCATGTTTGTGTTCTTGAGTGAAGCTTTCATGAACTTGCTTTCCTTCTTTAATGTAGTTGTGGAATTAGAATAGATTTCTTGTTTTCCATCATGTTTGTGGATACAAGCCTCAAGTAAACTAAATAGGCTGGATTTGTGATGTAGATCTTGCATAATTCCTAACAGTCCAGTTCTTGATGTTCTTGAGAAGCTCAAGAATCAAGAAATGATTATTTCTTGATCCTTGCTCTTTAATGGCTTGTTAGCTAGTTTCTTGTTTCTTGTTTCTTTCATTTCTGTTGATTTGTAGTTTAGACCGAGAATCTTATTTGCTTTCCCAACATTTTATAAGTAGATAGAAGTAGGAATTGAATGGAATTCATCTGCAATGCACGCTTATGTTAGATGAATGTTTTAGGCTTGCATGGCTTTGATCTTGTGAGTGCATCTGGAGTGAACGCGATCTGAATAATCCACTGACAACCGCCTAGTAACGGGCAAAAATACCCTGTATCTAGAGATAAGGAAACGAGTAAACCAAAGAAATCGCTTCACAGATTCTCAGTGATAGAATCTGTGAACATTTGGCGCCATTACCACCAATGCACACACACAACCTCCTCAACAACGCGATCTCTATGCGCTCCAAACGGTTCTTGAAACTTCACGCTCCACATCTCAACTGCGCCCGTCACTCTGGTTTCGACCGAGTCTGTTAGGGACCCAACTCCCTTGGGTCCCAAACCCAGACTTGAGACTGGACGATGACTAGGCCTGTAGACTTGACCGGTGACTCGTGAACCTGCATTGTTGCCACGTGTCATGATCTAGGAGTGCACATGGCTCGGAGTCTCTCTCCTTGGAGGTATACAAGGGGAGGAAGGCTTATTTGCCATCCATTCTATCTACCTAGGAGGAGGTGGATGGAGAGCGTGTGCACGGCCAGGATGTATGCTAGCGGTATTAGAGCCACTGCATGTTGAAAGCAGGTGCGTTGATCCGTAGTAGTTTTCTTGTAAGTTTGGGCGTTTTTGACGGATTTCAAAACGGGCTTAAAATGCATTTTTTATGCACTTTTTAATTTTCTTCCTTCCACTATTTTTTCTTATATTTTGAAGAAATAAAGTTTAAAAAAAAAGCAGTTAGGGGCCCAGCTGAGACCTGCCACGTGGCACTGTCCAGGAAAGGTGGCAGACATCTGAGGATCTGTAGCGCCCAGATTCAAGCAAGGATCTGCTTCGGGGGGGCCCTCCTCAGCGATAGAAAAACTTGAAGTTGTTGCTCGCTGCCTGACCAGCAATGGTCCTAAAAACGTTCTGGAAACTGCCACGTGGCACTGTCCAGGCCGGGACAGGTGGCAGAAGGCAGTGCTTCTCTATTCCGATTCCCTTCTACTTGTTGATTGGCATTTTTGGGACCCTTCCTGAGTCAAAAATTGGATTTTTTTCCTGTCCAGTCTCTGCTTTCCAGCGATGGTCCATTCTGGAAAGAAAGGGAAAAAGGGAAGGGGAGAGGGGGCTGAGGGCCACCTGGCAGATTGCTAGGAGATGGCCAGAGGGCTGAGGTGGATGCCTATGTGGCAAGGCAAAGCCACATGGCAGGGATGGATCAAGCATGGAGAGGGAGGCATACCTCTCCTATGCTAGTTTTTTTGTGAAAAAGAGGTGGAGGTGGTGGTGCATCCTTCTCCTTGCTCTCTCTTATTCCTCTTGGCAGCCATGGACAATACCATTTGGTTTGCGAAGAGACAGCAAGAGTAGTCTTGTATTTACCTTCCTTGAGTTGCTTTTGATCTTTTTCAAGCATCTCTTTCTTAATTCACCTCTCTTCCTCTTGAAAGATGGATCCTAATCCTACCACACAGCCTATGTCCCCTGCTAAGGAGGTTACGGTATCTACCTCTACCTTAGATCCTGATGCCTTGTTGCTTGCAATTAACAATCTACAGCAACAGATTGTTGATATGCAATCTAAACACAGTCGGGATCAGCAGGAACTGAAGGAATTGGCGCAGCTAAGGCAATTGGTGCATCAACCCTTGTTCACTCCTGAAGTTTTTGCTGGGGAAAAGAAGGATAGAACCCCCGAAGGCGGTCTTGCAATGGTTGGATCGATGGAATTCGCACTTTTCCATGCACGATTCATTCGAGAACAACAAGATCAACCTCGTCGTCATGTACCTGCGAGGTAAAGCATTTACCTGGTGGCAAGATATTAGGGGTAAGCCTAAAGTTCCTAAGAATTGGGAAGACTTTTGTAAGGCCTTTAAGGCGGCCTTCCTTCCTATTCTTGATAATTTTGAATTTTACCGTCAATATGCAACAATCCATATGGGGAACCGGCCCTTGGATCAGTGTTAACAAGAGTTTCAGGAAGTCTATTCTCGTTTTGCAACTAGAATAGATCCTTTGCTGGTAAAGTTGCATTTTATACTTCGCTTCGCCAGAATATACGATGCTCATATGATGGCCAAGCCTGAGACTGGTGTCTTGCACGACGTAAAGGGTAAGAAGCCTTTCTTTCCAAAGAAATCGAAAGACAAGGCGAAAGATGGGTCTTCAGGTTCGGGTAAGTCGAAGAAAAGATCTACCTTGGACCAGGAAACCTTTATGAAAGCCAGAAGCGACAATCTATGCTTTAATTGCATGGAATTAGGTCATGTCGTGAAGGAATGTCCAAAGAAACGGAAGGCTAAAGGGGCACCTTTTAAGACGCCTAGTAGCTTTAGCATATCTAATGTAGATCTTTCCTTTGCTGGTAATTCTATGTGTGAGCATTGTTGTTTTAACACGGCTGTTTTTGGCCCTCATGACCTCATTCGGATGAAGGTGGTTGTGGGCGGCCAAGCCGTAATAGTTTTATTTGACGATGGTTCCACACATAATTTTATTAACGCTAATTTGTTGCAGAAACTAAAGGTGGAAACAAGGCAAAGTGACCACCGATACACAGTGAAGCTGGCAACTGGAGCAGAAAGCCAAGTTTGGGACCGGATAGTCCCACGTCTACCAATAGAGATTCAAGCCTATAAGGATAAATTAGACTTTCACATTATGAATCTAGATAGGGTAGATGTGAGAGGGACGAGTCTATGAAGAAAAACGATGTAGCTCACAATTTGTCGTTCTTGCATAACGGCCCACTCATAGAATTAAATGGAAGTGTTGATATTTCTACTCCGTATATGCTTTCTGCTTTGGAAACAATTAAATGTATGGATGTTGTTGATTGCAATTCTTATTTATGTTAGTTAAAAGATTTTACTTACCATGAAGAACGTAGTTTGCAAATTTACAATCTCCAAATGGAATTAATGTCTAATAACCTAAAACAAGAAAATTCACCAGAAGGTGAAATCTTTAGGAAACTTAGACAAGAATTTAACGATGTGTTTCCTAAGCAGCTTCTTGAAGGTCTCCCCCCCACTAGGGGTGTTGACCATGGTATTAAACCGATTCCTGGTAGTTCTCCTATATCACTGTATCCATATAGGATGAGTACTACTTCCTGAGGTTTATAGGCAACTGCAAAATTACCTTAAGATGGGCCATGTAAGGCCTAGTCAATCTCCCTGGGGGGCACCTGTGCTCCTTGTTGATAAAAAAGACGGAGGCACTCGTCTTTGTGTGGACTTTAAAAGTTAAATAAATTAACGATTAAAAACCGTTATCCTTTGCCGCGAATAGATGAGTTGGTTGATCAATTGCATGGTGCAAAGTACTTCACCAAAATCGATTTGAGATCAGGGTATCATCAGATTCGCATAAAGACTGAGGATGTTGAAAAAACCGGGTTTAGAACTAGGTACGGCCATTATGAGTTTCTAGTTTTACCATTTGGCTTGACAAATGCTCCAGCGACTTTCCAGCAGATGATGAACGATCTTCTTCATCCATATCTGGGAAAGTTCATGATAGTGTGTACTTGGATGATATTCTCATCTATAGTAAGACCTTGGAGGAGCATGAGGAGCATCTCAGGACTATCTTAAAGTTACTTAGACAGGAGAAGCTTTTTGCCAAAAAGTTCAAATGCGTATTCTTCCAGAAAAGGTTGTTATACCTTGGTCACATTATTTCGGATCATTGGTTGGGAATTGACCCAAATAAAGTCCGACAAGTACGTGAATGGCCTATCCCTAAAACCATCCGGGAGGTTAAGCCCTTTTTGGGCTTTACGGGGTTTTTTCATAGAATTATCTTGAACTATGCATTAATTGCATTGGCCTTGACGAATATCCTCAGAGGGGCCAAAAGAGTTAGCCGGCACAGTAAGTTCAGCCCTCCGGTTACTTGGACTGATGAGTTGAATCAGAGTTTTGAGAACCAATATTGTGTAACTACAGCGCCTATTTTTCACATAGTGGATCCTAACAAGCCATATGTACTTGAAACGGATGCCAGTGACTAGCTATAGGCGCAGTCCTATATCAGGATGGTAGACCAGTTGCTTTTGAAGTTGGACCTTGCTCAAAGGCAATATTCCACCTATGACAAGGAGCTTTTTGCTGTTATTCATGCCCTGAAAGTTTGGAGACACTATTTGTATGGCTCCCAGTTTACCATAGTTACTGACCATCAAGCGTTAAAGTATATTAACGATGCGGTCGACCTTAGGGGTCGTAAGGCCAAATGGTCAGAGATGCTCCAAGAATTTCATTATGACATTGGGTACCGAAAGGGTACTTCTAATAGTGTCGCGCATGCCTTAAGCCGGATTGGAGAGGTTAATCAGTTAATCTTTTCTGAGATCCAATCTAAGTTGTATCTATCCTTAAGAGATTTGTGTAAGATCGATAGATACTTCGGTCGTATTTGGCTAGACGTCCTGGCAGGTTCTTCTAGATCTAGTGATGAGCTTGGAATGCAGGATTCCAAGATTTCTCCTCGGGACATGATACAGAGAGACTATTCCATTAGGAATGGGTTGCTTTTCCGGAATGGAAAAGTTTGTGTGCCAGAAAATGATGATATAAGGGCCCAAATCCTGCATGAATGTCATGACAGCCCGTGTGCAGGGCACCTTGGCTCACAAAGGACGCTTGACTTAGTAAAAAGGAACTTTTACTGGCCAAATTTAAAAAGTCAAGTGGAGGCATATGGTCGCAATTGTGCACGATGCCAAGTTAATAAAGCTGAAAGACTTAAGGCAGCTGGTTTACTAATGCCCTTGGAAATTCCTAAAAGAGAGTGGGAAAGCATTTCCATGGACTTTGTGGTTGGGCTACCTCGGACAGGGAAGCAAAATGATGCCATTTGGGTAATAGTTGACAGGTTAACAAAAATGGCACAGTTCATACCAACCAAGCAAACTGTTAAAGCGTTTGAACTTTCTCAGCTTTTTGTTGAAAAGTTGTTCAGGTTGTTTGGTTTGCCGAATGACATTGTTAGTGATTGAGATCCAAAGTTCACTGGCAAATTCTAACAAGCGGTCTTTGAGAAATTAGAGACCACTCTAAGTATGGGGTCATCAGATCATCTTGAATCGGATGGTCAGACAGAGAGGACGAACCAGTCTATGGAAGATATGCTTCGGGCATATGTTTCCAGAAGACAGACGGATTGGGAAAGGTACCTTCCAATGATTGAGTTTGCGTATAACAACGCAAAGCACTCAGGAGTCAGCGACGAGTTTTAGTCCATTTTATCTGATGTATGGTTTCCAGCCTAGGGCTCCCATTTCAATGGGCCTCAAAGGCCTCAAGGTTAAAGCAGCAGTAGATTTCTTGCATGATATGCAAGAAATGTTGCTTGTTGCTCGCGAGAACGTATAAACGGCTCAAGATAGAGCCCAGTTTTACGCTAATCAAAAGCGACAACCTAGGGTCTATGAGGAGGGGGCTTGGGTATATCTTAGAATCCCAAAAGACTCTAAGGTATTAAAGACTGGGAAATGTCCTAAGTTATCACCTCGTTACGCAAGGCCATTCCGTATAGTAAAGTACTCCATCGGAATGCGTATCAGCTAGAACTTCCTCAAGGCATTAAGGTACATCCAGTTTTTTACATTAGTCATTTAAAGGAACGACTTGGTGGAAAGGATGACATGATACTTTAGGACAGGCCAGGGCACGATGGGTGGACCCAGATTAGGTCCTACGGCGAGGTGGAACGTGAATCGTTCGGTCTCTTGCAGTTAACCGGCACCTGGAGGTTTGCGGTAAGTAGGGATTATAACAGAGTCCCTGGCTCAGATCTCAATCGAGTCTTCACGTTCCACCCGTGGTCGTGTCCACAACTCTTCCACATGGATCGTCATTACAATCCCAATTCCACAGAGGACTATCCACCCAAGATGGTATCACCTTCAATAGAGCAAGCCAGATATAATCAGTACTCTCGCATGAAATCACAAATCCACAAGCCATCCACAAACCCATTCAAGAGATGGGAGCCTACACGAGCTGAAGTTGCCTATGACCGACCACAATTTCGTGTTGCGGAGTCTTCTCACGCAAGAGCTCACTTAAATGGGGCTTTTGCCAACCACAGACCTCGTACTGAAAAACGCACACCCAAGATAGACCTTCCTAAGTACGACGTAAACTCAGACCCTCAGAGATTTCTACGAGTCTTTGAGAATGCTTGCGATGTCTATGGTGAGACATCTCCCGAAGCCATGGTCCAACTTTTCTCGATGACCATGCACGTGAATGGTTCTTCAACCTGGATCGTGAAGATAAACGTGATTGGTCACTCTTGAAAGAATCCTTCATCAAGCGATTCAAAGCGTTTCGTTTGATAGAGAGTCCCTTTGTCAAACTAAGTAATATCAAGATGACAAAGGATGAAAAAGTCCGTGACTATATCGAGCGATTTAAACGCTTAAAAAGTCAGGTACAAGAACAACCCGCGGAATCAATGCTCATCATCTGGTTTCTAGTCGGACTTCCCAGATGGATCAGACGTGAGCTCAGATCTAATGATGAATACACATCCTTAAAACAAGCCACGTTTGACGCCATCTGCGAAGAGGACGAAGGATCGGATGTTGACAAACCTAGAAAACGGAGAGCACACCGTGTTGTCCATAAATCCAAACCGACCGTGGAAACTCGAGAACAACTGTGGAAATCTCAGATGGAGTTGCTTAACCAGCAACACCAACAACAGATGGAGAAACTCACGAAAGAGTTTCAGAACACTTTGCGGTCTATACAAAGTTCCATGCCAGGTCAGCTACCCACTGGCCAGGTACGTGCCCTCATTGCAAAGGAGCACACACTGGAATGAATGCCCATCTTACCAATTAGTACCAAACACCTCTTTGATTAAATGTGAAATACGTGATTTCATGGGCCATTCCTCTTTTTACTGCTACTACAATCCCCGAAACCAGCCTCACGACCAATCAGGAGGACAAAACCAGCCTTCTAGAAATCAATTTGTTTCCCGGAACTAAAAACATCAATATCCTCCACGAAACAATCCACAAGTTCACATCCAAGAGCTGCCTAGACAACCCAGACAAGAAAGTCAGCCTCAACTAGCCCTCTTAGGTCCACCTCCAAGGGGCCATCCTGACGTAGGAGCACAAAAACATCGACCCCATAAAGACTCCGCTCAAATCCATTTCATCAATCACTCCTATGATCCATCATACAATCCAGATACCACATCCACTTCTAGCAGTTCAGCACACTATCATGAGGACACCTCATGCTCATGCAAACGAGATGAGTATTTCCCAAATCCAGAAACTCCAGGAATGCTCGCCATCCAAGATGGCTATGCAATTGCCCAAGGGCCCATGAGCAACAGATGCTTCATCTGTGGTGAAACGGGTCATTTCATGGTCGATTGTAAAGTTAAAAACCAATACCATGTCGAATGTCTAGAGTGTGTTCAAAAACACAGCTTCAAAGATTGCCCCAAGCAACCAAATAGGATCCTACCCGCTCGACATCTCTTGAAAACCTGTTCGGGTCCTAACTCGAGCTCAATGCCAAGCTCAACAACATCAGCAAACCCAAGAAAAACCTGCTGACCATATGGGCAGCTCTTTGACAGCTTCCACATTACCCGAGACTATCCCGACCCACGGGTGGAACAAAGGCGATACAACGAATTCCGAGATGAGTTTCTGCAGGAGGAACAAAAAACGGAACGTCCGTTATCTGCTCCGATCCTCACAAAAGAGCAACCCTACAATCACAATGCCATTCCATAGTGCAATGAAATCATTTGCAGGCCTCCGAAGTTATATCCATAGAAGTTTTCGGCTGCCCAATATCCAAGACGAACAGCAAAAACCCGATGAGATTCCAGAAATTCCTCAGATTTCTATGAATCTGATGAATATCGGTGTTGCTAAGGGGACTAGCATCACCTGACCCATGCATTATAAAGATTATCCAGCAGTATCCGCTATCCTCGATAGTGGATCAAGCGTAAATATCATGGCTTTCTCACTAGCAAAGTCATGGGAATTGAACAGCTTAGATCTACCGCATTACAAACTCCGTATGGCCGATAAACGAGTCACCGACCCTGCAGGTCACTTATCAAACATACCAGTCTGTATTGCAAGAGTCAAGTTTACCATAGATTGTGTCATCCTAGATCTACCCAATGATGCACAAACATATAAACTCCTTAACACACACTGGCTACAAATGGCCGGCGTTGTCCAAGATTGGAAGCGAAGTAAAATAACCTTCAGCAACAATGAAAAAAGAGTCATTGTTGACTCTGCAGGACATGTCAAGCCAGCCAAGGTCTACGATGATTGGTCATCCACCACATATGGCGCATCTGATAGTGTTCCAATCGTGCCAAAAGGACACTATACAAGATCAACCGATATAATCAATTGGGGACAACACTGGCCATTGTGGACTGTGCTGACTCCAATAGATGCCTGATAGAAACCGCCGCAAAAGACACATATATTCTCCCATCTTCTACGGACATAGAGACACCCATCATTCCATTAATGATGATAGACCCAATTCCTATAGCTTGGTGCCCAGGAGAACCTAGTATTTCTGCAGCCCACGTTTCGGAAGACGGTATTCTTTTGGTGAATGATGACGTGATGACTGATGACCAAGTCCTCATGTATCTCGATCAAAAACGTTACGCACCAAAATCGATCCCAAGGAAATTAAGTTGCCACGACCTATGGCTCATGTGCAACTCACAACCAAGGTAGCCAATATCGTGGCCTACAGGCCAAAACCTAAGGTCTACCAATGGGGCATGTATCCAGACGAAGTCTGGGATGCAATAAACAAAGAATTGATTTGAGAGGCAACCACACCGCCTCCACAAAACACCACAAAACCTCTGTTACAAAAAAACAAAATAGTCGACACAAAACTAACCGAGAGAAAAACAAATGCGCGAAAAACTCAAACAACCAATCAAGCCATTGTCTGAACAACAAAAAGACAATCCATGCGATAGAGCTTCCAGTTCCGCTAGCACATCCACATCCATGATTTCCAAAGTTCCATAGAACTTTGTTGAACCTCCTTTGATCTTCCAAGCCACTTCAAAGATTTCACACTCGATGACGTCGTCATCCAGTTGCTGCAACCACAACGGGAACCTACACAGGCTTCCCACTCCTTTGAAGGACCAGCAAAGACAATCGAGCTAAATCTTAAAGATCCTAATGAAGAGATGCATCGTATAGTTCACGTAGGAGCCCACCTCACACCAGATCAACTTCTTGATCTGGAGACCTTACTACGCAAATACAGAAATGTATTTGCATGGAATTATACCGAAATAAAGGGGGTCCCACCTGAAATAGCAGTCCATACTATTCCATTAGAAGAGAATGCTAAGCCTATTCAGGCAAAGCCTTACCGTTGTAACTCGGTTTATCGTGAACGGATAGATAAAGATATTAAGAAGCTCCTCGATGCTGGTTTCAATTATGAAGTCCAGCACACAGATGGGTATCACACATTGTGGTAGTTCCCAAGAAAAACGGCAAGCTTCGTATCTGCGTTGATCTCAAAAACCTTACACTTCTCATTGCCCTTAACGACACGAAATGGCAGGAGCTGAAGCTTTCAACTTCCTAGATGGTTTTAGTGGCTATTTTCTAGTCCAAATAGCCCTTGAGGATAGACACAAGATGGCGTTTGCCATGGAATACGGCGTTTATGCTTATAAAGTAATGCCTTTTGGCTTATGCAATGCCCCCTCCACGTTTCAACGCGTCATGCAAATGGCGTTCCAAGATTTGTTACATCGAATTGTCGAGATTTATCTAAATGATTTGGGTGTACATTCTTCTGCAGACAAACACCTCGAAGCCCTTGAAAAGATATTCATTCGTTGTCGCAAGTTTGGGTATATCACTAAACACTGACAAATGTCAAATTTGGGTCACCCATGGGATTGTCCTCGGACATATTATATCCAAGGATGGTATTTCTACCGACCCTTCCAAGATCAAGGTTATAGTTGAGATGCCTTTACCCGAAACGGTGAAAGAAGTTTACGTCTTCTTAGGCCATACTAACTACTACCGCATCTTCATAATCGACTACGCCGGTAAGGCAAGGCTCGTTTATTTAGTTGTGGTCGACCCTAGATGGACCAAAGAACGCATAAAAGCTTTTGAGGAATTAAAAACAACGCTTACTACCGCACCCATACTTCGTTCCCCAGATTACACGAAGGAATTCCACGTGCATACTGACGCGAGTAAGCATGCAATTGGAGGTATCCTAGCACAACCGGGCGAATATGGAAAAGATTTCCCGATACGTTTCTTGAGTAGACAACTGGTGCCTACTGAGGTAAACTATACAACAACAGAGCGAGAAGCACTGGCCATGGTCTACGTCGTACAACAACTCCGACACTATTTGCTAGGCCAGACCTTTGCTTTCTACACAGACCATCAAGCATTATTATATATTGTTAATAAATCCTGTAAAACCGGACGCATAGCTCAATGGCTCTTAATCCTTGAGGAATTCACATTCCGCGTAGTCGTTAGGAAAGGCACACAACACTTCATGGCCGACCACCTTTCCAGACTTCCGAATGCTGAAAACGCTGATGCACTAGTCAACGACGATCTACCTGATGCATGCCTTTTCCAGATCGATGCCACTCCCCTATGGGCTGAGGAAATCACTCAGTTCCTTACAACTGGCAGACTCAAAAAAGGGCTAAATACAGTAGCCAAAAGAAAAATTTTGCTTAAGGCAGCACCCTTTCAACTTATCGCCGAACAGTTATATAAAAGGGGTATTGACGGTATTATACGCAGATGCGCTTATGAATCTGAGATACGACCTATCATTTCTCAGGCACACGAGGGCATTGGTTGTGGTCACTTCTCTGCCGAAGCGACTGCTAAGATCATACTCAGAGCGGGCTTATAGTGGCAATCAATGTTTAAGGATACATTTGCTATCATCAAAACATGTGATGATACTACAAAAGCAGACTTCACATTTTCATGCCCATGACTGGTCTCGGGTAGTGTATCCACGCTAGGGACCGGTAGACCAACAACCCGTAAGTTAATTGTGACTATAAGGGAATTGGGGCCCTTATGTACATGGTCATAATTAATGGTTGTAGGCCTAAACACTTTATGGTGGATTGGTATGGGTCTATCAGTGAGTCATTGGAGAACTAGATGACGTGGCACAGATAGGCTGCAGAGGTGTCCAGTGAGGTGTCATAGTGCACTACTAGTGGTGCATGGGCCTTGGAGGGTATAAGTATACCTATTGGGCTCTGATACCAATATAAAGTCCTAAATCCAAGGATCCTATTCTAAGCATGCCAATCACAAGCAACACAAGGGAACCTGATGGTGGACAAACCAACCCAACCAAACCTAGATCTAATGGATCTAGCCCCCAAGCTATAGATCAATCACTCAGAAAGGAATGAGGCATCACACTAGCAGCATCCTGTGGAAGGGATATACGGACGATGATAATTCCTGGGAACAGGAAGAAGCTTAAGGAGGATCTTTCCCAATTTAAAGTTCTGAGGACAGAACTTGAATAAGGGGGGAAGATTGTCATGCCCATGACTGGTCTCGGGTAGCATATCCACGCTAGGGACCGGTAGAACAACCCGTAAGTTAATTGTGACTATAAGGGAATTGGGGCCCTTATGTGTACATGGTCATAATTAATGGTTGTAGGCCTAAACACTTGATGGTGGATTGGTATGGGTCTATCAGAGAGTCATTGGGGAACTGGATGACATGGCCCAGATAGGCTGCAGAGGTGTCCAGTGAGGTGTCATAAGGGAGGGTATAAGTATACCTATTGGGCTCTTACTAGTGTATGCTTGATAGCATGTCCGGCAGCAGGATGCTGCTGGTGTGATGCCTCATTCCTTTCTGAGTGATTGATCTGTAGCTTGGGGGCTAGATCTGTTTGATCTAGGTTTGGTTGAGTTGGTTTGTCCACCATTAGGTTCCCTTGTGTTGCTTGTGATTGGCATGCTTAGAATAGGATCCTTGGATTAAGGACTTTATACACACCGCTTACCCCCATTATAGAAGGCGAAGCCTTCAATAAGTGGGGTATAGACTTTGTTGGGCCCATCAACCCAGCAGCAAAAAATACTCAAGCATGTTGTATCCTGATCGCAACTGATTACGCCACCAAATGGATAGAAGCACGCGCCACAAAGGATGCCAATGCGAAGACTGTCGCGCGTTTTCTTTATGAAAACATTATTACGCGCTTTGGCTGTCCAATCGAGCGTGTTAGTGACAGAGGTTCACACTTCTTAAATGAAGTCATTGATAATCTCTTGCGCCATTACCTTGTTAACCACCGCAAAAGTGCTCCGTACTATCCTCGATGTAATGGCCAGGCAGAATCCTCCAACAAGACCATATGTAAGATCCTCACCAAGATAGTCGAAACTAGTCGATTAGATTGGGAAACCAAGCTGTTCTCGGCTATCTGGGCATACCGAACCACTCCCAAGAAGGCCACTGGATGGCCCCATCTCGTCTATGGTCAAGTGGAAGTAATACCTGTTAAGTTTTTAGAACCTTCCTTGCGAGTCATGCAAGCTTTCTCCGCTGATCTATGTGAGAAACTTGCGATCGAACAAGTCCAAAACAGCCCAATTGTGTGAGACTAGACTCATCTCGTATCACGCACAATTAGTTAACAAACGTCGACAAAAAGCATGGCATGATCGTCACCTGCGCAATAAAGACTTACACTTAGGTAATCAGGTACTTCTATACACACCTAAAAAACAGATGGAGTTTTGTAGTTAGGTGGGGGGATAGGAAAGTTCCAGAAGCAGCCTCGGTCCTCTTACCGTCCGATCCCGAGCTCCCATCTAACTGCCGAGCATGCCCGTCGTAATCATGTGCTCCGTCATCTCCGTCATCGTCTGTTACGAGCACGTAACCAGAGCCGAACCCTAGGGAACCCAGGAGGTCAGATACCACAGTCAGGGACGTGTCCAGCTTACACGTCCAACAGGGCGAGACAGTGTGAGTAGTGTGCCCCGACACGGTCCATAGCCATGGCCGGCCTAACACAGCCTAGGGACCCTGTCAGCAGGATAGGGCCCCACGTTGGGTCCCGACGTGCAGTCGGTCACGTCAGAGCCATGTGGCCGACACTTGGCAGTATGCATGCTACCAGACCTCACACTGGGCTAGGAGGGGCTTGCTCCATATCAGGGAGTAGGCAAGGCTGGGAAGATCAATTAGTGTTTGCCCTACTGTGGTGTTAGGATCTCTATCTTGTTGTGAGCCTGATGATGTTGGCTGCTTCTTGACAGTCAACTTCATGATGCTTGTGTTTGGTCTCTTGGGTGGTGGCACTTGTGGAGATAGGGCTCTTTTCCTAGAGCCGGATGCTTGGACTTTCTGGAAGGAGTGGGGATGTCCCAAGCTTTATCGGCCACCTGCAACAATTCCCGGAGCTTGGGTTCGTTGCTCACTTGCTGCAGTGTGAGGTCTGTCATCAGATATCCCAGCAAGGTGGAGGGTTGCTTATGCTTTATACACTCATGAAGGCAGTTCGAAGCAAACTGGGCCCAGTCATAGAAATTCTGGCCATGCAGTCGTGAATCTGCCATCATGTGAAATAGGGACATCGGTATTCTTAGGATCTTTGACCTGTAGCGCTGGGTGTACTTTGTCAGGTAAGCACATGCAGCAGCTAGAGGTTTATCATTAATAGCATCACACCGATAACCGTCCTTGGTCTTCCACTTTTCCACAGAATGATCGATAAACTTGAAATATGCTGTGGTTTCAATCTTCTGTAAGGTTCTGGTAACTGCATTCAGTCCGCGAGGGAAGCCGAAGTTATGGAAGTCTGCTCCAGAGAGAGAGATGTTGTAAACATAGCTCCTGTTTGGAGGTACAATGAACTGACAGGACCTGGCTGTATCTTGCCTGCATCAGGGTCATCTGATCCGTGACGTGAAGACATTTTGTGTCAGGAAATGCACTTTGGAAAAATGAGGCGCAGTCGAGATCTGTAACAGGGTTGTGGGTGACTTGGCTCGGTCGAGATGGCAGTGGTGGACGCGGCTCGGTCGAGATGTGAACGGGAGGGCTCAGTCGAGAGTTGATTCAGGGGCTCGGTTGAGATGTGAATGGTAGGGCTCGGTCGAGAGCTGATTCAGGGGCTCAGTTGAGATGTGAATAGTAGGGCTCGGTCCAAAGCGGAGCAGGGGGCACGGTCCAAAGCGGAGTAGAGTAAACAACAGTTGGAAAACAAAGCGTGGCCGAAAACGTGTGTTGCAAGGAAGGATGGAAAAGATAGTATTTGAAGGATTGATTGCCTTTCACAATAGTTAAACTAGAGCCGTGATTTGTGCTCTAGCTGCACTACCCCTCAGCGTGTCGTTGTGCAAAAAGTTTGATCCCTGGCATATTAGGTTTTCTGAAAAGGATGGTTGATGGCGCTCTTTTTGTATGCTTGATGGTGAGTGATGACACTGGAGAAGCTGATGACGTTATGGAGTGTGGATGGAATGGATGATATAGCGCCAGAAACGGTGATGGGAGCATGAAAATCGCCAAAAATCTGTCGCCAGAAGTTGTTGAGAGTTTGCACGTCGCTGAGGTGCAAATGACTTCGTGTTTTGGGTCTTTATAGCCGTTTTGTGGTGTCTCGGCGCAGTCGAGATTTTGAAAGGACCGGCTCGATCGAGATTGAACTGGGAAAACCTTGGGGAAGTGTTAGGACTCGGCCCGGTCGAGATCTCACGCAGCATGCTCGGTCGAGACGCCAACCAGAGGACGCGGTTGAGACTGCAACCAGAGGACCGGTCGAGACTGCAACTAGAGGACGCAGTCGAGACTTGAAGTAAATGATTGCTTGGGTCCTTTATCTCAATGATGCTATTGGAGAACTTCATGAAGTAAAGATTGACAGTGTCGAAATAGGTGGAAGTTCTCAGTTGGATATGGTATCTCAACTACCAGATGTGTGGTATGGGTGGAATTTAGGAGATGTCAAAATTTTAGAAAGGAAATCGATCGACATAAGCTGTAAAATCTATCCCTGTCAGCTAGACCATCATATGAAGATATCGATGAAAAAGAATGCATTAAATACAAACACAGGCAGTCCAAAAACATAGAATTTGGTAAAATAAAAGGCAATAAGATATTATCAAAAAATATATACAAGGGTAAGGGTGATGGATCTAGATGGGGTCAACAAAAAACAACCCTTCGTAGTACCGCCGTAGACGACCGCCATTTACGACAGTGTCAAAGGGGACTCCGTCAAGTGTTTCTAACTGGACTGCTCCATTTGTGAAGATTTTATTTATGACATATGGCCCTTCGCTTCTAAATTTTGATTTTCCGGTTCCACCTTCAATTTCTCCCAAACCTTCATACCCACTTACCCTGTTCCTCCACCCTCCTCCTCTCAACCCCCTCTAAGCCGACTTCTGAGACCCCATCAAGGACCTCCTGAGACGTACAAGGCCCGACGGGACGAGTTCTTAAAATAGCTTAGTTCCCCAGGTGCGGCGTACAACCTTATTAATCCCGCTCCTACTAAATCTGTCACCCCCATGCCAGTTTTGCCAGATCACACTCCACCTGACCTCCCTGAGATTAACATTGACGCTCGTGGATATGCCCAAACTGATTTGCCGGAAACACAAAGATTCTCGCCTCAACCTGCTGACTTTAATGCGGGCGAAGCTGAGCCCTCAACAAGTGAAAGGGCCAAAAGAGGTGATACAGGTGCCAAGGCTTTAGACGAGTACCTGACAAAGCCACAGCAACAACGCAAGGCGGCCCCACCAGTCGAGTCAAGACCCTATATGGCTGACACACGGGAATCCGAAAGGTTCGAGAGGAAATACCCCCAAAATATGAGGGGCGGAAAAGACGACATTGATCAAAGCCAATACTCCACAAGGGCCGAGATCATTGCCGCATTGCAACCACAGCTTGAATGGCGAAATAAAATCCTAAAGGATAACAAGAGGTTGCAGGAATATCTAAGGGCACCTGCCTGGAAGAGGGTTGATCCCTTCTATATGTCGATCAAAAGAAGAAACCCGTGGCCAACAGAGCGACCATGCGTCGAAGTTGTCAACTGGCCAGTGATCCCAGGGGTTTCAGAAAGCTCGTCAATGGATGACCTGAGGCTACAGCTACTGGATTTTGGCCACATATATAAATCCAATGCTGATTTATGCGTGCAAGAGAGTGCCGAGTATTGCAGATCCATGGCCTTTCTCATGAATCAAGAATGCTACTGGGATCAAGGCTTGGACCCCATAAGGATCAACCCCAACGTAGCCCTCCAGTCGGAAGATGACCACCAGATGATGGCCTGCGACTCTATTATAGAGCGGCCTTCATGTCCTCTCGCTATGTCACAATGGTGGAAGACTGGCAGGAATTCGGGTTCATTGAAAAGGTGCAAGACTACCTGGGCCCATTACCCTTCGGAAGCAAATTACGCTTCCAAGTATTTGAAGCCCTAGGAAAGAAGATGAGCAGGAGGAAGCAATCCGCAAGACGACAAGGCGAGCAGGAATTGCAAGAGGTTCTCAAGCGGGCAAGAATGTAAAGGCCATTGAGAGATCTCAAATTTTGCGAAACAATTTTGCGGCAAATAAGCACTTGGTTTTACGAAAGTGACAGAAGATCCACGCTATTCCAAGCGCCAAGCAAAAAAGACGTCATTCCATATGTGTTGCAGTGGGTCCTGCAACAGATTAGAGGGGGATGATGTTGGCAAATTCCGAGGAATCCCCAAGATGCCAAACCAAGCTATTCTACAGAGCACCTCTCACCCTAGACCGAGGAGGTCCCTGAGGAAGAAGAGAAGGATGAGAATGAGAGCTGAGCATGAGAGCTGAGAAATACTAGCTAGGATACAATTTAAAATCATGTGAGCCTCATGGTGAATCCCAAGAGAAGGAATGACCATGTAGGAGCTAGTATGTGTAGGCATTTGTAATTAATGTGGTAGACCCCTCTTAAATAAATTAGAGTGAGCCACCTTTTGATGGTGACCACTACTGGAGGAGCTAATTCCACTTGTACATTGTAATTTGTGGAATTGCCACTTAGGCTCCACATGGGCAGCCTCGGCTTATTTAAGAGCCCCCCTCTCTTGTGAGGGAGCTTTTGATTGTGATGCTCTTGCTCTTGTTTTAATAAGAAAGATCCTCCACAAGTTTTTGAGCCTTCATCTTAGCTCCATGATCATGTTTGTGTTCTTGAGTGAAGCTTTCATGATCTTGCTTTCCTTCTTTAATGTAGTTGTGGAATTAGAATAGAGTTCTTGTTTTCCATCATGTTTGTGGAAGTAGAGCGGGTTAGATTCTTGTTTTCTTGTTTTTGATTTGATACAAGCCTCAAGTAAACTAAATAGGCTGAATTTGTGGTGTAGATCTTGCATAATTCCTAACAGTCTAGTTCTTGATGTTCTTGAGAAGCTCAAGAATCAAGAAATGGTTATTTCATGATCCTTGCTCTTTATTGGCTTGTTAGCTAGTTTCTTGTTTCTTGTTTCTTTCATTTTTGTTGATTTGTAGTTTAGCCTGAGAATCTTATTTGTTTTCCCAACATTTTATAAGTAGATAGAAATAGGAATTGACTGGAATTCATCTGCAATGCACGCTTATGGTAGATGAATGTTTTAGGCTTGCATGGCTTTGATCTTGTGAGTGCATCTGGAGTGAACGTGATCTAAGTAATCCACGGATATGCAGGATTCAAATACTACAACATAACCGCATCTTTCTGCCTGATCTGGCATTGTAATAAGATCACATTAAGAATAAGAAGGCTACCCGCCTAGTAACGGGCAAGAATACCTTGTATCCAGAGATAAGGAAACGAGTAAACCAAAAAAAATCGCTTCACAGATTCTCAGTGATAGAATTCGTGAACACTGAAGCAATAGGAACAGGAGTAGGGGATGTAGTAGCAACGTGAAGACATAAAAGAGTGGCACAGTTATAGTCGAATCAATACCAAGAAAGACAAAAGGAGAATTATCAACTAGGACAGAGATACGTTGTTCAGCTAGGTTGATAGCAGGATCTCCTAAATGAAGAATTACAAGACCTAGCTATGGAGTATCTTAACTCAAATGCTAGATCAACTATGAAAGCTTGAGAAAACTTGGCTATGGAAATATCACACACAAGGAGAATTGCATGAGCATCTCACAAACTCAAAAGTCTCAAGAAGAAATGAATTGCTAGAGAGAGAGAGGAGGGCGTGGGTCCTCCAAATCCCTTGTGAGGCAAGCACCTCCTTTACATGCATGGAAAGTCTAGGTGTCAACCATGGGAGTGAGCTACTTGGCCAAGTGGGCCACTTGCACTAATTTACATAACTTAACAAAAGGGGGGGTCATGCATTTAATTAAAACATGCCCCATGAGTTATGTACAACTTAACTAATGCTTAGCCAAAAGGGGTAAAATAGGCATTACTCTTCAACACCCCCCCTTAATGGCAATTTTATTCAAACTGACACCCAACAAAGTTCTGAACTTTTCAAACTTATCTTTACTAAGTGGTTTAGTAAAAATATCAGCTGTCTGGTCGTTGGTGTCGCAATAAACTAGCTCGATCTCCCCACTGTGCACTTTCTCTCGTATAAAATGCTGGTCCACCTCTATATGTTTTGTCCGTGCATGATAGACTGGATTCCTTGCAAGCTGAATGCAGCTTTGGTTATCACAATGTAACAATGTAGGTCTTACTTGAGCAATCTGCATGTCCTCAAGTAGACGGCGTAACCAAATGGCTTCACAGGCGGACCTCGTAGTCGCCCTGTACTCAGCTTCGGTAGACGATAGAGCAATAGTAGGCTGCTTCTTACTGCACCACGATATAGCCCCTGAACCTAGGCTGAAGCAATAGCCTGTCGTCGATCTCCGATCGTCTCTATCACCTGCCCAATCAGAATCTGAATAGCCTTCCAGCTGAAGGTTCCCGTCATCCGTGTTTCCAATCCCATAAGTCACTGTCCCTCTCACATATCGTAGGATCCGCTTTGCTGCCTTCCAATGTGCTTCGGTAGGCTTACACATGTATTGACTTGCGATTCCAACCGCATAAGCAATATCTGGCCTGGTGGTAGTAAGGTAAATCAGGCTGCCCACTAACTAACGATAGAGCGTCTCATCTGCAAATGCTGGACCATCATCTTTTGATGGCTTGTTGCTTGCATCCATGGGTGTGCTGATTGGTTTGCTTTCTTGCATGTTAAACTTCTTCAATAATTTCTGTGCATACTTTGCCTGTGAGATAAAAAGACAACGCTTTCCTTTCCAAACTTCAACTCCTAGGCAATAGTGTAGCAAACCCAAATCTTTCATTTCAAACTCATTAGAAAGATTCTTCTTAACACAAGCAATAAGCTTCTTATTGCTTCCCGTGATGAGTAGATCATCCACATAGAGCACAACAACCACAAAGTCTTCTCCTTCCCTGAAGACATAAAGATTGCAATCAGACTTACTCTTCTCAAACCCTTGCCTTGCAAAGTACTCATCAATTCGGCTATACCAAGCCCTTGGCGCCTGTTTGAGCCCATACAAGGCTTTCCTAAGCCTGCAAACCAGATTCTCCTTGCCTGTTATTTCAAATCCCTACGGTTGTTCCATGTAAACCTCCTCCTGTAGGTGCCCATTAAGAAAGGCACTCTTGACATCCATTTGATGGACATCCCAATCAAAATATGAGGCTATAGCCAAAACGGTCCTGATAGATGTCATTTTAGCAACAGGTGCGAATGTCTCATCATAGTCTAGCCCCTCTTGCTGAGCATAGCCTTTCGCCACCAACCTTGCCTTGTACTTGTCCACTGTTCCATTGGCATGAAACTTGGTCTTATAGACCCACTTGCAACCTATTGGTTGCTTCCCTTCTGGCAATGTAGTGAGCTCCCATGTGTCATTCTTGACAATGGAGTCGTACTCCTCCTGCATGGCATATTGCCATACCTTTTCTCTCACGGCTTCGTGAAAGAATTGTGGCTCATCTGCATTCAGAATAGTGGACATAAGAGCAAAGTTAGTCTCTTGTCTCTCATGAGACCTAAGAGATCTTCTGACATCCTGTTCACTGCTCTCTCCTTCTTCAATCATTTGACCTTCTTTGATTGTTTCCCAATACCACCTAGGTAGCTTCTTCCTAGCAGTAGGTGATGTGGATGGTGACCACGTATCCCATGGTACTGTTTTAGTCTTCCGTTTGTCCCCAACTTCTGCTTCTGGTACTTGGCCAAAAAGAGGTCTCGAACTAGTAGGTTCAATTTCCTGTTGTTGCTCCTGCACTTGAGGCTTACAGGACTCTTGACTAGGATCCTCATCCGTGGAATCAATCAAGGGTATGAACTCAGTAATTCCTTCCTTCTCCTGCTCCTGTATCTTGGGTGCATGCTCTTCATCAAAGATGACATCTCGACTTAGGATCTTCCTCCTGTTTTCGAGATCATATAGCACATAAGCTTTCTCACCTTCACTATACCCAAGAAAGACACACTTTACGGATTTTGCATCAAGTTTCTTCCGCAAGTCCTTTGGTATATGTGCATATGCTGTACACCCAAATACTCGAAGGCTGCCCACTTTGGGCTTCTTGCCACTATATGCCTCTTCTGGCGTGATTCCTTCAACTGCTTTGGTTGGACTTCTATTCAATAGAAAAACAGTAGTTGCTACCGCTTCTGCCCAAAAGGAATTTGGCAACCCCTTTGCCTTGAGCATGCTCCTCGCACACTCAACTATAGACCTGCTTTTCCGCTCAGCCACGCCGTTTTGCTGCGGTGTATGTGGAGCAGTAAACTGTCTCTTTATCCCACATGCTTTGCAAAGATCTTTGAACTCATCAGAAATATACTCACCACCCTTATCTGACCTGAGAGTCTTTAACCTCTTTCCTGTGTGGTTTTCCACCATAGCTTTCCACTGTTTGAAGTATTTGAACGCTTCAGATTTCAGTTTCAGAAAATAGACCCATACCTTCCAAGAGAAATCATCTACGAAGGTCATGAAATAGTATGCCCCCCCTGCTGATTTGACCTGCATGGGACCACATAAATCTGAATGCACAAGTTCAAGAATGCCCTTGGCCCTGGTAGCTTTCTCTTTTGGAAACTTTTTCCTCTGTTGCTTCCCTAATGCACAAGCTTCACATGTATCTGAAGAAGACTTAATGCTAGGAAGATCTACTACCATTTTGTGCCTGTTCAAAACTTGCAAACTTTTGTAACTCAAATGACCATATCTCTCATGCCAAAGCTTGTCCCGATTAGTATCTCTTGCAGACAAGGCCTCTTGGCTAGGAATGGTTGTGAAAAGCTTGTAAAGACCTCCTTCTTGCATTCCCTTGGCTACCACTTTGAAGTTCTTCTCTTTGTCTACCAAACATTTAGAATCATTAAACTCTACCACCATGTTCTGTTTGGTAATGGCACCTACAGATAACAAGTTCTTAGCCAACCCTGGTACATGCAACACACTTTTAATTTCCTTCACCTCACCTGATGATAGCTGTATTGCAACTATACCTTTGCCCCTCACCATACGTGTAGAATTATCTCCAAGGCAAACATGCTAGCTATCTTCTGTCTCCTCATAGGTGCTGAACCAATCTCTATGAGGTGTCATGTGCTTTGAGGCTCCAGAATCAATGTACCATCCACCAAATGTGGATTCAGATGATAGGGCTGCGGTGAATAGCTCAAGCACACCAGATTGCTCCTCCTCTGCAACTTTGTCAACAAAGTGACTCTGCTGGTTCTTTCCCTTCTTCTGATCACTTTGCTTCTTCCTGCATTCAAAAGCAAAATGCCCATACTTACCACAATAGTTGCAGTTGCCCTTCCTCTTGGGTGTAGATGAGGAATTGGTGCTTGACTCCTCTCCAACCTGTAACTTGGACACCTGCTGCTCCAAACTTTGCTTTGAGTTCTTCTTTTTGCCTTTGCCTTTCTTCTGAAAGTTTTGCTTCTTCTTAGAAGCAAATGCAAGCTCTGGATTATCTTCCCTTTCAGAAAGATTCTTCCTTCTCATCTCCTCCTGTAAAAGAAGACCACATAACTCCCCAAAGGTTGGGAGTTTCTCCCTAGCAGAAAGGGACATCACATAGTCTTGATAGTTGAATGACAAGCTGTTCAAGACTATGGGAACAATACTCCTGTCACTTACTTTCTCTCCAACTGAAGCAAGCTGATCCAATAGGTCCTTGACCTTTGTAATATGATCACCAATTGTTGCACCTGCTTCCATCTTGAGAGTATGTAACCTGTTTTGCAAATACACCAGCTTGGCTGAATCCACTGTTTCAAACATAGACTTCAGAATTGTCCAAGCATCAGCTGCATCCCTTGCATTGCAAATGTGAGGAATAATATTGTCCTTGACAGAAAGATTGATTATCCTATGAGCTTTATGTATCCTGTTCATGTAGTCCTTCAATTCAGGATCAGATGTTGGTACAGGTTCTGTACCTGTCATGACCTCCCAGCAATTCTTATCCATCAAGATATTAGCTATCTTGAACTTCCACACTCTGTAGTTTGTGCCATCTAGTTTGCTAGATTCACCCAGCAAACTCTCCCCAAGACTTGCCATGCTAAAATCTGTGCTTAAAACAGAAGCTCAACTTGAAAGAAATCAGAAAAGAACAGCTTCCAGCAACAAGGGTTTAACCCCAAACTAGGGTATGTAGCCACTTCAAGGCAACCCTTCAGCTCCTGCTTTTGTCTTTGCCACTTGGTGTGGCCTCACTAGCACAAGCACTAGGCTCCACTGGAACAGAAACCAGAAGCCCCTACAGAAAGTGCGCCCTACTTTTGTGTAAGCTCCTCCAGAAAAACTCTCCAAAACTTAGCCAGATTTAGAAAGTTTTTGGATCATCCCACTCCCCTTGCCAATAGCTCACCAACAATGCAAGACTCCACCTGATCTGACACCTATAGATCAAATGCTCCCTCTTTCAAGATTGAGGTGCTTGTAGAAGATAAGAATCTTCTCAAGAATCTAAGCACTGAAGTTTCTCTCACTCTCAGACTCACAGGCTAGACAACCTGCTCTGATACCATGAAGAATTACAAGACCTAGCTATGGAGTATCTTAACTCAAATGCTAGATCAACTATGAAAGCTTGAGAAAACTTGGCTATGGAAATATCACACACAAGGAGAATTGCATGAGCATCTCACAAACTCAAAAGTCTCAAGAAGAAATGAATTGCTAGAGAGAGAGAGGAGGGCGTGGGTCCTCCAAATCCCTTGTGAGGCAAGCACCTCCTTTACATGCATGGAAAGTCTAGGTGTCAACCATGGGAGTGAGCTACTTGGCCAAGTGGGCCACTTGCACTAATTTACATAACTTAACAAAAGGGGGGGTCATGCATTTAATTAAAACATGCCCCATGAGTTATGTACAACTTAACTAATGCTTAGCCAAAAGGGGTAAAATAGGCATTACTCTTCAACACTAAAGATGGATACAAATCAGCACCAAGGATGATATCATACCACTCAATAGGATTAATATAAAAATGTCAGCATGTAAAGAGAGAGTACCGATCTGGTACGGAAGACTGTGAAACATATGAGTACTATGAAAGGACTGGGAACATGCTAGCGCACGCACAAGGCTACCTTGGCCTTCTGCCACTGCCACCCTCAAGATCATCAATTGCTGGTGCTTTGGGGACTCGGAAGATAGACTCAGCACATTAAGTCCGCATAGGGGGAGGAGCCTGTGCCCTCCACAAATGAGGAATTCTAAAGAGGAAAGAAGCATGCAACCATATAAATACCCCTCACCAAACCAATGCCCTATATATGAATTCTAGTCCATATTTATCACACATGCTCATCTCGCCAGATCATCGCCAAAATTGGGCATGAAAGTTATTGAATGAATGAAAGTTCTTTTTATAATGCTTAGTAGTGGCTTGTTGTGAAAATTAGGTCAAAGTCAAATCTGCACACCTCTAGAAGGGTCACATGCCTCAACAATATAACCAAAAGCGCCCTTGAACCAATAATGGGTCTTGGTTAAGAAGCTAAACCCTAGACCATGATGTACCTTAATGTATTGTATGTCCAAAACACCTACACTTGAAGTCAGCCTTTGAAAGTTGCTACTCTAGGAGTATAAATGAATCGTTACATAAATGTGATCAAACGAATTGAATTATAACTATACAATTGAAAGAAAATATGAAGCCAAATTTAAAACCCCAAACTAGAAACAAATTAATGGCTGAATTTTTGCAGATCTGGAGACAATAATGATATATGTAGAAGGTATTCAAGCACCCTAATACTTCTAAGCCAATCTGCAAATTGCAGTAATCAATAATGCCTCTTATGCCCTAAGAATCACTTTCTTTAATTTTACAAAAGCTGCACCATGAGAGTAAAAAAATATGACAGCAATTTTAGAATATCCAACAGTTCCTTATTCAAGCGCTAAGTCAGTATCAGCATTGCCATTCTAAATTCTTATGTGTTCAAAAAAAGTAGCATTGACGCGAGTGAAGCAACATTGGAAGTAATCTTTCACCATAGTATGGTGATATCGAATTAGGTAATTCCTGCATTTATATATCTTGCAAACAAGTAGAGGAACTAGTTCGACAACCTTCAAAAATATAAGACATTTCTATACTCAAGTCTGAGATAATATGTTCCTCAAATCTCTAATAATGGTATAGATCGTTATGACCACCTCAAACATAGACCTTTTGAGAAAAAAACAACGAGAGATACACTTGCTTTGATTCCTGCAAATGTGCATGCAAGTCTTCAATACAAACAAACAGTAACTTCTGTCACTTCCCACAATATAACCTACTCATTCTTCCTTTTGCACATCCCCCACTTGCTTCTAACAAATGATGGTGGTGAATCTTTTCCAGAGCATTGCCAATGCTCTGCTACGATTTTAAATGAAACAACGTACACTCACAATATATGGTTTACCCTACACCAAAAAGAGTATTAGCAAAATAGAAGAGCACAAAGTTAAAAGAGTTAGATAACTATGAAGCTATAATTACCTACCCCTCATATGAAGTGGTTTCACCATATGCTCTTTATCTAAAACAACTAATACATATCAAGATAAAAGCAGGGCTCATTGTACTTTCGCAGTTTGCTCCCATTGACCACAGTGTCTAAAAGATCACCTTGAATTTATGGTTAACAGGAATTTTCACATTTACGTCATTTCCTTATCAAAATTGTTAATTGTCACCATGAAAAGAGCGGCCATATGTCCATTAAGATTTCATAGTGATAGACTTACACACCATAGTTGCAGTTCAAGCTACAGAAGTCATAGCAGAAACTTTTTACCACAATACACTCATTCTGACACCAAAAGTGAAGCACAAATAGTCAAACTTGATAAACATGCCATTAGGTGCTCACCCAGACAAGCCATTGTCCCTTGAGCACTGCACTCAGCTGTCCAAACACTGCAATTAGTGATTACACTGGCGGATACACGCATGTTAACTCCAGATCTTGCATGCATCATATGACTATCCCGGCTTTCTGAGTTCAATCGCATCAAGTATAAAGTTCCTCCACTCTCTGCTGATCCTAAAGTGGCAATTCTTTGACCATTAGTCAAGGGCATAACCAACTGTTTTAGAAAACTGCCTCCTAAAAATTGCCATTGATAAGATTAGTAGCCAGAAAGGCTCAAGCCTAAATGTTCAAGGGCAGATTTACCATTCTTGTACAGACTCTTTTTAGGAATAAGCAACTACAAAAAAATCAAGCACCACTAAATTGAGAAATCAAAATAATTTCATAATTTGAGGTGGTGGACAGATGTTCAATGACCACTATATGAGAACCATATGAGTTTGATTTTCTTACAATATTTATGTTTCAAACTACATGCCTAAAATATTTTATAACTTCGTATGTAATAGAATGGTGCAAGGATACATGGCCCTTTGACATGGCTGTGATGAGCCGGCATCTAAGATCTTCCCCAGCTTCTTGATAGCAGTTATTTTTGATGAAAATATTGTGTTGTCTGAGATGTGTTTGAGGATAAAAGGCTTCTCTTCTCCACTCCATAACTTGCGATCTGATGGAAGACATTGACGAGGTGTGATCAAGACACTGTCGTTCTGTTGATCTGCTGTGGACGAAGTACTTGCACAAGCACTTGAAACACAAATACAATATGCGTGAGGGAGAAAAGATCAGAATATCTCAAACTACAGCCTCACGAGTTTGTGCTACTAATAGACACCACTAGTTTCCTGCACTTCTAAGTAACATCTTCATCCTCATTAATTAAAGAAACTCACATCCATAGTTCGTAAAATTTGATATTTCAGCCTTGCAACCCTAGAAAACTTTCAGCCAACAGTTAAACTGAACCTAACGGAGAAATATACTACCTTAGGCGGCCATTGCTTCCTCCTAATAATATCGTACTCGCCCGCACTTCACCTTCATCAGTTTGTAAGTTTAAAGGTAGATATTCGAGTGCACCATCTGCCCTCTTGTTTGTCCCAGCATATTCCCAAACCTGAAACCAATAAATACACTTCATTTGTCATAATTGCGACTTGTATAATTAAGACTGTAAAGCACATATACTTGGACACTCTAAACTGCATTAATTGTAAGCAAATGAATCTAAAGCTGACAACTGTTGACAAAATACATACAGTCACTACAAATCTATGGCTCAAAAGCCAGGCTTGAAGAGCTGGCTGTCCACCCTATTCTTGGGACCTTTGTAAGATCCCCAGCCACTGCCTGTCCTGATATCCAGCCCTTAAAGTCTATGAACCTTCCTAAGGTCCCAATTTGGCTCCATTTGTTCTCAGCATGCGACAGAAGCTACATGCCATTGACTTGTATTTCTAGAATGATAACATAGTAAGAGTATGACAACATGCTCATGGAAAAATAATTACTTGATATGAACCTGAATAAATGAACACTCAGTAGCAAACGTGGATAATCTCCATGATGAGGTTTATGGTAAAGTTGCACAGAGCCCCGTGCCTGATTTCGCCTATCTACTTAGTACTGAGCATAGTCCAAATTGTCACAAAACGTAGGGTAGTGTTTCCATAAACCCTAATGTCAGGGTTGGGCCAAAAAGCAGGTGGTGCCATACCACCTCCTTGATAAGTACATTCACCATATACAGGTGTGTTAAATTAATAGAATACTTACAATTCATGTTCAGATATGTCACTACAAAACTAACATCTTAAAAAACCGTGACTCACAGACTGATACCAGACATATATTTGGCCCAACATCTATTTGCTCCTGTTTCATGGTAAGATGTCTAGTAAAGTTGAAGCATGCTGAATCATATCATAGCACAATTGTCAACATATACAGATGTGTGTTGAATTGATAGAATACTTACAAGTCATGGTCGGACATATATTTGGACCAACATCTTTTTGCTCCTGTTTCATGTCTAGTAAAGTTGAAGCATGCTGAACCATATCCATAGATGCACTGCGTTTCTAAAATGCGTTTAAGAACGCGTTTCTGAAAAATACAAAAAAATTCCAGAAACGTTTTTTTCATTTTTTATTTTTTTTGGTTTTTTTATGGGCATTATGGGTATCAGATAAAAGCTCTAATTAAGAGCATAATTACTATGTAGTTTGTCGACTGTTTCGGGTGCAGGATGGTCCAGTTCAGGTGCATTAATCCATGTTGGGTTCTGTCAAGGATAAAAATTCAAAACTAACCTCTAGCATGTTTGTTACGATCACAAAGGGTCCCGGTAAGTGTGTTTTCGCTCAGGGAGTTGGAAGGCCAAATCATGAAGAGGCCGTTGGGGGGCGTTGCCCCCCAAACCCCTTGAGCATTTATTGAAAACCAGAGCAAATAACAACCAAATAGCTATTGAAAATAAGATCTGTTTGTGCTCCATCTACTACACTTCTGAGAGGCAAAACGCTGGTTTGACCATTGATCCCCTAAAAAAATTTCAGCCATAAGCTATTTTTCCAAAAAAAAAAAAAAAAAAATTAGTACGATTCTGGGAGGAGAAATGCGTGCCCTCATAAACGTGTTTCTGTGCATCTATGATCATATCATAGCACAATTGTCAACATATACAAATGTGTGTTGAATTGATAGAATACTTACAAGTCATGTTCAGATATGTCACTACAAAACTAACGTCTTTTAAAACCGTGACTCATAGACTGATACCAGACATATATTTGGCCCAACATCTATTTGCTCCTGTTTCATGGTAAGATGTCTAGTAAAGTTGAAGCATGCTGAATCATATCATAGCACAATTGTCAACTTTGCCTAAAACTCTTATCTATTTTCATCACAGAGCAAGATATAGTCAATCACTTGAATGGCTTTCAATACCGGGGTAATACCCCAAAAAAAAATTAAAATAATTGCTTTGATTTGCAACTAAGGCCTCAAAAAAAGTTACAGATTGTTATAGGTCTGTTGGTATGGAAAAGGATTTAGTTGTTAACATTTTTCTACACAACTTGGCATCTTCTACAAGATAAGTACAATTAAGCACAACGAGGCTGTCTACCCAAGAAGCCCAAGAATCACAAAAAAGGGATCGTCCCAGGTTCATCTTGATTTGCCATTCTACAAGGGAAGAAGCTCCTCTGCTTGCAGATAAGCTGCTCCTCCTCATTGTGGAGCACAGATTTACAGGAAGTATTGAGTGCCAAAATAAAGAAAAGAATGAGGTGCAAGCATTTTGCAAGGTTGTATGTGCCATAATGTTATCCATTGTATCAAACAAGTTAGAATTCCAGAATCCAGAAAAGTTTCGGTATTATTATAACTGGTCATGCAGTATCAAAGTTTTATGGGACTATCCAAAGATAAAAACAACACGATGTAGAGGGATACTAAGGCATCCCCAAAGATCAAGCTTGCAAGAACACTCGAAAACAGACAATGGAGCCAACCCAACCAACCAAGTAGAAGCCTAAGCCCAAGCCACAGTATGTGAATACAAGAAGAGATAGAGAGAAGACAAGAATTCAGAGAATCCCCCAATGGTAGGAGGCCGATTTTCCACCTATATATATAGCCTACAAAAGCTTGTACGTGATGCCATGCAATAAGCATATCTATTTGTGAAATTAGAATATATCCAATTTATAAATTTAAATAGAGAAGTCAATGATGTCATAAGGTAAAGCTTAAAAAACAATATACAAGCAACCCAAAAAATTCAAGGATCTAAATCAAAACAATAATATAGAATTCAATAAACAAAAAATCTTAGCCAAACAACATTGCTCATGTCTCATACATAAGTTGCTAACTGGGTTTCGAAAGCATTGGATTCTCTTGGGTAGACCCAGTGTTGACTAAGAAGCAAATGACAATCAATAAGAAGAAAGAAAAAATAATAATAATGACAATAATGATAATAAAATAAAATAAAATAACTAGGACCATAATATGTAGACGAGTTACCAAGACAAAGACAAAATACAAAATACTAGAAACAAAGCGGGCTCTTTGGCTCCCCACTTTTCTGGACTCTATTATTAACCATCTTAAACATACCAAAAGCTCAAACACCAAACATAAAACCAAAAGATTCTAAAATAGTTCAAACTTTTCTCATAATTTTCTTAAATTAGTAACCCTTATGGAGTAACAAAATGATTAGATTGCTTGACTGGTCTACAAAAGCATCTCTACTAGTACAAAGACGAGAAAACCTATAGAATTGAGAAGTGATCACTCCATTTTAATAGAATCTGAAATACTTGAAGAAATATGAGGCATGTAATTATCTTAAAGTTACTATATTCTGGCTACAGCCTTTTATCAAAAATATCAACCAACAAACCTGACCTAGCATGGCTTATAGAAAGGTCAAAAAACTTGCACTTATTTGACTAGTTGTACAATTAAGTTAACATGAGTCTTTAGGATAAATTTCTCCACCAAACGGGCCCTTCTTCCACTAGACATCCAACAACAGCTCCCACCCCCAACAAGCTTGAGAGGCTCAGCTGATACCCCAACACAACTTTGCAAAGCAAGTATGTTAATGAAACCTTGAAGAGATTTCATATGTATGATTATAAGCCATTGACTACACCTAGTGAGGTGTGTAAGATATTGTCACGTACTGATGATAGTGATCCCATTGATATCACATTGTTTTGTCAATTAATTTGAAGTCTTTTTTATCTTACCACCACACAACTAGATATTTACTATGTTGTAAGCTTGATTAGCCAATTTATGGTAACGTTGACAATAGATCATTGAAAGGCTGCCAAGACAATTTTGAGGTATGCTAAGAGAACATTTACTTATAGTCTGGTTTATACAAGACAAGATGGTTTGCCAAAACTGTAGGGACATGTTGATGTTGACTGGCCAAGCAATATTGATGTACATATTATAACTTCAACATTTTAGTGTGCTTCTATTTCGATTCATTTTGCTCAAATCCATTTGCTATGTTTTTTTTTGTGTTTGTTTTATTACGGTTCTTTTCTTATTGAGGTACTTCCAATTTTGCTTTGTGATCGCGTCTCTCCATCCCCTTATCTTTCATGTTTCTCGTGATGATATGACTTTTGAATGGTCGAAACGTGTCAACACGTCTTCAATAATACTATGACACTTATCACCCTGACTGTATAGACTCCCAAAAAATTGTTGTTGTATTCATAGTTTCCATGAACCACGGTTCGAATCAATTAAACTGAACGGGCCCGATTCCAACCGGGATCCGGGACCCAATTCGAACCGGACTAATGGGACCAGGTACCCTAAATTGCCCTAATCTCTAAAAGGTTCTTCTAAGGGCCTCTAGACAATATAAATAGGGCTATCATTTAGACATTCGGCATTCATGGATTATTGAGCTTATTGGTATTGCTTGGGCTCTTTATGGGAGAACCCTTTCCTATTGCTTCTAGGGCTTTAGCCACATATTTTATTAGATGCTCTTGGCCATTCTTCGTGGGAGATTGCTTGATTGTGTCTGTTATAGTCATTTATGCTTCATTAATAGATTGAGTCTATAACTCTTAATCCTTCTATTATGAATTGGATGGCTTACACATTAGCGAGATATATTTCATAGCTTGTAGCAAAGAGGTAATGTATCAACTTATGGAGACACATTTCTTAAGCTCTCCTATTTCTCTCATGATCTTCAAAAAGATACACCATATAGCAAGCTTAAAGGACCTTTTAGGTATGATGTGGCCTCCGCAAACTAGATACTCTTACTAATGCATGTCTTTAGCTGCAACATTCCAGCATAAATATTCCCATCACTACTACTACTAGTTCTAAATCCACATGTGATTCCAAAGAAGCTACTCAAAAAGAACCAAGAGCCTAGAACATCGTGTTAGGAATTGCAACCAACCACCAAACGCCTCTTACAACTTAGAAAGCTATACTCTAGACACTAATAGCATTCATGCATAAAGCAAAAAGAGAAAATACAAGAGAGGAGAAGATTGCAATAGTTGAATGAATCAATAAGCAATAGCTCAACTACCTGAAAAGTCAAACACCAACGTGGAATTGAAAAGAAAAAACATTTGAAGAAACCCCCAAGTGTCATATGAAACTGAACTGCTCTGAATGATACTAAAGAGTGAAGGGCTAACACCCCACGTACCATAGCCTCGCACTTTGCCATGTACCACGTCAGATATACTAAATTCTATCAAAGCCACTATCGTTATCCACCAACACAAAGATGATTTTCTATTGAGTTAAGGCTATATGCCCTTGTTTTAGAGGAGGCTATAGAGATGAAGACATTACCTATCAATTCACCTAGTCTTTCCACTTGGTTTAGAATCGACCTTTTCATAATCAAATGAATCAACATGTGTTAAACTCCCAAAGGATAAGCTCGTCAAATTATTGAAAGCTATAGTGTAGAATGAATCTCCTCCCATCCTTAGGTAACCCTTATAGCTCGTACCTACTATTCCAGTTCCAAGGCATGTAGCATTCATTCCACGGTCATTATTGATCACATAAAACAAGAAATTGCTCCCAATAGTTGACAAATCCCAAAATCTTCTACCAAAAATAAAAAGCATTGTGGCTTGATAAACTAATTGATTCCATCTCAATAAGGTCATTCACTTGCAAGCCAATTTCATCTTATCAATAATCAACAAAATCATAACATTTATGATTCTTTCATAAATTTACGTAACTTGGATTTTCAAATTTGTTTAATATTGATCGAGACTGTGAAAATCGATCACCAACATCGAATTTTTTAGTTCAACAAATACAAATCCATACTACCTGCCTCCCATTGCATTTGATCCTAAGCAATGCTTCGCCTCAGATGAAGCAGATCAACTACCATAGGCACAAGTATTTTTTCGTCCATGTAAATCTCCACATTATTTATAGAGAGGTATGATATTATCCTGGTTGCTTACTGGTTCACTTCATTGGGTGAGATCACTTTGAGCTTAGCACAACAACAAGTCACTATCAAGATGGTCATCAACACGCTCTTCATGGGATTGATTTAACATCATGATTATCGACTCATATCTTGTAATAGCTAGCTTGCAACAAACATGACTACAAGCATTCACAAGGCAATTGCGTTGACTCACTGCTGGAAAAACTCGAAGACGGATTGTAGGGATTCATGGTCCACTTCACCATTCATGTTTGAGATGAACTAGCCCTAATTTGTAGGGTAAAAGTAGGTTTTCACATGGTAACTTGTGATTCTAGTTATTCTTTTGAGTTCTTTGTGGGAAACCCTTTGCTCTTCCTTGTAGGGGATCACCTATTCACTATTCCCATCGATTGATGTTCTTTCAATATTCCTAGTTGGAAAATTGCTAACGGATCATCTCTATTCTTTACTTGTACTTGATGTGATTCTAAAATTGTTGTTCGATTCATATCGGCTCACAACTTTCAAAAAGAAACAGAAAATTACTCGAGGAGAACAAGCATAAGCCTCCAGACACCGTTGCTTAAAATTTCGCGATAAATTTCCAAAACGGGTCAGCCCATGATATTTAAAAACTTCTCTACCATGCACTAGATGTAACAGATCATTTTTCTTCCAATCAGTGCGACTGAGACTTGAAGGTCCAGTTCCTGATTCTTTTCGTCTCTTTCCGAAAGACTCATTCGTTGCCTGCATGAAAAATAGAAACCATAATTCAGAAAAGTGAAAGAGTAACTTTCTTAAACGTGCAATAAATTGAACAATTGAATTCGTTTTATGCATATTGGTCCACGAACAAAGCAAGTCACTAAACGTTAGCCTCGAGTCTTACTTTTTATGTTCTAATAACTTCGAACATGATAATATGGGAAAGTCTCAAATGCTTGTGAATTAACATGATCATCGAAGCAACCACACAATGAACAAAAGTAAGTTCCGCATATATGTTTTATGGAACTGTGATATACATGAACAGCCCTACATAAGTGTTCCTAATAGGCATGAAAATGAAAGTTGCTGATATTCGAATCTTCCAAGCGAATGGCAAAACGATTGACCGATTGATGCGTAGAAGAACACATTTCTACATACAGATCTTTCACAACTTTCATGCACATTGACATCACCGGATGAGAACGAGCGGGCACACATCTTTTGGAAGCCTCAAATATCCTATTCATTCAATCGTAAAGCAAGAGTCACACGAATTATTTAGATTAATAACACCCAGCTAGACTAGATACCAGTATATAGATAAATGTTAGCCCCAGCACAGCAGTCCAAAGTGTTGCCTTTGGAAACACAACGACTTTCTTTCTTTTATTTTGTTTTACTGTTTCAGTTTTTCAGTTGTTAATTACCCAGAATGACCGTTCTGTAAAGCCTTTTTTTGCAACTGGGGCACTAAAAGAATGTAAAATTTTGCCAAATTTTGCCCAACCTTACATGACCAACCCGCTCTGGCTAATTGATATATTTTTCGCATAACTCTGATCTTCATGATTACAGAATGTTCTGATAGAGAAGTCACGATATATTATACTCCGTTGTGCATGGTCAACAAGAGAACGAGCTTCAGAAGCCACGAGAGCTTAATCAAGCAGAACTTGCAAAAAAAAAGAGAAACGGGAAAAGAAAATTCTGCTGTCAGAGACCTGCTTTGCCTGATACTACACATTCTGACTACCTGAGAAGAAGCTGGATACTTAGCTCCGCTCCTACCCCCACGCGGGATTGGGAAGTACCTATTTCGATCAGGATCGAAGTAAAAACCTGGAAGGTCTGCATGTATCCAAGGCAGGCATAAGGGCAAACAAGCAGACTCATATAACACTTCATAAGAGAAAAATCTTCCAATTTGGAGGCTAGCTGTCCAGTTGCAATAGCGGGATCCACAAGCAAAAGCAGCAAAAATCCAACCCTTAGTATGCAGATTCAAAACCTACAATTGCGATCATGCAAAACGCGCTGAAAAGAGAAGCAAATTCCTAAATACAGCTAAGATTTGAGAGAGAGAAATAGTGGGATTGAGATGCAACGGCGGCGTACCAGCCGGCATAGCTGGTAGAAGCTCCCCTGGAAAATTACTTCTGCCTTCGGCGCTCTTGATTTCCCAAGCAACCGCGTGAGCGCAGCGAGCGATCGATTGACCGACCAATCGATCAAGATCAACAAAGAAGAAGGATCGATCGAGAGAAAATCGAGGATCGAGAGAGAGAGAGACGGCCGAAAGTGGGAAAGGGCGGTACTAAAAGAAATGTCAGCTACAATGGGTGTATTTATAGTTGTAGGCGCTGGGGTGATTAGGGGAGGGCTAGTTTCCAAGCCTCTCTGGCTCAAACCATGTCCAGTTAAAGCCCACAAGCCTTGTAAATAATGGAATGCCACATGTTTGGGTGACCTGCTATGTGGGCTTAAAAAATTTGAAAGCCTCCTTCCCAGTAAGAAAATGTTTCACTTTCCATCTCATGAACTAACTTTTTCATTTTTTTTTTTATATTTCAAATACATGCACATGTTGATAGTGATTCTTAAGCACATGTGTGGACTCCCCGGGGAGGTTTCACTCGTCGTTGATGTACCGGAGTTGTACATCATGAGATCATTGTGGATGGTACTTATTTGAGCTTCATTTAAGAACTTTACATAGAGGTCACTCTATCTCTAACAAGTAACTAGGGGGAGGGAGAAGAGTGAAGGGGTCTTGATTTTCCATGTTGTTTATCTTTAAACAAGTGAAGAATAGATATCTATTTGATTGACGTGATATTGCCATCGCAATGGCAACTCCCTATTCCAAAAGTGGGGATGCCATGGTCATGATAAGTATAAGCTTTAGTATGCAATTTTTTAAAATGTTGATGTGTATCTGTCACATACATACATTAAAATACATTAAAAGTCTTACCTACATTTAGTGGTGGATAGGGAGTCTATATATGCACATGTATGCATGTATATAGAATAAATCACAAAATAAGGACTATTGGGGGGTATGTGTAACATACCTACCAACTAACGCTAAATGCCAATTAGTTTTTGAGCTAGTGTTTGCTGTATTTTTTGTGAATTCAACAAGCCTTCAAACCTCCCTTCAAAAGGCCAGTTTTTGTCGTGATAACTTATAGTTCTAGAGCATATTGTTGAAGGGATGCAAGGCAAGTCATGACATAAGCTGGTGAGCATCCTATTGTTGTTATTCTAGTCAAAACCTTATAGCTAAATCAAGAGAAATTTATGGGAGGAATTAAAAATGTTATGCGTGTTGCAACCTTAAAAAAAAAACACTTACGTAGTTGATCCCTTAGTGATTGCATGTAGAGTTGTAAGGAGAAACACTCCAAGATCTTGCTTATAAGACACACACGCAAAGGTAGAGAGAGTAACCTAGCAATGAAAACTCACAATGAAAAGTAGGGTGAGTTTCACCAAGAGGAAATAGCCCTTTCCTTACTTGTGCATGTGTCCATGCAAGCAAACAGCATTCCCATACATGCAGTTTATTAATATTGATACTCTACACCATGCCAATAGTCGTCCTAACCCATGCAATAGCTCCACACGTCACAATGTGACTGGATCCTCACAAGGTTATTAATTACATTACTGGCCTTGTCCGGAATAACGAGGCGTAACTAATAACCTTGCTTACCGAAATACCAGGTATCTAGGTCTAGGATTATGTCGAATCTTATGTACAGGACATGGATGCAACATTCTTCTCCCCTTGATCTAGTTTTGTCCTCAGAACAGTAAACGAGAACTTAAAAACCATTTCTTTAACTTTTAACACATACCTAGAAAATCATTACCCTTAGTCTAACTTTCACCTCAAACGCACACTCAGAGATGGAATGATCTTTCAATTTTTTCTCTCTGTTTTGGAGTACAAACTTGGTTTTTGTAAAGTACACTAAGTGATAAATTTTCCTTCTGAGCTATACTCTCAATAAATCAATAATATCACCTTCATGTAAACACTTTACATGACCCATTGGATGAATCATTATTCTACTTGTGAGATCACAACTAAAGAAACTGACAATCACAGTCTAAAACTATCCACAATCTCTTGTAGACAATTCATAAATGCTTCTTGGTAAAAATACTCTTAGAATCCAAAAAACCAAAGTATCACAGTTCATTCAACCAAAATCTCTAGGAGATCCATTAAGATAAAAATGATCTTAGCTCAAGTCTGAGTATCCTAGATACTATCTTGAGTTAATTGTCCCTGTTTCTAACATCTCATGCAAGAAAATAGCAATCATCCTATAAAGTCCTCAACACAAGATTCTAGTCTAAGCATACCATACAAAGCAACCACACATGGGAACCGGCGGAACTTAAACCAACCCAACCAAACCTAGATCATACGGATCTAGCCCCCAAGCTATGGATCAATCAGAGTCATGGAAAGAGGAGTCACACCAGCAGCATGTAGCCATCACAAATCAAGCCTACACTAGTGAGAGCCCAGCAGGTATACTTATACCCTCCAAGGCCCATGCACCACTAGTAGTGCACTGTGACACCTCACTGGACACCTTTGCAGCCTATTTGGGCCACGTCATCCAGTTCCCTAATGACTCACTGATAGACCCATACCAACTCCACCACCATGTGTTTAGGCCTACAACCATTAATTATGACCATGTACACATAAGGGCCCCAATTCCCTTATACTCACAATTAACTTACGGGTTGTTGGTCTACCGGTCCCTAGTGTGGACATGCTACCCGAGACCAGTCGTGGGCATGACATTCTTCTCCCCTTATTCAAGTTTTGTCCTCAGAACTTAAAACTGGGAAAGTCTTTCCTTAAGCTTCCTTCCTGTTCCCAGGAATCATCATCGTCTGTACATCCCCTCCATCGAACCAGATGCTCGGTAACTATACGATTTTTCAATCGTTTAGTTCTTGTATCCAAGATCTTTTTGGGTTCAAGACAAGATACACCTGATGATTCATCCAATAGGTCCAACTGATCTCTAGATCCAAGATGCTCTCCTTCACGAAGACTCTTTTACTTACGTGAAATACGGGATGCACTTGCGATCCATCCGGGAGTTCCAATTGGTAAGCTAAGGATCCGATCTTTTTTCAAGATCCTAAACGGTCCTCTATATCTAGGGGACAACTTATAATGCTTGCCGGTACACATTAGACTTGCACTCGCGTCAGTGTTAATGACGAACGACAAATCTGGATCCACTATTCTCAAAACTGGAGCTGAGCCAATTAGAAGCTTGAGTTTGCAAAAACTCTCATCTAATTTCTCATTCCATCTGATAGGAGGACTTGGCCTACCTTTGTGATTTAAGTTCATGCACGGTTTTAGGAATTGGCCATTCCACTACCGTCTTCACCTTTTCCTCGTCAATCTTGATCCCAAAGGAGGTAATCTTATGACCTAGGTAAAGAAGTTCCTTCTTGAAGAATTCGCACTTTGATTCTTTCGCATAAAGCTTCTCTTGTCTTAAGATACGTAAGACAGTACGGAGATGCTTAGCATGCTCTTTGAGTGTTCTACTGTAGATCAGTCGTCCAGAAACACTACTACGAACTTCCCCAAATATGGACAAAACAAATCATTCATCATTTGCTGGAAAGTAGCCGGAGCATTTCTCAAACCAAAGGGCAATACAAGAAACTCATAGTGGCCAAACCTAGTCCTAAAACCGATTTTAGATACATCTTTCGGATGTATCCTTATCTGATGGTATCCCGTACGTAGATCAATTTTCGTGAGTATGTAGCTCCATTCAATCGATCTATGAGATCGTCCATCCTGGGCAACGGGTATCTATTTTTAACTGTTAGTTTGCTCAGACCCTTGTAATCTACACATAGCCGAGAACTCCCATCTTTCTTACTCTTAAGAAGGATAGGTGCTCCCCATGGAGATTTACTTGGTCTTATGTGTCCCATCCTGAGATACTCCTCAATCTGCCTAGCCACTTCCGCCTCTTCCTTCTGACTAAACCGATATGGTTGTCTAAAGATAGGATGGCTATCGGGCAAAAGATCTATTTTATGATCTATTGACTGAGCGGGTGGTAGTCCATAAGGTAGCTGCTTCGAAAAAACTTCATTAAACTCTTGCTTTAAATCTTGCAAAAGTTGTTGTTCCTGATGCGAATTTTCGGTGTTAAAGCATGAAAACACATTCACATCCCCAACATCACAATGCATACGAGATTTCAAAAGCAAGTGAAAGAGTTCATACTCAGAATCATGAAGTTTCTCAATTAATTCAGCTGAGGAGATCATCGGCGATGGAAGTACATCGGTCTCTCCAGAAATAGAGACAATCTGATCAAACTTATTTTTAAATACCATAGAATGATTTTTAATATCTATCTCTAAAGAGTCTGATTTGCCAAAAAACCATTCATAGCCCAAAATGACATCAGTCCGATCCAGATTCATGACATGGAAGTCCAACGGCTCAACATAGTCCTGCATCCGAAGCTCTAAGTTCGAGACTTTGATATCCAATGTCCGACCCTGAGGCAAGACGGACCACGTAACAGTGATCACTAGCCATGGTGGGCACTCGGAGCTTCTGCACAAGCCGAGCATTCAAAAAATTGTGAGTACTACCAGAATCAAATAGCACATTCACGTCTTTCCCTAAAATATTGCCTCTCACACAAAACAATTCATTAGGCTTGAAAGAGATTGCACTAAAGTTACAAGTACAGTCACAATTATTCAACAAATTGACTTCCAATTTACCTGCCGGTAAATCCACAGTCATGAAACTTGACGACTTTGTTTTCCGTTTGGGACAGTGTTTGGCACGGTGCCCAGGTTTATTGCAGAAGAAACACAGATTTTGTTTAAGAGCCGCCAATCGTGCTTTGTCTTTTACCACCAATTTCTTCTTATTCTTCATTCTCTTTGACTGTTGGTACGCTTCTGCATCCAGCTCGTCCAAAAACTGCTTTTTACGCTTGTTAGATTTTTCTTGCGTGGGTTTCAGGGCCGTTTGGTCGTGCACGCTTTTCTGTGATGCAACAACTGTACTATCATAGGCTTTCGCCACACGGATAGCATCCTCTAGTGAGTTCAGGATATTTCGTTTGCATTCATTTTGATAGTCAGCTGGCAGTCCGGCAATAAATTGCCATTGTGCTAACTTACGATCAAAAAGCGGCACACCTTAGCCAAAGAATCCAAGAACTCTTGGACATAACCGTCCAGTTCTCGGCTACCCATTTTGCAGTTGATAAATTGAATATACAGCTTGGAATCGTCTATCGTGACAAAAGCTTTCCGGAATTCCGTCAAGAATCTAGCCCAAGTCACTGGTTTCGTGGAAAGTTCCCTCCACCAAGAAGAGGCTTTACCTTCCAAAAACAATAAAACCGATGATATTTGTTTATCCTCTGGGACGTTGTGCAAGCTAAAATAGCTTGTCCAACAGTTTATCCAGTCTTCAACAACTTTCAGACGTTTAAACTTTTTATCGCCGAAAAATATTTCCGGTTGGTAGCCCAAGTTGTTAGAGTTAGTTGTTTGCAGTTGATTAAATAGATTTTGCATTTGTTTATCCCGTTGTTCATTGCTCTAATGAAGTTCTAAAACTGCCTTGCCTAAATTTTGCAACAGTTTTTCTGAGTCTAGGGTGTCATCACTGCCTGGTGAGTCCGGTTGAATCTCCATATTCCTCCCATCACTTCCTGGTGATGTCGGGTGAATCTCGGTAGCACCCCCCCATCAGTATCCATTTGCTTGCCAACTGAAAATTAAAAAATAATTTCATTCAGTTAACACATTCATTACGGGTATAATAATTGCTAAAATAAGCAATGTCTACAAAAACCAATTTACAGACCATTCGTGCTTTCATTTACAAATTATACCAATGAATCGGCAAATGGGTTCAAAGCAATAAAAAAAAAAGGAATTAATCGTTAATGCAACGCAAATCTGTTATCAACTCGTTAACTCAATTAATAACTGCAAAATTAAAATATCAGTTCCAAAAGACTGAAAAACCCTACTACGAGCAAGAAATTTACAAGCTAAATAATTTTAAATTAAAAAACTAACCCAAACCCCCCTCCATACCAATCCCACCTACCCTTTGCATGGCCCACTTAAGTTTCCAAAAAAAACTTTAGTGTCAAGCCACGATACCCCCCCCCCCCACATTCATCTCCCTCACCTCGGGCTGGCACATGGCCCCCCTCCTCGCGCACATCAAGCTTCAGAAAGTGCCCGATTAGCGTGCCGCCAGTAGGGTTCCGCCAAAGAGAGAGAGAGAGAGAGAGAGAGAGAGAGAGAGAGAGAGAGAGAGAGAGAGAGAGCGAGAGAGAGAGAGAGAGAGAGAGAGAGAGAGAGAGAGAGAGAGAGAGAGAGAGAGAGAGAGAGAGAGAGAGAGAGAGAGAGAGAGAGAGAGAGAGAGCCATCAAGTGGGAGGAGATAATGAGGAGAGGCGCCCCCCATCACCTTCCCAAACAAAGCATTTTGCTGCAGGTTTCAAGGCATTTTGGGAGGACAAATGCTCACAGATTTTCCAGCATGTGTTTAGGAGTTTTACTCAGTTTTCAACCTTTACATTGCGCGAAGCACAAAAGCAAATCATTCTGCTGTGATTATGCAGATTACCTTGCCTTTGTAGCATTTTACAGATTGCAATACCTTTCATTTGCTAGTTTTAAGCATAAGCAAGGTTTTAAAACAAGATTTGCAGGGTTTTCTCTCCACTATGCCTGAAAAACAGAGATTATGCTGCCAAAATTTTCACAGAAACTGATTTTTGCAGGTTACAATGACTATTTTATCAGATAGCACTTGTACTTGAACCAAACCATTCCCAAGTAATGGCTTTACAGGCTCCTAACCCTGCAAACAAGCCGTTAGTTTGCTGGAAAAAGAAGCATAAGCCTGTGATTCCACAGTAAGCAGCCATGCAAACCTATCAATCATCACCAACACTCAACAACCAACAGATTAGAGTATTTTTGCTTCTATACCAGCCTATTCCCACCGCTTTAAAACCAAACCAGCTTCCAAACAGGCAATAGACAGCATTTGAAATACAGTAACCGCTTTTTGAGAAGAACAAGAAACTGTAGGAAAAAAATTTAGCAACCTATAAAGTAACTTGTTGCTTTCCTAAAGATGCCAACGACAGAGTAACGATAACAACAGAATTAACACAAAATTCCTTCCAAGAAACCAATTCGAAAAGCACAAAAATAAACCAATTGTGAACCTGGTAGTGCACTTACCACACAATCGATTGCAATTCAAAAATTATTTCCAACGGGAAGAAAATTCCACAATTCCACCATTTGTTGCTTACTCCGTCGGATTCTCGAAAAAACGTCGAGATTTCCACTCGGCACTTTCAATGGTAAATCCTGTCTAGACTGGCTCTGATACCAATACAAAGTCCTCAAACACAGGATTCTAGTCTAAGCATACCATACAAAGCAACCACACATGGGAACCGGCAGAGGTTAAACCAACCCAACCAAACCTAGATCGTACGGATCTAGCCCCCAAGCTATGGATCAATCAGAGTCATGGAAAGAGGAGTCACACCAGCAGCATGTAGCTACTCAACACAAATCAAGCCTACACTAGTGAGAGCCCAGCAGGTACACTTATACCCTCCAAGGCCCATGCACCACTAGTAGTGCACTATGACACCTCACTGGACACCTCTGCAGCCTATCTGAGACACGTCATCCAGTTCCCTAATGACTCACTGATAGAACCATACCAGCTCCACCACCATGTGTTTAGGCCTACAACCATTAATTATGACCATGTACACATAAGGGCCCCAATTTTCTTATAGTCACAATTAACTTACGGGTTGTTGGTCTACCGCTCCCTAGCATGGACATGCTACCCGAGACCAGTCATGGGCATGACACTTCCAATCTTAATAGATTTGGACGTCTCCTGTAACCATCGAAGATTTAGAACGAAAACTGCACACAAGCTTTTACAAACTATAATTTGTAGCAGAATATCATTCACTAAATTATTTAAATTCTCTATAAGTAAAAGCAATTAGTTTATGAGAATTCATGTGAGACACAAACGTCCTCAATTCACTAGAGTGAATAGATTTAGATTTTCAACATACTAAACTAAATTCCTAACTCATTCAATAGATCGAGAATTATTCACCACAATTAAGAATCATCACAATTCCTTATAATCGTTTGACCATAATTAAGTATCCATTTATGATCCGTCAATTATAAATATTTAGATCCTTATGATTCATCAATCATAACTCACTGGAATCCAAAATCATACTTAATCATTAAAGGATACTAGAGTATATGTCCCACGAAGATTCACAAATCATGCATCTTACAAGTAATATAAAATAAAACAAACATTTTCTAGTGAATCATCTTCAAATTCTTCGTCTAACCAATTAACTTCATCTAGGAGTAACTCATATTTACAAGTTAATTGCCAATGATTTAGAAATCTCAAATGTCCAGGTGCAGATCTCAATTTACGAATGTGAGTGTGTTTCAATCTTAGGAAGTGGCAAGAGTCATTAGATTGAGGATAGATCATAGGTTGATTAAGATTTCATGATTCTATGTGTTGATTTGCTTAATATAAGTGGTAGAAGAGAATTGAGTAGTTTCAAATCTTTGTGATTTCTCTTTGAAAACATTTGTTGTTGTTCAAAGGAGTGCTTTGTGCAGTGAAACAAGTTGAAAGAGAGGATTAGTTCATTGCTACATGGCTACATCAAGTGGAGTCACGTTGGAAGCCAATTACCTCAAGTAACTATTCAGTGTGGAAAGTGAGGATGGAATCACTTTTTGAGATGAATGATGTTTTTGGTTGAAGTAGTAGCTACAATTGCTTACATTCAGAATAAGACAGGAAAATCTGGTGTTCCTCACACAACACCACACGAGTTATGGTGGGGTAGAAAACCCAATCTGACTCATATTCGAATCTTTGGCTGTGCAGCATATTCACATCTTCCTGAAAAGCTTCGAAAGAAGCTTGATGAGAAAGCAGAACAAGGATATCTTGTAGGATATGACAGTAATTCATCATACTATAGAGTCTATAGCCATAGACAAACACAGTGAAGACAGTCATAGATGTCAAATTTGATGAGAGCAGAACAATGGCCAAAGATGATCCTGTCAGTTATGAAGTCCTTGGAAGACAGTACTATGATCTACCAACTGTGACAAAGGGAGCAGAGGACGAACACTCAGACGAAGATGTTCGAGTCACACCTCATTCGAGTGATAAATCAGACGAATAAAGATTTGCAAGCCAGCCTACTGCTACATACTTGTAAACCGAAATGGTTCCGGACCTAGCAGAACAGATAAAGACAAGAGCATTGCAGTTCCAGGAGGATCTCCTAGAATATCAACAAGAGAACGAAGAGTGCCAACAAGATTTGTGCCAGATAGCACAGCTTCCACATCAGAAGAGTTTTGTGGATTCAGTGGAGAACCACAGACATTTGAGGAAGCAATTGAATGTCCAGAGAAGGACAAATGGATCCAAGCCATGAATGAGGAGATGGAATCCATGAGGGAGAATCATGTATGGACATTGCAGCCATTACCAGATAAGCAAAAGACTGTAAAATACAAATGGGTATACAAGCTGAAGTATGAACCAAATGGTGACATTCAAAGTACAAAGCCAAACTTGTAGCGAAGGAATTTTCTTAAAGATATGGTATTGACTATGTTGAAACCTTCTCTCCTGTCGTGAAACATTCGTCCCTACATTTATTGTTTGCATATGCAGCTGCTTATGATCTCAGGATTCACATCGTGAACAAGAAGACAACGTTCTTGCATGGTGAGCTAGACGAAGAAGTCTACATGGATCAACCTCCAAGCTACATCTCGAATTCACTTCCTACTTATGCATGCAGAATGCACAGGAGTATCTACAGTCTGAAGCAATCAGCATGACAATGGTATAAAAAAAAAGATCAAGCCCTGAAATCTTTAGGATTCAAGCCACTAATAACTGATGCCAATGTTTATGTAGGAATTACAGATGGGAAGATCATCATTGTAGCTATGTATGTGGATGACACTCTGATACTCTGCAAGAGTGAGGGGCTTATTGCTGAGGTGAAGTATGATATCTCGAAACATTTCGAGATTGCAGACTTGGGAGAAGCTAGATGTTATCTTGGCTTACAGATTGACATGGACTATGAGGGAGGTAAATTGTACCTTCATCAGTCCAGATATACCCATAAGATCTTAGAAGATTTTGGGATGCTGAATTGCAAAGGAGCAAATACTCCAATGCTTGCAAGAACAATGTTGATGAATGAAGATTGGCCAAAGACTGAAGAAGAAAGAGAATTGATGTAGCATGCACCATATAGAAAGCTGATCGGATCATTGATGTATCTTGCAGATAACACACATCCTGACATTGCTTATGTTGTGTTTAAAATGAGCCAATTCTGTACGAATCCAGACTCAACTTATTGGAAGATTGTGAAACGAATTTTACAATACCTTCAATTAACGAAGGATTTTTGTTTGTGTTATTCTCGTGATGCAGGGTTTCAGATGTTTTCCTATAGTGATGCTAGCTGGGTATCTCTCAAGGACGACTACAAAAGTGTCTCAGGAGGATGCACCATCACGTCAGAAGCAGCAATTATTTGGGTTAGCAAGAAGCAGACCATTGTGGCTCAGTCATCCTGCGAAGCAGAGTATGTTGCAGCAGCTAAGATGGCCAATGAAATCATTTGGCTCAAACGGTTCCTTGACGAACTAGATGAAACGAAAAATGAACCTCTGGTTTTGCAGATGGACAACACATCTGCAATACATCTGACAAAGGACCCTTTGTTTCACATAAGGACGAAACACATTGCAATCAAGTACCACTTGATAAGGGATCTGATCAGGAAGAAGATGCTGCAGACTACTTTCATTGGAACAAAGGAGATAGTTGCTGACATTTTCACAAAGGCCTTAGACAAAGGTCTGTTCAAGAAACAAAGGAACAGTCTTGGAGTCGTCAAGCTATCATGCTTTGAGAGGGAGCTGAAGAAACAAAACGTTTCAATTGCCAAAGCTTTGCTAGCTTTCCACTCTAATTTTGACAAAAAAGACACACAAAGCAAAAATGTTCGCGAACAATTTCACAACACATGACACGAAATTGTTTCGCGACACAAATCATTCGTGCTCCACAAAGGACCAAGAAGATCAACCAAGTACCATGGGGTACAAATATTTGATCCGATATTGTGACATCAGCATAAGTACTTTAGGACTTGGCTAATTTGCCACTCTTGTAATCCATGTTTAGTTATAGATGTTTAATATATCTGATCAGGGACGTTACACGACGTGACACGAAAAAAGTTCACGAACTATATACTTTCTGCTTGATGCATAAAATAGTAAGACAAAAGTATATAGAATAGATGTCCACCTATGAGCAAGACAATTTTGTAAGAGGATCAGCAGATTCAGAAGTCCGCTAATAAGCGAGACGCTATTTGTGGGAGAACTATATTTCTCTCACGCCAATGCACTGTGTGGATCTGTCACATAGTGCTTGAAATCAAGAGGATCAGTAGACAATATTGTAGTTATTATGCACATATTATTCTGAATGATTGTATGATCTTGAATGAATATTTGTCTGCTATTATTTGTGTATCTCATTTACTTGTTTATTCAATCCCGCACATTGGTTCAATTTTGTTGAGTGCTATATTAATCTATAACGTAGATCAGCAGTGTCTGTCTACATTCTGAAGGATTGTAGGAATGATATAGCCGGCGGTGACCAGCAATCATATCTGAATTTCACACGAACTAATTTTGTTCGCGACTATTTTCGCTTCGTGTTTCGTTTCGTTTCGCTTCGCGATCACTTGGCTTTTAGCATGAATCAATTTCAGAGCTCATTCAAGTTTCGCTTCGCTTCGTTTCGTTTCGTTCGTTTCATTTCAAAGTTTGATTTCGCTAATTCTTCTTGTTTCATTACAGAGCTTGATTGATCTTTTTGCGAATTCTACTTGAGTAGAAATCATTCGTGATCAAAACAGTTTCGCGAAAGTTTCGCAATCGTTCAAGAGACTCCCATCAGTTCATCACCAGAATTTTACTGGAATTTCATTTTGCACTTTTCATCATCATAGATGCTCCTCAATAAATCCCAAGCCTCTTTTGATGAGGCACAAGAAGTCACCTCTTTCAAGAGGTCATTGCCTACATTCATCTTTAGACAATGTAGGGCCAATCTAGCCCTCTTCTTGTATTTCAATTGTTCTTGGGCTTCTTGAGGCTCTTCCTCAACTCCAAAAACAATGTCATAGTGGTCACAGATCACAAATAGTGATTCCATCCTCACTTTACAAATGGAGTAGTTTGTAGAAGTTAGCCTCTCACTAGATTCTAACAAAAATCCACCCATGGATGACATATTGAATGGTTTGTCTATGAGATGCACAAAGCTCTCTTGAATAAAAATGATCTAAGATAGATTTGTAGCTTTCTATGAAGCTTCTAATCTCAGCCCAATCAACCTAGCTTAAGCTTGGATGAAGGTGTAATAGATCTACTCAAAAATTCCTAGCAAAACACACACTCAAAGATTGAGTCTAGCACCTATTTGCTTGATTTCTCTTCACACACTAAGATATGAACAAATCAGTGTTAATGATATAATCTAATGCTTCAAAATGAAATGCTTCAATGACTCAAATCTCTATTTGATCATTAGCATTCAATGAATTGACCTAGATCTAGACAATGCACCAAAAATCATGAATTTTGGACTAGTATGCAAATTTTTGGACCAAAAACACTATAGAGACTTGATTTGAAGGTTGCTGTAATATGGTTTCACACGTGTGAACAGTACACTTGCAGCCCACAAATTGATCTGGTTGGACCAGAAATATTGAAGTTATCACTCTCCAAGAGCTCACCCACTCAAGTATAGTTCAAAAACAACACTATGTTAATGATTTTTACAAGTTTTATGGATCATTACATCACTCTTGTACTTGAATCTGATATTATGTTGATTTTCTAAAAAAAGGACAATGATTGATTGTAGAAATCAATCTACAAGAGTTATTGATTGCTAAATCCAAAGATCTATCAAGTTCTATAGGCTATATCTTGATCTAGAAACATTGCACTATGATTTTAGCAAGAGCAATGTATCTAATGATAAAAAACAAACAAGGGCGGCTTCAGACGTGTGGAGGATAGTCACTATACAAACTACAACCTGAGAGCAAAGTACTTCAATGGAAACAGAACATCAAATCCCGTCGACCACCACAAGTGACCTTCTTACGATCTCCTACGATGGAAGCCATGACTATAGTCAACTCTCCTCAACTGTCTGAAAATGTAAGCAACCTACTTATGGTTATCAACGAAGTCGACCAACGACAACGATTTGCGAGTTCCTACGAAGTCAACTAACAACTGTTGACCCATCTCATCGTTTAGCTCCGTAAGTTATCACTTATGGTTATCAACGAAGGAAGCAAATGATCAAGAGTTGAACGAACGACCAACGGTTGTTCAAACGACTGTGGACAGACTACGGCCATCACGGCCTACATCCTTGCACTACGATGCATACGGAGGATACATTACTCTGTACTTATCCTCCTTCATGACGCTCCAATAACAGATCTACGGATGTTGTTTAAACGGCTGTTAATCATCTTGTAAACTGTAATTACAATAAATCAAAAGACTCTGACAGCTACTGTTACGACAGTCTCAAAATCTTACTCTGATAACCCAAAAGGACAACAAGCTTTTGATTTTGTTCCCTAGTCAATCCACGTTCCTGAAATCGCAGTTATTATTGTGTTCATAATTGTTTTTCTTACTATTGGTAGAGACATCGTTTACATCATAATCGTCTCTCTCGTATTCTGCTTCCATCACGGCTCCGCTACAATCGCAATCAATCGTAGACCACGCAGACCACCATTTCACATCATACACCAACATAAGAGTGCCTTGTCATCTAGATCCACCAATAGGAGCCAAATATGCCCATTATCCAAAGTTGACTTATCACACTAGCTAGAAACCAAAAGCTAGTCTCCACAAAAATAGGGATATTCCCTACAAATTAGGATCTAGTGGAATATCTAAATCTTATCCTCTTCAACCTGATCCACACATGTGAACAACAACTTGACATGTGGGAGCATTTACTCATTCACATGGAATTGCAAGCTAATTACATGTAAATTGGTCAAAGTGACTTTTTCTTAGATTTTAGCCACAAATCAAGTTCACACTTGTGTAGATTGAACCAAAATGAATCTTACTATTTACAAGTACATTTTGTACATCCTTTCACATGTGGAAATAGGCTCCACACGTGTGAAATCCTATCATCAACATAGATCTCATGATTAATCAATTTTATCAAGTTGGAATTGACAATTTCAACAAACATCAAGAATGTTAGATCCATCCATATCACGATTAATAATGCTTGAAGATACTTTTAGAATGTTCCCCTCATAAAAAATGGCATCTCTACCAACAATCACCTTGCTAGGAGAAGGAATGTAAACCTTGTATGCTTTACTCACCTCACTATATCCAACAAATATACCTTTCCTTGAAGATGGATCTTCCTTGGTCCTATCATCAAGAGTAATGTTGACATAGCATGTGCATCCAAAAGTTCTAAGAAAGTTGACACTCGGCCTCCTCTTGAATAGCATCTCAAAGGTGTCCTTCCATCCAAAATAGCACTCAGCCACCTATTGCACAAGAAATAGCACACAACAAAGCTTGATTCCAAAATGGCTTATCAAGATTAGCACTTAATCTCATGGCTTTAGCACTTTCACATAAAGTCCTATTCTTCCTCTTGGCCACTCCATTTTGTTGTGGGGTCCTTGGTGTGAACTTAACAAATATATCATACACTTCATCCTTGCTCTTTAGTAGATAGATTCAACAAAATCTACTAAAATAATCAATGAAAGTTACATACATCATATCTCCACCATTGCTAATTATAGTTTAGTATAAGGTAGTCTTTGTAACTTTGACAAAGCACAAGACTCACAAACATGATTGATGTTACTTAAGGAACTTGGAAGACTGATCACAACCTGCTTTCTAGCCATTACCTCTAATGACTTGAAGTTGAGGGGCCCCATCCTTTTATGCCAAACCTCTTGAATAGGTGTTTGCTCTCTTGCAACACATCCAACTTGGTTAGCAATAACACAACCATCTAGTTTGAACAACTTCCCTTGCCTTTCACCTTTTTCAATCAAGATATCCTTCCTTTTGATCATACAAGCATCTCCATCAAATTGAACTTTGAGGCCTTTACTATTGGATTATTCTCCTACTAATCGACTAATTGGCATTTTAGTCTTCGATCATTTTTTATCCAGACCTGAAGATTTCTTCGTGTTTTTACATAGTCTGTATAACTACTCAAAAACAGCTCACAATGTCGAGATTTTTGAGATTTTCGTCTTTTGGGATTTTCTCTCACTTCGGCTTTTTCGCAAAATGTCAGATGTCTCAAATGTTAAGAAAATGACATTGGCGAAGACCTTCGCATTTTTCTGCAGAGTGACAGTTTACGTTCAAATCTGCAGACAGACTATTTACGATCAAAGTCACTGACTTGCATTAATTCATCAAGCAAATAATTTCTGAGAAGTCCTAACTGGATAAATGCCAGCACATCACAGCCAACTAGATGACGCATTTGACGAACTACTTGCTTAGTATAAATAGTTGTTCATATTCCTACATCTTATAGATTGAAACATGAAGATCAATCATCAAATATTGAATAGTTAGTGTTCTCTCTCAAGCCTGCGAGCTTGGACACTCCTGAGCATTCTAGCTCACTTTGTTTATTAGAGATCGCTATTGCACTTATTGCTTATCAACATTGCATTTAAACTGGATGACGCATTTGACGACCTAATTGCTTAGTATAAATAGTTGCTCATATTCCTACATCTTATAGATTGAAACATGAAGATCAATCATCAAGTATTGAATAGTTAGCGTCCTCTCTCAAGCCTGCGAGCTTGGACACTCTTGAGCATTCTAGCTCACTTCTTTAAAGTTGAGTAGAGATTGCTATTGTGCTTACTGCTTATCAGCATTGCGCTTAGTGAGGTTGTAGAAAGTCATTGGATGACTATTTTTCTAAAACCTTGGGCCTCAACCTTGAACCATATCACTTTATTGGTCTAGGACCAAAGTATACATGCACAACTTGGGCAATGGGACCTAGTAGGAGGGTGCCCTTTTAAAGTGTCCATTGAGTTCCCAACTCCCACAAGAAAGGCATTCAAAGAGTCATAGGTTATGGAAGGAGTCTCTTGACCTTCCATAAGCCTATGGAGGCTCTTGGAGATTCTTTAACTCCCCTAGGATTCTCTCTCTCTCTCTCTCTCTCTCTCTCTCTCTCTCTCTCTCTCTCTCTCTCTCTCTCTCTCTCTCTCTCGTTGGATGTGCATGGAACTCCATAGTGCATTGGAGTGGTCCATGGGCCATCTATATGAGGGTAGTAGGGCGCCCATTGAGAGGGGAGAGATCTCTCTTGTTTGCTTTGCTTATGCTCTAGTGTTGCTACTAGTGTGTAGAGTGCTTTCTTGTGGTAGTATGCTTAAGGTTTGGATCTTGCTTATGGTATGGAGCATTAGTAGGGTTTGGATCTTGAGAATGCTATGGAGTATTGTGGTATGCTTGTGATTTGTTTATGGTTAGCAAGGGGGTGCTAGATAGGTCTTGCTTGGAGCTTGGATCTAGCTATGGTTGGGTGGTGAATACTTGAGGCCAGCTTGTTATCTATCTTTGTGTTTAAAGAGTAGGGACACAGGTGGAGGAGAGATCCTTGGAGGCTTGCAGATCCTTACTTGCAGGTGGAGGCATCCTAGCTTGGAGTTGGGGAGCATCTTGAAGCTTGCAGGTTGCTTGGAGGACAGTTGGAGACTCTACCTTGGATTTGGAGGACTTCCTCACCTCTACTTGTAAAAGTGGTATCAGAGCTAGACAAAGGATAGTAACCTTTCTAACTTTCTTCAAGTTCTATTAAAATCACCAACTAATTTTTTTTTGAGGAAGATTATAGGCTTTTCTAGTTGTAAAAAGCTTGTAGTTGAAGTACCCAATGAATCTAGTTCTCTTTGGAAGAGATTTGTGGGATGGGTAGAGGAAGTCTTCCTCTACATACACAAATTTTTTTTGGCAAAAAGATTGATTCTAGCTTTGTGTTTTGATCAAAACTAGTGTTTTTTTTTGGCATAAATGAAGTGTTTGAAGTTCTGATTTTCATTTTGAAGTCCTAATTTTCAGACCTTTATTTAAAGCTTTTGTACATATATAAGCAAGCAGCAACGTTGTAGAACAATGCATAATACTAATATCTTCATACTGTAAATCTGAAAATCAGAACTGAAAAGTGAAGTTTTCATTTAAACTTCATTAGTTACACCTTTCTATCTCCTAGTTTCATAAAGATGGCAATGTAGGAAGGGAATTGTAGTGTAACTTTGTGCATAAAACAAGTTTTGAAATTCTGTTTTTTGTCATTTTGAAGTTTTGATTTTCAGACCTGTAAATATGAAAATTAGATCTGAAAATTGAAGTTTTCATAAAGCTTCATTAGTTATCCATTTCTAGACACTAGTTTCTTGGTTTTGGAAATCTAGAATAGTGAGAAATGTGAAAACTTTGGTTGCTTTTGAAATGACAACTGGAATTGGAATGAGAATGGGAACTTTTTGTCAACATTAGCTTGGATTAGTTAATTGAAGTTTACATAAAGATTTGGTTTTCAGTTTTGCTTTTGATTAAGGCAAATGTAGCTTGTTGTTTTTCTCTAAAGCTTGGATTAAGCTTGCAAATAGTAGGCTTGGATTGAGCTTACAAACAATAAGATTGAATGAATAGAAGTAAATACTTTTTATTTGCATTGGACGTAACAATTGAAGCATTTCTATCATTCTAATTTGAGCACTTGTTGTTGTATTTGCATAATAGGAAAACACACAAGCAACCCCAATGGATCAAACCAATGAAAACCCAACTTTTGATCTATCAAACCCATACAATGTGGCACAAGTTCTTGAACTTTTATACCAACAAATTCAAGCCACTAATAAGCAGCTTCTTGAAACTAATCAAAGAAACCAAGACTTAGAGTCCAGGTTAGCCAATCAGAAGAAGCATGTAGTTCCACCTCCTGTAAAAGTGTTTAAGGGGGAGAAGAAAGATAGGAACTTACAAGTGGTAAGTTCTTGGCTAAATGCTTGGAACAAATACTTTGCCATGAACCAATTCCCTGAATCTGAGAAGTTATCCACTGTCACCATGTTCCTTGAAGGAAGAGCCTTAGTTTGGTGGGATGCCTTAGTTGCAAAGGGCAATCAACCTTGTACATGGGATGTTTTTTGCAAGCTTTTTAGTAGTTGTGCAACAAGAGGCAGAACCGAAACCAGTACCAATGGATCCAATGGGCCAACCCATACTTGTCGCACCCTTGCATGCAGTTTGGAGAGCACCACGGATGGAGATACCAAAATACGACGGATCATCAGATCCCATCCGATTCCTCCAGATCTACGAGCAAGCTTGTGAAATCTACGGCAAATGGACACCTGCAGAGAAGCTGATGCTATTTCCTATGTCCTTGCTTGCAGTGGCTCGGGATTGGTTTTTCAACTTGTCAGAGGAAGAGAAATCCGCCTGGGAAGCGGTTAAAGCGGCTCTCATTACGCGCTTTAAACCAAGAAAGTTCATGGAAGACCCGTTTCTCCTGCTAAGCAAAGTCAAGATGGGAAAACGAGAAAAGGTCCGGGACTATATTGAACGGGTCAAACATCTACGATCCGAGTGCAGTGCAGCCTTGACTCCCGATCATGCGGTGATCATGTGGTTCCTAGCCGGATTACCACGAAGCATCAGAAGAGAACTGAAACGACGGGAGCAGTACGCTACTCTGCAAGAAGCTATGGAAGATGCCATCAGAGAAGAGGATGAGGGATCTGATGACGAATATCCTTCCACCCACACTCCTACTCCCTCAATCGCATCATCATCATCAAACGCATCCGCTCTATCCACAGAACTAATGTTGGAGAAAATGACAAAATTACACAAACAACAGATGGAGCAACTTACGGCACAGTTTGATGAGAAACTATTGTTAGTGAAACACATCCCAATTCCAGCAATCCTAAGAAAACCAAGAAAAACTTAAAAAATCATCATGGTGGCAATGATAAAGCTGAAGCTCCTAGGAAGAACCTGTGCTTCAAATGCAATGACGAGGGTCACCTTGCACATGACTGCGTCAAAAAACAAGCTTCAACCTCAGGTGAACTATCTCGAAGTAATGAGATGGATGTTTATTTCCTTAGTTCTTTAGTTTTTGGTCCTAATGATCTTATTTGCATTAAAGGTAAAGTTAATGATCAAGTTGTTAATGTTCTTTTTGACACGGGATTCACTCATAACTTTATTAATGTAAATTTGGTGCAGATGCTAAACCTTCCTACCAGAAAAAGTGAGAAAAAATATCGTGCTGCTTCTCTGTTGATACTATATTTTTTGCTCCAAAATTGTGTAGTGACAGAAATAGATCCTTCATCTTCCTAATAAAGGAAGTGAAATCTTTACCATCCCACTGCAGGTCTGTCAGCTGATCTTCGAGAAGCATTATCTGACGGCATGATTTCATCTAAAATCTTGTGAGTAAAGTATAACACATCTCTTTTGCTTTAGAGAGTGTAGCCAGATCAAGAGTCAGGCTATCCTCAATGGATGATGATAACATGGCTACTGCCTTGTCATTCTTCTCCCTCCATTCACATAGCTCCTTGCTTTTAGTTGTAGGCATCTCCTCGATGCCATCTACCCAGGGAAATAATCCTTCTCCCTTTAGAATCAGCGAGGTCTTAACCTTCCATGCTAGGAAGTTAGATCCTGATGAATCGAGGATTGTACAGATCTTGGATTGTATGCTACTTATTGAAGCCATTGTTGTGAATTGTGTTCTCACTTTTTAATGGTTCTTTGTTTGAATGCTTAGCCTCCTGGAACTGATAGCTTTTCGGCTATGTCAGACTATGACAGGCTCTGATACCACTGATGGGAAGTGCAAAATGAAATTCCAATAAAATTTTGGTGATGAACTGATGGGAGTCTCTGAAACGATTCACAAAACTTTTGCGAAACTATTATGATCACAAATAATTTCTCCTTGAGAAGAATTTGCGAAAAGACCAATCAAGCTTTGTAACGAAACGATAAGAATTCGCAAAAAGATCAATCAGGCTCTGTAAGGAAACGAAACGAAACCAGACAAAGCGAAACTTGAATGAGCTTTGAAGTCGATTTATGCTGAAAGCCAAGTGATCGCGAAGCGAAACAAAACTTAACACGAAGCAAAAACAGTCGTGAACAAAATCAGTTTGTGTGGAATTTAGATATGATTACTGGTCACTGTTGGCTATATCATTCCTAAAATCCTCCAGAATGTAGACATACACTACTGATCTATGTTATAGATTAATATAACATTCAACAGAATTGAACCAGTGTGTGGAATTGAATAAACAAGTAAATGAGATACACGAATAATAGCAGACAAATATTCATTCGAGATCATACAATCATTCAGAATAATATGTGCATAATAGCTACAATATTATCTATTGAGCCTCTTGATTTCAAGCAATGTTGGACAGATCCACACAGTGCATTAGCGTGAGAGAAATACAGTTCTCTCACGAATAGCGTCTCACTTACTAGCGGACTTCTGAATCTGCCGATCCTCTTACAAATTGTCTCGCTCACAGGTAGACATCTACTATGTATATTTTCGTCTTACTATTTTATGCATCAAGCAGAAAGTATATAGTTTGCGAACTTTTTTGTGTCGCGTCGTGTAACTTTCCTTATTAAACAGATTAAAAATCTATAACTAATCATAGATTACAAGAGTGGAAAGCTAGCAAAGCTTTGGCAATTGAAACGTTTTGTTTTTTCATATGAATCCAACAACACTTCTAGAAAGTGGTCAAGAATATGTCCTAAGGATAAAGTCTTTAAACAAAGAATTGAGATCTATTGGAGACAAGATCCAAGCCAGAGAACTAGTACAAGTGATATTGAATGGACTAGGTGATGAGTTCACTAATGTAGTTCAATATTTTGCTATTCAAGACCAACTTCCTTCAATATATAAGTTGCATAATGTTCTTGTGGCTGAAGAGAGTAGGAATCTACACCTCAAGGCAAGAATGATGAAAAAGCAAACTTCACATCAAAGGGCGAGAAGAAGCTCATCCATTCAAGAAGAACCAAGGCAAGGAGGCCGAGGTCAAGGATGGTGGATCTACCTCCAAAGGGAAGATCAAGAACAAAGCTAAGCTAAAGTGTTTCTTTTGTGGAAAGAAAGGACACTTTGCTTATGAATGCTAAAAGAAGAATATCTCACAAGGCAACGAGGATCATGGAAATCTTGCACAAGAGGAGGATGGCTTCAACACATCCTTGATGGTAGCATCTACATCAACATCAAGCAAAAAGACATGGTGGATTGATAATGGGGCTAGTTCTCACATGTCATTCAACAAGCATTACTTTTCTACTTTACTTTCTTGTAATGATTATAAGAAATCAATCTACACTCCTAGTGATCAAGAGTTTAAGATAGATGGCATCAGATCTATTCCATTATGCTTAGGATCATCTAAAAAGATAGATCTTGATAATGTTTTGTATGTTCCATCCATTACCAAAATTTTGCTTAGTGTTGGTCAACTAATGGATAATGGACTAGATGTACATTTCAAGAATGGAGTGTGTTCCATCTTAAAACATGATAAGTGCATAGTTAGTGGCATTAATCAAGGAAGGCTTATTAAGTTGGATGCTAATGTGACCATTGAAAGTGTGAATATGGTTAGGGAGGAGATGACTCAAGTGAAGCTTTGGCACAAAAGATTAGGCCATCCTAATCTTCAATCAATGGACTCCATGGCCTCAAAGGAGATAGCTTTCGGCCTACCAAAATCATTCACAAAATGTGCCAAAATGTGTGAGGCATGTGGCCTTGTAAAGTCACACAAGACATCCTACAAGATATCTTTGTCGAGATCTACTTCACCTTGGATCTTATGTTATTCATTTAGATGATGTACATGCTTTTTCTCATGAAAGTAATGGAGGTGCCTTAATGTATGTGACTTTCATACATGATTGTACTAGATTCACTTGGATAGAATTATGTCTAAGAAAAGCCTTGTATGTGAAGCTTTTGTGAAGTTTAAGTCTCTAGTGGAAAAGCAACATGTGTAGATGCTGATTTTTCTACATTGGCAAGATTGGTGGAGTAGCTTGTTTTGTAACCAAAGATCCTTTATGGATTTGGATCATCAATGATCTGAATTCTTTCACATGGTATCAGAGCTTGTGTTTCAGGTTATGAAGGATGAAATCATATCCATCAAAAATTTGGTGAAGATATCAAGGCTAGAGCATGCTAGAGAGGATTCTACACCAAAATCGAGTTTCTTGCATTTGTAGATTGGATCTTTTATAGATCAAAACCCCATATAGGTTTATAAACTTGATCAATTCTGATTTTTGAATTCACATGTTGGATTTGGCCAATTTTTGGATCATTAGATTAGCCTAAGTGGTGGCTAATAGATTGCATATCAAATTTTTAGCATTTGCATGTGGATCTTGAAATATTCAATTTTTTGTGATTTTGTCAAAACCCTAATTTTGATTGAATCTCTAGATAGTGAGGTTACTGGACTTCAATTGAGTGTGTTTCAATCTTAGGAAGTGGCAAGAGTCATTAGATTGAGGATAGATCATAGGCTGATCAAGATTTCATGATTTTATATGTTGATTTGCTTAATATAAGTGATAGAAGAGAAGTGAGTAGTTTCAAATCTTTGTAATTCTCTTTGAAAACATTTGTTGTTGTTCAAAGGAGTGCTTTGTGCATTGAAACATGTTGAAAGAGAAAATCAGGTCATTGCTACATGGCAACATCAAGTGGAGTCATGTTGGAAGCCAATGATAGGCTTACCTCAAGTAACTATTTATTGTGGAAAGTGAGGATGGAATCACTTCTTGAGATAAATGATGTTTTGGATATTGTTGTAGGTTTGGAGGAGAGGCCAACAACACAACAAGATCGAGCGAGGTATGATAAGAGGGCCAAAAGGGCTCTACACATGATAAAGATTAATGTTACCAATGAGCTTCTCAAGTAAGTGTACTTCATCAAGTGAGGCTTGGGAAGCTTTGAAGAAGCTTTATGAGTCCAAGTCTACTTCTAGAGTGTTGACTCTAAGAAGACAAATCTTTTCTTGTTTGCAAAAGACTGAAGAAAGTCCCAACACTTTTGTTATGAGGGTGAAAGCATTGAATGATGAGTTAGCTTGCATTGATGAGAACATTAAGGAAGGAGAACTTGTTCAAGTGATTCTTTGTTGGAGGGTTTGTGAATCCCAAGGCAACCCTAACCCTAGTTAATAAGTGAGAGGGATTTGGCACCCTGCATGTGTAAGTCCAACCCGATGATCACATAGAGATTTGATTAGTTGAAAGCCAATAAAAGGACTTTAGGCCTTTTTTGCGGGACTTTTAATGTCACAGGGCCTAAATGTCAAGTTAGTGAATAAAGTTGGGTTTCCCTCCAATTTGGATTGCTATGATAACTAGAGATCCAATCAAATGAAAAACTATACTCAAGCATCTACAGACCATAAACTGTAGTAGAATAGTATCCACTAGATAAATTAAATTTTTCACGAGTAAAATACTTATCCTGTGAGAATGTCTGTGAGATCCATAGGTTCTCTCAATAATACTGGAGTAGAGAGATTCAAAAACACTGATTTGAGTATTTACTCAAATAATAGATCAAGAATTACTCATCATGAATCGTCATCATTCCTTTGAATCCACTAACAATAATTAAGTATTTTTATCTATGATTCGTCAATCATAAATATTTAGATTCATATAATTTATCAATCATAATTTTCTGGAATCCAAAATCATACTTAATCATTTACAGGATACTGGAGTATATGTCCAACATAACTTGGAAAAAGTAAGAATCATTCCAAAATCTTTCCATTAAACAAGATTCTTTAACTGAAGTGCAAGATTCAAGGTCTATAAACCACTAGTAATTAAAGACTAAATGCATCCAAAATGACAATCATCTTTAACTACGAAAACCTTAGATTACAATCTAAAATCAAATCTAGATACCCAAAGTCCTGCTGAATATCAATTTAGATATTATTCTTCGATTCATTATGATTTGTTATCCAATTGAGCGCTCTGGGATATAATCACTAACGAGTTGAGTCTATTCCTTAACTAAGGAATACTCTATCCCAAGAATATTGTATATCCAATGCACATAATTTTAACTGATGAACCCAAATGATTCACTAACCATGCGTCTTACAAGCAATATAAAAAAAACCTATAAGTTTTCTATGAATCCTCATCACACTGATCATTTATCAATTAACTTCATCCTGGAGTAATCAACTACTCAAGCTAATTGTTTATGATTCAGAAATCTCAATGTCCAAGTGCAGCTTTTAATTATACATGTATAACACCACATTTAGATCCTTATCCAAATCATTTATTAGTTAACTCCTAAATCTTCCATAGAAAGATCCGTTAACTTTGCAAGTATCTATCAAAACAATACTTGATCATATGTTCATGTTCACCGACTAGGTTAAGTGCACCAAATAACTCTAGTAACCAAGAATACATTGTAGATTCATACAAGATTAATGATGCACATATGTGAATAATCTCACTATGACCCAATACAAAAACACATTTTTATCTGGCAGATTCCTCCAGAACCCACATATGTTACTCACATATCTCACTGAGATCTTGTAACTTAGCTACAAAAGATTTTCTATTTCTCATGAGTAAATAACATATCCGGAAAATCCATGAGACGAATAACATTTACTCTCAACAGTTTTCCAATCCCACTTATCTCTAATTACATAATTCCTCCACTAAATCAACCCCTCTCTGATCCTAGTACTAAACTAAGATTAGGTTGATCCAATACAGAATTCTCAGACTTATATCCTAATCAAACTTACTTCTATTCCAATCAAAATGGAATTAGTAACCTTTGACCTTTCACTGTACTACTTATAGATAATGATTCAAATATCAAACATGTTCTAGTTCCAGATTGTCCATACAATCCCTAGAGAATTTCTCTTATTCGAAAAGTTCCAATTAGGTATTTTACTTTGAATATATCCGAAATTACTTTCAGACCAAATCTCATTTCTATACCACAGTTGGTTCTCTTCCAAAAACCTATGCAACCTATAGATTTCCAAATAGGATTTTATCCCATCACTTCATCCCTCTTATTAAAGAAATTATCAATTTCAATAAAAGTTAACTGGAAAGATGATATATGAAAATATCCAAACACATGAAAAAGTCAGTAATAAGTGCATTCCACAAAAGGATTCACTCAATTACAAACATGACTTTTTCTTCAAATATTTTCAACCCGAGTGACAGAAACTATCATTCTTCTGAAATCCATTTATGCAACAAGAGATTTTCCAAATTTAATGAATTGAAACACTTAAACCTTAGAATTTATCTGAATTCCAAGTCTATTCCCACAAGTAGTAATTTATATGACATAACAGTCTTTCAAAAGAATAACCTCATGTTGAAAAGAATCATATAACCAGTCTGATGTCTATATTTGAGAAATTACTAAGAAGTAAAGGATTAATTAAGAAAGTGAGAAATAGATTTGAGGGCCTTTGATTTGTAAATAATGAGATACCACATTGGGATCTAGATTAAACCTCAAAATTTTTCAAAACACCCCACATTTGATCAAACAGTTTTATTTTTTCCATATCGCGACTAGGTACTAAAACACACCATTGATCATCAGATCTTTACAGTCCTAGAATTCTCTTTCCAAAATTACTGATGTCCCATACCATCACCTTAACTGCCTTATCTGATATTCTAGAGATCCACTGATCTTCTAGTTGTCCTATAATCACTATAGGATATTATCTCTTGTGCCCAAACACTAATGAAACCAATTTATTTGGATGAATGGCATGCCTATAAGATGGATACCACAAATCCACATCTGACCTTGTGATCTAAATAGAAGAATTAACATGATTCACTATTAGACTCTGAATCTTTCTGATTATTGACAAGCTTCGAATCCCCTACTGATGTATCAAGTTTAGGGACAAGCTTCTGACACTAACAGATCCATGTAATCCACGTATCAGATTCCACTTCTAACATCACAATTGACACCCAAAACTGCGGATAACTCAATGGTTACAAAGATAACATTTATTAATTCAATTAAATGAATTTAATCCAGGAATTTAATATCTAGTATTAAGCAATTATTTACAGGGATTACCAAAATCCTAACTGCGAAATACATTTCCTGATCACACTTACTACTACTGATGTCTATTCTTCTTCCCTCCTTAGAATTTTCAGTTCCCTGAAAATCTATTTCAGCTAAGGTACTAAGAAGACGTAACGACATTAGTAAATGTTTAAAATCAATTACTATAGGAAAAAAGTTTGAAACAATTTCATTTCTATCCTATCTCTGGGTTGAATAATTGATATACCAAAAATCATCTACTAGTATGAAAGCACTACTAGTCTGATCTTTTGAATATAATTCACCATAGGATTTAACTGGAAATGAAATCGGTTTTTTCTATAAAATGGACTGTTCTCTCTTTTCACTTACTGGCTTAAGAATTTACTTCGTTAAAGTTATCTGTAATTAATGGGAAATAACATTTGGATTCGGGTACTTTCTACTATATTCACTCCAAATAATTTTGTCGAATAAAGAATTACCTCCAAATACCATGAATTTTCCTCCATTAATTATTTAACAAGTATCTCAAAAGCTTTGGCATGTTCAATTTTAATGACCAAAATCATCAAAACCACAATAACCAACTGAACGGTGTTCCACCGATTTGAAAAGAAGAAAATCGAAAAAAAAAAACACAATTTAATTCCATGTACCGGGAGTACCAATACTCCAGAGTTAAATGGTTTAAAATGCATAATACCAAGGAATCGAATTCCTATACTGGGTATATGCCTGAGAACCATACCATTTCCTTCGTTTTGTCAAGATCGGTTTCGAAATTTTTTTTCACCAGAAACCGATTAATACTGCTTGACCATGAATAATGGTAATGGTACTCAAGTTCCACAAAATCTAGGCTTACGTGTAACGGCCGATGTAAGAAACAAAGTCCATGTAACTATCAAAAGTTACATCATTACAAGGCTTTTTTTAAAATTGGCAACTGAGCACCGAGAAATCAAATTTCTGTAATCGAGTGCTAGTAACTTAAATTTACTGGGTTGATTTTAAGGAATCAAAAAAATTCTCCTCTAAACCAACTTAAAGTTACTCCATGTCTAAAACCTTGAAATGCTTTGAACATCTGGCACTTAACAAACATAGCCGTGCAATTCCCAAAATTGCCAATTCGAAGCCCTTGCATGAGAGTTAAAACCGCCGGTCACTTCCCTTCAAAAAGGCCAAACCAACATGCCTAAAAGTATCTACTTCCAAGGCCATGCAAAAACTTGACCACCAAACCCTATTAGATTGAAGGGAAACATGATCCCAAACGGCCGCCACCATCAGTTTGAAGAAGATGGCTTCCTCATCGTTCAGAGAGGATCTACCTCAGCAAGGCATCGCGCAGGAGAATAAGCTTCCGCCACTCGCACTCTCCTCAACTGTTGTAGGAAAAACCGAGATCCCAACAGATCGTTGTACCACAATCTTGACATATCTTCCCAGCTCCACAACTAGCTGTTCTGCGTCCACAGCTCTCCTCGCATCTCAGAAAGCTTCAAGAGCTTCCTTCCAAGCTGAAAAGCTATTTCACATCACCAACAACTCTGAACAAACAAATAGGAATGGAAGCTGCGCTTCATTATGTTTAAAGCTCTCAGAGATTACTCTGACAATGGCTTCCCAGAGGTAGCACAATTCATTGCCCACAATCATAGCAATGTCCTCAGTCACTGATAGAAAAAATTTTCAACTAACTTCAGACATCGAACAGATCTACAACTCACGCTGCTTCATCTGGTCTCAAGCGGTTTGTCAGTTCGCAGGTAATCTAGCTTCAACAAAATTAGAAGTAAGCACAACTCTACGGTCCACCAACCAAACAGCTGGATTCCAGAAGTTTAGTAACACTATTCACTCCATTCAAGAGCTGAAAGATACAAATTTGAGGTGGGAACAGAATATAGAAGCTTCTCACAGATGGATTTCTGCCAGGGGAAGATATAAGCTCTATCCATTCTAGATTGTTATGGCTAATTTCCACAATTTCATTAAGCTCAAAAGGTCTCACAGAAAATAGGGAAGTTCCATAACTCATCCAAACATGGAATAAATCAATCAATCAATAACTTAGCTAGTCCTACATGAATCTAAATCCATAGAACATTATGGTCCTATGCATGTTACTCCATCTCGCAGATTTAAGCAATAAGATCTAAAGTAGATTCTTCTACATGAATCGGAAGCTTCTTCAAGAAAAATGTTTTGGAGTGATTTTGCTTGATTTGAGTGGATTTGCTTGTTTGAAATCTAATTTGATTGTGGAACAGGAAAAGCTATTCATATCACCAATCTGAAGATCCATTTGGATCTGAGATATCAGAAAAAACAACAAAAATCGGTCGAATCTGCCAGATTTTGATCAAAAGGAGGCAAAAATCGTCATCAGAGCTAATAACTTTTTGCCCTCATTTAGGAAACCTTCACTGAGTTGCAGACACCTTCGGTTTTGATCACAGAACCTTCAGTTTGAAGGGCAAACAATCCTTCCCAACAGATTTTTAGAAACATCAAGAACAACCATTAAAAAACACCAAAAAATCACCAAAACTCTAAAAATACAGAAAAAGAACCTTCGTCCGATTCATTGTGCATAGATGTAATTTAGATCTATCTACTGCCAGGTCCGCGAAGAATAATATAAAAAATAGAAGGTTTTCTCAAAAGATTAGCTGTCATATTGTCATATTTTTGCCAAAAATGTCTCCTTTTTGCAAAAATACCAGTGTTACTCTTGATTCTTCGCCAAAACCTTCGCCAAATTCCAGAACATTCTATTTATAGTAAAATGCTATTTTTGAGCTCGACGAATATTCTTCCTATCCAGATCATAAAAAATCTTGATTTTTACCCTCGCCAAACTACATAAACTGTGTTTTTGTGTGTCAGAAACCTTCGTCGGGTTTACCTTAGCTTGATTTGTGTCAGATTTTGAATCTGAGAGTTCGGTGAAGGTTATTTCCTTAGAAATTGTCAGAAAAACCTGATCAGGAGTTTTTTTTTCTTCAAAAATAGCACTGTTGAACCTTCACCGAGCCGATTTTCACCTAGGGAACCTTCGCCAGTTCTATTTTTAGATTTTGATTTTCCAGATCAAGTCTCTGTCAAAATTTGGATCAAATCTGATACAGTCTGATTTAGATTCTGAGAAATTTTTCATTTTTTGAGAAGTATTGATTGATTAAAATTTTGAAATCTTTTTCACGATATATAAATCCGATTCTTGCCAAGTGAGATAGATCTAGTAGATCTGATCTGAGATAGTTTTGATTGAAAATCTAGATCCAATCTCATTGTCTGCTTAATTTGAATATGTGAAGATGGCAGCCCCTGGAGGTGCTCCTAGAGGTGCTCCTCAGGAAGTCAATCCAATCATTGTTAGAAGAGCACTCCATTTGAATCTACACAAATACAATGGATTAACAGATCCAGTTAGATTTCTTCATATCTATGCTGAATCTTGTGAAGTCTATGGCGAAATTTTTCCTCAAGATAAACTTAAGCTTTTTCTTGTGGCCTTAACAGGCGAAGCACAAGATTGGTACTATAATCAAGATGAAACTGAGCATACTGATTGGGAGATTGTTAAACGAGCCCTTATCACACAATTCTAACCTCGGAAGTTTATGGAAGACCCTTTTCTACTTTTAAGTGAAATTAAAATGGAAAAGCGGAAAATGGTTTGAGATTACATTGAACGGGTGAAACGCCTCAGATCTGAGTGCAAACCTGAGCTGATTAACAAAAATGTCATGATTATGTGATTTTTGTCAAGTTTACCTAAAAGGATCAGACGTGAGCTGAAACGCCATAATGAGTACGCAATGTTGCAGAATGCTATGGATGATGTAATTCGGGAGGAGGATGAAGATTCAAACGATGAGCCGAATATCAGTATGTTGCCTTATACAGCAGGGCGCGGACCACTATGACATCCACCACTATTGCATCAATGAATGTCAACGCTACTATGCTCAATGAGTTCGAGAAACTCGGGAAGTACCAGCAGAAACAGATGGAAAAGTTGCAGTTGCAATTTGATGAGAAGATCAAAGCATTGGAAGATTTCCATGGACAAGCGAACAAGGAACCTGAGAAGTTTGCAAAGACTTTTCCTACCAGGGAAAATGTCTGGTGTTCTATTTGTACAGGAAATCACACAGTGAATGAGTGTCCTCAATTGAAAAAACAAATGGAAATCAGTGTATGCCATTTGTGGATCAGACAATATTCTATGTAGATGTGTTTTACCGCATGAAATACCAGATTTAATCATGTTTTCACATGATGGCATGGGCGAAGGACATTTCTCTACAGATATTACGGTTCACAAACTTTTGCAATCAGGTTGTTGGTGGCCTACGCTTCATAAGGACACAGAAAACTATATTAAGACATGTTGTGTCAGCCAACCTTCGGCTTGAATCAAGCTTATTAGTTATGCCACATCATACTGGATGTGACCCGCAAGTAATTAATAACCTTGTGAGGCCTAGACACACTAATTGGAGTTAGCACAAGGTTTGGGACCGTATATGCATGTGTGGAGTATCAATAGCAATCTAGGAATAGAAGTCATGAGCTAGCTCTGGAGCTCGAGTCATGGCCTAGTCATCTCTTGGGACCCATGTCTAGGAGTTAAGCTGATGGTTTTATCGCAAGCATCGTTTGAAAAATTGGGATTGGATTATGTTGGTACTATTCATCCTACCGTGCAAGGATCTCAGGCCCGATACATTATCATAACAATTAATTATATGACCAAGTGGGTTGAAGCCAAAGTTGTCAAAGTTACTGATGCGAAATCTACGGCCAAGTTTCTCTATGAAAATATTATTATCAAATTTGGATGTCCGATTGAGATTGTCAGTGACCGAGGTACACACTTTGTTAATCAAACAATAAAGTCTTTCCTGGAAGATTTTTTTGTTATACACAGATTTAGTACTCCTTACTATCCCAAAGGGAATGGCCAAGCTGAATCTTCCAATAAGATTCTTTGCACTATTATGACGAAAACAGTTGAAGCGAGTCGGTCTGATTGGGAACATAAACTGTATGCAGCATTATGGGCATTCAGAACCGCTTACAAAAGTAGTACAAATCATACACCCTTTCAACTGGTTTATGGTCAAGATGTTGTCATGCCGATTGAATTTTTACCTTTACGCATAGCAGCAACTGAACGGTTAAATGATGATAAATCTTTATAACTATGTCATGAAGCGTTGCACAAATTATGTGAAACACGATTGATGGCAGCTTATGCGTTAGCAGCAGAGAAAGCCCGCCACAAGGCATGGCACAATCGTCGATTGCACAACAAGGATCTAAAGGCAGGAGATCTCGCACTGATGTACAAAACCAAGCTGATCAAGGAAATATTGAAGTTTAGTGGTGAAGGCCCGTATAAAGTGAAGGAAATCATGAACTATGGCGCAGTAATTCTCGAGCACTTGGATGGAAAACTATTTGATACTCCTATGAATGGCAACTGATTACGCAAGTTTTGGCAGCCTGCTCCACCAGTTCAGCAAGCATGATCTAAATGATTTTTTAATTTTATTTGTTTTTTTTTGCTTTCAAATATTTAATTGTCAAGTTTTGTTTGAAAAAGACAGAAAAGAAAAACAAAAAGAGGAAAGACTGATGAGCAAAAGCTAGAAAAGTCATCAGAATGGAAAAAGATGAAGAAAAGTATTTTTGATGGAAAATGACTTATAAAATCACTGTTTTGGTCATATGTTGCCTATACAGTATTGGAAACATTCGCTGAGCTTTCAGATTGTACATCCACTTCAGATATATCTATATTGAGTTGGGCGAAGGTTCTTTTCCATAAAAAGTTTTGTTTTTGAGTTAGGCGTGATCAACAATATGCCATTTTGGGAACCTTCGCCAAGTACCTTACTCTCCTTAGAAACCTTCACTGACATGCTAAATGGTCTTAAAATATCAAAATTAGGTTGGCCATAGGTTCAGATCTTGAAATTTTGCATTTATGACAGTACTTGGATGAAGGACCCTCTTGAGCAAAGGTTCATCCTTCGCCAACCCTGGAAAACGTTCGTCGGATAGGTTCAAAACAAACCTTTCCTTCTGCACCATACATCGTTCCACACACATCTTCCAATCCCTTCTCAACCGACGCTTTCACCTTCCATCTCGACTTGAGCCATTGTAAAATCTCATCCGAATCCTTGCCTCAAATCTCGACCGGAGCCTTGTATCAGACCTTGACCGAAGCCCCTGTCTCCAATCTCAACCGGAGCCCTGTCTCAGATCTCAATCGGAGCCCTTGTCTCAAATCTCGACTGAAGCCCTATCTCCAATCTCGGCCGGCTCCATTCCATCCCATCTCGACCGACGCCATCTATTGAATCTCGACCGACGCCATCTATCAAACCTCGACCAAAGCCCTATCTCAAATCTCAATCGGAGCACATCCATCAAATCTCAACCGACGCACCCTTAACCCTGTCTGAAATCTCAACCGACATAGTTTTTTCAAACTCCTGTTTTTTCATTTTTTCACCATGTCATCCAACCCTAGTTCCAGTTCTGATGACTCTGAGACAAATAAGCTCGACATCCAGCTATACGAATTAGATCTTACAGAGATGCAGACATGATACCAGCAGACAGAGTCATTCTTCAAGGCCGTTGAGTTCCAGATCCCTGTCTTGACGTGGTATCAAAGCCCGTACCTGGTACATATGACGTATGCCAATTATAATGCTATGGCAAGGTCGTGCCAACTCATAGATCATCTTGGAGTGCCAGAAGCAGCTAGAAGATACAACGAAGGCCCTGCAACAAGTCTTGGACAAGGTGAACCAGTTGTGGGACACGATGTGCAAGGCCCAAGCAGGCGCTCATTCACAGAAACCATAGGATGATGATGGAGATGATGGAGTAGGAAATAAGGACAAGCAAACCCGACCATCAGATGGTATCTCGGGATCGGGTAGCCAGAGAGCCGAAGCTGCTTCCAGAACTTTTTCCCTTCCCCCTCCCACTTTTAACCCCTCATCTTATTCCTCTTTTTATTTTTCTGAGACATTTATTCCTACTTACCCTATTTTTTTCATCTTCCCTCTCTCCACCACCTCCTAGCAGAATAATGGGCCCATCAAAAGATCCACCTGACACATACAAAGCCCGACGAGACTAGTTCCTTCAACAACTCCGCTCCCTCGGTGCAGCGTATAATTTGTTAAACCCACCTCCTCTTAAACCTGTCATCCCTGCACACCTCTCTCTAGATCACTCTATCCCTGACCTCCCAGAAGTTAACACCAACATTGGGGGTGATGATGACTTCCTGGCAGATCCACCAAAAACAAGAAGATTCTCGCCCAGGCAAGACACGGGTGCACCTGAGCCATCAACGAGCGAGCGAGCCCAGCAAAAAGATACGGGCACAAAGGCCTTGGATGATTACCTAGCAAGGCCACCACAACCACGTAGGGCAGCTTCTCCTACCAGGCCTAGGAGCAAGATGGCTAATGCAAAAGAGTCAGAGAAATTCGAAAGGAAATATCCTCCCAACATGAGGGGAGGCAAAAAGGAGATAGATCAAAGCCAATACTCCACCAGGACTGAGGTCATTGCGGCATTACAACTGCAACCTGAATGGCGAAGCAAGTAAAGCTCCTTGTTCATGGCAATCTTCTTGAGTGAAATTTCTATGAGCATGTTCTGATTTCCTTTTGTGTTTGTGGATTAATTAGATTTCTTGCTTACTCTCTTGCTTGTGGAATGTAGATGTGGATTAACTTTCTTGTTTCTTGAATTTGTAGTTTTAGTATGCAGGTAAACTATAGAGGCTAAGATTGTGGATCTAATTTGCATACCCTCTAACAATTCTGTCCTTGATTGTTCTTGGGCATTCCAAGCATCAAGAAATGGGTGTTTCTTGATCCTTGGGCTGGTAGAGTGCTATTAGAAAACTAGTTTTCTTGTTTCTTGTTTCTTGTTGGGTAGCTTAATCTTGTCATTGCTTTGTTCCCTGATTTTGGTAGATATGTACTGAGCATGTAGCTGAGTAACGTATCCGTCTCTCCCCACTTACAGGCTGGAAATACACATTGTAATCTGAGAAACACTTCTGCTTGGAAACCGTTCTAACAAGAAGACCAAACCGTAAAGAACTGCAACCAATGGAATTAACAAAAAGAAGAAGGACGAACGATACGAACCATGTTCACAGATTCAGTGGAAATCTGTGAACAGCCTCAGCTTCCTCTCACGGATAGTCTATGACCATTGGGGCTACCATTCCCATCGCAGCTGCCCAGGCCACCTCACCCCCACACATAGAAGCTGTTTCTCCAAACACACAGTATTTTATGGATATGTTCGATGATTCCGACCCCCTTGGGGCCTCAGAAGTTTTTGAAATGCCCTAGAGCCCTGTTCCCTTTGACTCCAATACTCTGGAAGAGGATTCAAACAATTTCATGATACTACTATTAGTGTTAAAGATTCATTCTAGCTACCCCAACAACCTCAAGCTGAAGCCGCACCAGCCATACTTCGGGTCGAGCAAACTGTCAAATCACCAAAGCAATTCGACGCCACAGTGCCTGAGGGCTTTGAAGAGGAGGATCTCTTTGAAGAAGAAGAGTTACAGGCACCTGCTCCATGCCCACCAAGGACAGTACCATCAGGTCCTGTTGCTACCACCTCCACAACAGTAGATTCTGGTGATTCTCTCGGTTTGGTCTCAAGCCTTGTGCAAGTAATCCAGTCTATGCTGGATAAGAAAAAAGAAATGGAACAACGAATCTCATATATGGGATCGGAGAATACTCTCATCAGCCAGAAAATTATTCAGCTGGACAGAGAGTTGAAGATCGCCAAACAACATGAAGCCAAATCCGAAGCTGAGAAGAAGACGACACAACAACTGGCTGATCGTCTGGAAGAATATGTTAGCTCACTGCAGAATGCCTTGACAACCGCTCAAGATCAGGTGGACAAGGCCATGCAGGATGCAAAGCAACAAGTGCAGCTGCTCCAAGTCAACTGTAGATGACAGAGCAAAATTGCACACGTCTCCAAGGTGAATTGGATGCGACCACCCTTGAACATGATGCAAATCTCCAGACGCAAATACTAGATCATCCAGTAACTCTAACAGAGATCGCATATTTGTTCAAAAAAGTTGAAACTTACAAAGTGGCTCTTCAGGGATTCCAAGGCCACTTTGACAAATTCAAAGGTGCAGCTTCAACTGAGTTGGCAAAGGCTAAAGCAACCATCAGTGCCTACGAAAAAGCTATCACTCAGGTGTTGGAAGCTGGACCTCAAATCCCAGTTCCGGTCATGCTGCAATTCTCCCCTCTGCGCCAAGCTGAAGCACCAGTAGATACAGGGTTGGATTCGGGCATGGACCAGGGTGGAGCCCCAAAAATTGAAGAACAATAGCTAGTTCCATAGGCAGTGCAACAGGGTCCATCTTCATCAAGGACCACACCATTATTCAGAAGGCCAATCAGTGTCGAGGACCAGATTCAGAGCTTTTTAGCGCAACATCCTCATGAGTCCTCGTTTGGTGGTTGGTCCTTAAGTTTAAGACCTCTGAAATAGAGGTCGACAAGGAATTGGATAAAATACCCGCATTGGGAGAGCAGCCAGCTTGGAGAGTTACCATTTTTGAGAAAAATCCATAATCTATTAGGAGTTATGTGACTAGCCCTCGCCAATTGCGCATAGATCCATATTATGTACCAATGCCGTGCAGGAATAGGTGGAAGGATTTGGTATTGGCCATGGACAAAATTACTATCCATACGTCAAATTGGCCAATCATCCATCAACCTTACACTTGGGACATATAAGTGGATTTCCACTAGGCATTACAAGCGTACCAGCGGGAATATATACACTCTCCCGATCCGATAGTGAGACAATCGACACTTTTTGCGAAAGACTTGACTCTGTTGGCATTTGTGGCAACGAGATGGGATTATTGCCTTCCTCCTTTGGCATTCGATCCAAATAAGCCAATGGCCTTAGAGAATATCAAGGATCAAATGTCGGTGGCTCGACCATATTTCTGCGCAACAATGATGGGAGGCTCTTGGGAATCTCACTTCACATCCTGGACAACTTCAAAATGGATTGCCGGAGCCCATCGTTGTTTTTTGCTGCATAATTTGGAATTTAACACTGTCCGACTCGATTTTATGGAGAAGGTGCAGTATCATTTAATAAAGATTCATCGTGAAGCAAATAAAAGCCCACAATAACTGCATCTCGTAGGTGTCGTGGGACCGCCACCAATTTTGGTGGGGGATACTGTTGGAGAGTTTGCGGATCCCAAGGAAAACCTACCTAGTTAATAAGTGAAAGGGATTTGGCAATCTGCGTGTGTAAGTCCAACCCGATGATCACATAGAGATTTGATTAGTTGAAAGTCAATAAAAGAACTTTAGGCCTTTTTTGCGAGACTTTTAATGTCGCAGGGCCTAAATGTCAAGTTAGTGAATAAAGTTGGGTTTCCCTCCAATTTGGATGTTCTCACTCTTTTTTAAATTTGAATAATTAGGAAGGCAAAAATGAACCAATAGGATTCAGAGGCCAGGGTCCTCCTCTCTACTATAAAAAGGGACCAACTCGAGTTACTACACATGTTTCATTTCTTCATTTCAATAAAGCAGATTGGTTCTCTTGTGAAATGGATTTATGAATGTTCTTGCTCTCTATCACTTTTCATCCATCTCTCATGCTTTATTTGTGTTTTGCTAATTGTTGGATTTGATTGTTATTGGGATTGCATGTTATTATACTTTTTATGAGGGATAAAGGGAGAGAGAGAAAGAGTAAGCTATCTTGTTGTGGATCTAGTGTTAGTGGATGTAGTGTTAATGCTTAGGGTTAATGGATGTTAGAGTTAGATTTCGATCATCCATTCATGCTGAAATCTGAACTATACTATCGCTTTCATGGGAACGAATCTATGCGTGACAACTAACTTCATCTCTTTGATGCTAGATTGAATAGATCTTGGGTTGCGGTTAGGCAAGGAAAGAAACCCATTACAACTACATTCTTAATGGTTTGTTGGATGCTCATTCTAACATTGTTCAAAGTTTAACTATTCAAAAGACTTTGCCAAGTTTGATGGATCTTCAAGAGATCTTCATCAATGAAGAATATAGGCTTCAAGCAAGAGGTGGATCTGCATCGACACTTCAAGAGGAGGCTATGTTCAAAAAAGGCAAATTCAAGGGCAAAAGCAAAAGCAAGTGGTCTAAAGGGCAAGATCAAGGGGAGGCTTCTTCAAATGGCAAAAAGAAGGAGAGATCAAAGCTCAAGTTCTTCTATTGTGGCATCCTTTGCAAGTGAGTGCTACAAGAAGAAGAGAGATCAAGGAGACAAGCAAGGTGATCTTACTCTTGATGAGGATGGTTTGGATGTTCGAGATGCAAATTATGATGTTTTTGTGATGTCTTCATGTATGTTTGCTAATGATGGAGATCTATATCCATGGTGGATTGATAGTGGATCAAGTTCACACATGACTTTTCAGAAAGAGTATTTCACTTCTTTGTTGGCATATGGAGATGACAAGAGGGTGATCTACACGGCCAATGATGGTGAGTGTGCAATCAAAGGGATTGGCACAATTCCTATTTTTCTCTCTACAATTAGGAATGTTCATTTGGAGGATGTCCTATTTATTCCATATATTACCAAGAATTTTCTTAGTGTGAATCAATTGCTAAGTAAAGGCCTCAAAGTTGAGTTTGATGGAGATGCTTGTATGACCAAAAGGAAGGATGTCTTGATTAGAAAAGGTAAAAGGATAGGGAAGTTGTTCAAACTAGATGCTTGTGTTATTGCTAACCAAGTTGGATGTGTTGCAAGAGAGCAAATACCTATTCAAGAGGTTTGGGATAAAAGGATGAGACAGCTCAGCTTCAAGTCATTGGAGGTAATGGCTAGAAAGAGGGTTGTGATATGTCTTTCAAGTTCCTTAAGTGGCATCAACCATGTTTGTGAGTCTTGTGCTTTGTCTAAGTCACATAGACTACCTCTTATACTAGATCTACAAAGCCTTTTCAACTCATACATTCGGATGTTCATGGAATCACTACAATTAGCAATAGTGGAGCTAAGATGTATGTAGCTTGCATTGATGATTTTAGTAGATTTTGTTGGATCTATCTACTAAAGAGCAAGGATGAAGTGTATGATTTCTTTGTTAAGTTCAAGAATGCAATGGGAGAACCAATTTTCCACAAGGATCAAGTGCTTAAAGAGTGACAATGGTGGTGAGTACATATCTACCAAGTTCAAGGCCTTTTGTGATGAGCATGGGATCAAGAGGGAGTATACAACACCAAGGACCCCACAACAAAATGGAGTGGCTGAAAGGAAGAATAGGACTTTATGTGAAAGTGCTAAAGCCATGAGGTTAAGTGCTAATCTTTATAAACCATTTTGTAATCAAGCTTTGTTGTGTGCCAATTTCTTGTGCAATAGGTGGCCAAGTGCTATTTTGGATGGAAGGACACCTTTTGAGATGCTATTCAAGAGGAGACCGAGTGTCAACTTTCTTGGGGTGTTGATGTAAAGGATCCTACTTTAGATATTGATGATGATGGACCTTCATCAAGTCAAAAGCCAAGGAGAACATTAAGGGAAAGACAAGTACCTTCAAGGCTCACATATGATGAAAAGGGTAAGCAAGTAGTTTATGAAAATTATTTGCTTTCCTAACCTCTTTTTATGAACCTACAAGTATAGATGAAGCAAGGAAAGAAGAGGAGTGGATCCAAGCAATGGATCTTGAGTATTAAGCTCTTATGAATAATGGAACATGGAGATTGGTGGAGTTATCTAAGGACAAGAAAGCTATTGGATGCAAATGGATCTTCAAGGTGAAGACAAACCAAGATGGATCTATCAACAAGTACAAGGCAAGGTTAATGGCAAAAGGATATGCTCAAGAACAAGGGATTGACTATGATGAGACCTTTGCACCCGTGGCAAAGATGGTAAGCATTCAAGTCATCATCTCACTTGCTACACTTTTCTCCACTAGAGTCCTAGACTATAGAAAAGAGGTAAGAAGGTCTTTACAAATTATCATCGATGATTAAGTTTGTATATGCTTTTAAACACTTGTATAAAATCTGTAGCATCATAGAAATATCGAAGATTCTGATGATCTGTCAAAACTTCAAATCTGGCTCCATGATTTGGGCACCAAAAAATTGGTTGGGTTCAAAATTTATAAAAAAAACATAACTGGGACTTTGCCTCTATTAATGGACTTTCCCTCCATTATTATGCTATCAAAAGGTTATAAAACGAGGCACCACCATCGATGCCTTCTTCATGCTTCTTGCTCCTGCTCCTCCTCTTCCTCATGCTTGCTTATGCATGGTAGCGCCCATCTATGATTCGACTTTCAACACCATCATACGGAACGGTAAGCTCTCTTACTTGCATCTTCTTTCCTTCTAGTTTCCAAAGGAATGTGGACTAACATATACATACAAATATTTTAAAGTTTTTTGTGAAAGAATTCAGACCATTGATGATCCAAATCCATATAGGATCTTTGGTTACAAAACAAGCTACTCCACCAATCTTGCCAATGTAAAAAAATCAGCATCTACACACAAAATAGAATGCAAACACTAATAGAACTTGATCAAACATAAATCAAAACATAGATAGAAGCTACTATCCATACCAACAGGTTGCCATTCTGATAGCATGAGGAAGGAATGCTTGTGTAAAGTAGTGATTCATTCAAAAATATGAAGAAAAGTGGGCACTGGATCGCGATCCACCACATGCTTGAATCAATAAGTAAATGTTGATGTTTTCCACTCCTTTTGTAAAGAGTATAGGCTGTAAATCGTGATTTTTTATTCTTCAATCAGTGGTTACATGATGTATTCTGTGGGTTTAGTGGCGAACCACAAACATTCGAGGAGGCGATAGAAGGTCCAAAAAAGGACAAATGGATCCAAGCCATGAACTAAGAGATGGAGTCCATGAGGAAGAACCAAGTATGGACGTTGGAGCCATTACCTCATAAGCGCAAGACTATCATATGCAAATGGGTTTTCAAACTCAAATATGGACCAGATGGAGTGTGACAAAATACAAGACAAGACTGGTGGCGAAGGGTTTCTCTCAGAGATACGGTATTGACTATTCTGAAACCTTCTCTCCTGTCATCAAGCATTCGTCCCTACGACTGTTGTTCGCATATGTAGTAGCTTATGATCTCAGGATCCACATTGTGGACGAGAAGAGAGCCTTCTTGCATGGCAAATTAGACGAAGAGGTCTACATGGATCAACCCCCAGGATTTGTATCGAATTCACTTCCTAACTATGTATGCAGAATGCATAAAAGCATCTATGGTCTGAAGCAATCAGCCCGACAATGGTATAAGAAAAAGGATCAAGCCCTAAAATCATTGGACTTCAAGCCTCTGTTGGCTGAGTCCAATGTGTATGTCAGAGTTACAAATGGGCAGATCATCATAGTGGCTGTATATGTGGACGACACTCTGATACTTTGCAGGAGTGAGCAGCTGATTGCTGAAGTAAAGACAGACATCTCGAAACATTTCGAGATAGTGGACCTGGGAGAAGCCAAGTGTTACCTAGGCTTACAAATTGAAAAGGACTATGAGGAAGGCAGGTTATACCTTCACCATTCTAGATACACCCAGAAGATCCTAGAGGATTTTGGGATGCTGAACTGCAAAGGAGCGAACACTCCAATGCTCGCGGGAATGGTGCTAACAAATGACAATTGTCCAAAGATTGAGGAAGAAAGAGAACAGATGCAGCTCACTCCTTACAGAAGGCTGATAGGTCCACTGATGTACCTTGCAAACAACACACGTCTTGATATTACTTATGTAGTATTCAGGATGAGCCAATTCTGTACGAATCTAGGCTCAACAAATTGGAAGATTGCGAAACGAATTTTGCAATATCTTCAATTAACGAGGGATTATGGCTTGTGTTATTGTCGTGATGCAGGTCTCAAGATACTTTCCTACAGCGACGCCAGCTGGGCATTTCTCAAGGACGATTGTAAAAGCGTTTCAGGAGGATGCACCATCACATCAGGAGCAACAGTTCTCTGGGTCAGCAAGAAGCAGACCATTGTAGCCCAATTGTCCTACGAAGCAGAGTACCTTGCAGCAGCAAAGATGGCCAACAAAATAATTTTTAAAGCAGTTCCTAGACGAATTGGGCTAAACAAGGAACAAGCCACTGATCTTGTAGATGGACAACACCTCTACAATACACCTCACGAAAGATCTCATTTTTCATTCCAAGATGAAGCACATTAGGATCAAGTATCACTTTATCAGGGATCTGATTGAGAAGAAGATGATGCATACCACCTTCATCGGAACGAAAGATATGGTTGCTGACATCTTTACAAAGGCTTTGGACACAGGACTCTTTGAGAGGCAAAGGAGCAGTCTCAGGATCATAAGGCTACCATGCTTTGAGAGGGAGCTAAAGAAACAAAGTGTTTCTGAATACAAAGCCTTGCTAGCTTGCGGCCCCTCGACTAACGAACGTGTTCGCGAAACTCGAATATCCGAAGACACGAAACACGAAGAGTTTTGCGAACACAAAAGTCAATGAAGATGAAGACCAACATGTTTGCGAGCTCGAACATTTGAAGACGCGAAACACGAAGAGTTTCGCGAACACAAACGATATTCCCTTGCGTTCCTATACGAGAGAAAGCGAACGAGGTAAACGAAACCAACGATGGAAACGAAACCCGTTTTGTCCTCACGCTCCAAGGAGTACCACCAAAGATCACGCAAGTACTAGAAGTATAGAGATCTAACCTGTTGGCATGACGTCAACAGATACTCCCTGGGTCGTGGCTAAATTGCCACTCTTGTAATTCTCTGGTTAGTTGTAGATGGTTAATCACTCTAATCTTAGATTTGCATAGAGAGACTGTACTTACTGAATAACACTTGACATATATCAATAGGATACACAGTGTGTAACTATGTAAGAAAGAAGAACAAGAAGTAGTCTGATGCTAGTAAGCAATCAAGACGAAAAACAAACAGAAGCTCCGCCTGCGTGCGAAAAGACAATTTTGTCTAGGATCAGAAGATCCGATTGTCCGCTAGTAAAGCGAGACTAATACTCGTGAGAGACCGTGATTCTCTCACGCCAATGCACTGCGTGGATTTGCATGTAGTGCCCTGAAGAAATCAGAAAAAATCAATATAGATTATTTTTTGCTTGTGTCTGATCTTTAGAATGTCGAATGCTTATGTTGTTTATTTTAATATCTCTGAGTTTTCTTGTTGAATTTCTCACCTTGGTTGAAATGAAGTCGAATGCTATGTTAATTTTTAGGAACGTAGATCAGTAGTACCTGACTACCCTCTAGAGGATTGTAGGAGTGTTTTAGTTGGCAGTGCGCAGCGAACGCATCTGAACTCCATCCAAATCTCGAAAGAGAGTCGCGAATGTCTTCATGAAATTTTTCTTCTCACGATTCTCATCATTCGTATCGAAGCATCGCTAGACTCCCAACAGTGGTAACAGAGTGCTGACTCGATTCTCTTCAAGTGCATGCTTAGTGTCTTCAACTAGCTTCTCATTATTTCCACAAAGAATGATATCATCTACATAGATGAGAAGAATAACTACAAAGTTATTTACAAACTTAATATACAGAGAGGGGTCATATTCACTAAGACAAAATCCGAGTGATATGAGATAGGAGTTGAGCCTTGCATACCAAGACCTTGGTGCTTGTTTCAGTCCATAAAGACTTTTGAACAAAAGACAAACTTTTGATTCTTCACCTTCTTTCACAAATCCAGGTGATTGCTCCATGTAAATCTCCTCCTCAAGGTAACCATTGAGAAAGGCATTAGAAACATCAAGCTGAAACATCCTCCAATTGTGATAACATGAAATATGAGTATTCTGATTGTTACCATTTTTGCAACTAGTGCAAAGGTGTCTACATAGTCAAGACCGTTGATTTGAGAGTAGCCTTTAGCACAAAGTCTTGCTTTATATTTATTAATAGATCCATCATTATTATACTTGATCTTGAAAACCCACTTACATCCAATCACATGCATGTTGTTTGGTGGCTCCACAAGCTCCCATGTGTTGTTTGACATCAAGGCTTCAAACTCTTGGGTCATTCCTTCAACCCACATCTTGGATTGAAGTGCTTCTTGGACATCTTTAGGCTCTTCATCTGATATGAAGAGAGCATCATAGGAAGCTTCACCTTCCACTTGCCTTCCTTCCACATCATATGTGAGCCTCCTTGGCTCAGATCTTTCTCTTGTAGATCTTCTTGATGTAGGTGCTTGAAGTTGCTCTCCTCAAGCCTCGGCCTCACATGCATCAAGATTGATGATTGTAGATCTTGCATGAGACTCCTTGATATGTGCTTCATCCAAGTTAAACTTCTGATCTTCATGAAAGATCACATCTCTAGTAAGAACATTCTTGTCAGTAGAGGGAAGATATACTTTGTATGCTTTTTTAGTAGATGCATATCCTACATAAATTCCTTTTATAGCACTAAGATCATCCTTCTTCCTAGTTTCTAAAGGTACATGCACAAAGCATACACAACCAAAGATCCTAAGATGATCTACCTTAGGCTTTTTCTTATACAACATCTCAAATGGTGTTCTTCCTTCTATTGCAAGATTAGGAAGCCTATTACAAAGATAATTTGCACATGCAATTATTTTGCTGAGGAGTATAAGAACAAGAAAATTCTCTTTGTATTCCCTCTCTCTTACAAAAGTCTTTAAACTTATTGGAGGTGTATTCACCTCCACTATCACTTCTCAAAGCTTTCAACTTGAAAGTAAAGCTTTTCTATATAAGCTTTGAAAGTAAGGAAAACATCATAAACCATGGCTTTAGAAGACAGCATATAGATCCAAGAATATCTTGTATAATCATCTAGAAAGGAAACAAAGCAATTTTCTCCTCCTTTGCTTTTGGTTGAAGAGAAATAAACATCAGAGTGCACGAGTTCAAATGGATGCATTGTTTTGATGCTTGACCTTGGAAAAGGCCTTCTGTGTGATTTTGCCAAAACTCAAGCTTCACAAGGTTGAAGCTCCTTTGACAATGTCTTTGGTAGTCTTGAAGTGTTATTGACCTTTGCCCTTGCCTCTTGACTTGTCTTTGATGAAGAGTGCTTTGTCATCTCCACCATCTTTCAATGAAAGTCTGTTGATCCTTAGCATCTTGTTATCTTGTCTGCTTTCTTCATCAATGAGAATACCTTGCAGTGTCTCCGAGGATGGAAGTTCCTCCCTGACAGCATAAGTCTGCACAATATTGTCATACTCATCTCTAATTCCATTAAGGACTACTTGAACAAATTCAGTGTTTTTAAGAGCATCTCCAATACCAGCTAACTCTTGATAAAGATCCTTTACTCTCATTACATATGATGAAGCACTCCCATCTACTCTCTAATAACTTAGAAAGATTTGGTTTCTAAGTATAAGCAATTTAGAAGTGTTCTTAATTTCATAGATTGTTTTTAGCGTGTCGCAAGCCTCCTTGGCAGTGGTGCATGTACTAATCTCTCTTAACACTTCATTTCAGGCATTCATTTTTATGAAATGAAGGGCAATTCTGGTTCCTTTATTGAATGCTGTAGTTTCATTAGGTGCTGCAGGTTCTTCTTCAGCTCCACTCACAATGTCCATTACATCTTGTAGAATCAATAATGATTCCATTCTAATCTTCCACATTGCATAGTTTGAAGATGTTAATCTCTCATTGTGCTCCAAGAAATGTGAACCAGATGAAGACATTTTCTCTATGAGAAATTCAAGCAATGACAAAGATGGAGTTGAAAATGTTGCTTGCTATCTCAATCTAGGATCTAACACTGATAATGTTGATCCAACCTATGAAATCTAGCAATAGAATGTGAGATCAAACTCTGAACAGAATTTATCTTGAATTTTGATCTTGCTTCAATCATAGAAATGAAGCACATGCAAGTAAGAAGTCTATCTCTCCCACGAGTTTCAAAGAACTGATAAACTCTCTAGGAACTTACTTTCAACTCAGACACAATAATTTGTGTGAAATGAAAAGTCTAAGACCTCACAAAACTCAGTTCTATCCAATTCTACTTGATTGACAATGAAAATTGAAGAAATTGGTGAAAAGAGCTGATGTGTGCTCACTTTGGCATATCCCATGAGATGAGTACTCTCTCAAACTCTCTGATTGTCTAAAACTATTCTAAAAACAAATCAAATTGATTTAAAAACTTGAGCAACACATTCTACTCTTCAATACCTATCCAACAAGCTATAGAACATCAAATTTGGATCATTCCTTGAGAAGTGGCACTCAAACAAAGAGGGCCGATTTCACACGTGTGAGTCTCTGTCCATACAGGGCTCAACTGGAGCAGATCAGGCTTGATTTGATCCACTTATGGTCCATAGATGACTTGTTTGTCAGTGAGTTTGGATTCCTCTCCCAAATCCATGTTTTTGCAAGTAAAAGCACTGTCTACACCCTCACGTCTTCAAAGCATGAAGCTCTAATACCATGTGAAGTTTTTAGCATGTGTGAACTTCACCACACACCTTACAAGATTTTACTGAGGTGTTGTGATTGCACAAGATTGATCAAAGAACAGATTACTTGAAAAATCTAAGGCAAGAGCACAATGGCATACATCAGATAGAAAAAACTAACTTTTTACTATGAGGAATGAATGTCAGAAATAATTCTAAGTGCTCAGTTTTGGAAAAATAGCCTGCTCTTGGGTAGAGAGAGAAAATCAACACTTACAAATCGGGTAGAGAGAGAATGAACTCAAAACACCAAAATCTCAATATTCACAATATGGCAAAACATGCCAAAATTTTCCTACATCAAAGAGACTTGAATTCCTACAGTGGAGTTGCATGGAAAGTCCACTTAACTTAGTTAAAACAACTAGCAGGGATCCACATGTATAACTGCATGCATGGATATTGCATGTACTGCATGTCACCTCTCAAAATTGCCTAGACATGGGAGAGGAGATGGAGTCAATTGCGAAGCATAGCACATGGGACTTAGTGGAACCACCAGTTGGCAAAAAACCCATTGGTTGTAAATGGGTATACATGACTAAGTACCATGCAGATGGAAGTATAGCAAAGCACAAAGCTTGGTGATCAAAGGGTATGCACAAAGTAAAGACATTGACTATGAGGAAACCTTTGCGCCAAAATGTAAGTGGAATACTCTACACCTACTTATTGATTTAGCTTAGCATTTTAGTTGGCCTTTGCATCAGATGGATGTGAAATCTGCTTTTCTAAATGGTGAGTTAGAAGAAGAGGTGTTCATGGATCAACCTAAAGGCTTTGTAGCGAAAGGACAAGAGAATAAAGTATGTCGCTTGAAGAAAGCGCTTTATGGTCTTAAATAGGCACCACGTGCATGGTATAGCAGGATTGATGCCTACTTTTGCTCTAAGGGGATGGTGAGAACACATTCTGATCCAAATCTTTATGTCTTGTGCTTTGATGGTATGGTTGCTTTGATTGCTCTTTATGTTGATGACTTGATTATCATGAGAAATAATCAAGAGATGATAGACATAATCAAGAAAGACCTCATGGAACAATTCGAGATGACAGATCTCAGCCTAATGCATTATTGCCTTGGAGTGGAGGTGTGGCAAAAAGGACACGAAGTGGGTTTAACACAGGTGAAGTATGTCAGAGAGTTGCTGCACAGGTTCAGGTTGCAGGATTGCAAGCCAGTGAACACTCCTATTGAACCAGGTAAAAAGCTTTCTAAGCTTGATGAGTCATAGCCATTTGATGCTATGTTGTATAGACAGTTAGTAGGGAGCTTGATTTACCTTACCACGACTAGACCAGATATATGCTATGTTGTTGGCATTGTAAGTCAATTTATGGCAACACCTACGGAAACGCATTGGAAGGCAGCTAAATGCATTTTGCGATATGTCAAAGGAACTTCCGATTATGGCTTGGTTTACAGGAAGCATAAGGGTTTACCTGAGCTTTATGGCTATGTGGATGCGGATTGGGGAGGTGACTATGATGTAGATCCACCACAGGATATGTATTCCAGCTTTGTGACCGTTGTTTTTCCTAGTCTAGTAAAAAGCAAAGTATAGTTGCTTTATCCACAACGAAAGCAGATATAAGGCAATGTATAATGAAGCACAAAAAGCTATATGGTTGAGGCAAATCTTGGATGAAGTTGGCATGAAGCAAAAAAATCCCACAACTATACATAGTGATAGTCAGAGTGGCATTCAGCTAGCAAAGAATCTAGTGTTCCATGCGAGAACCAAACACATTGAGATTCAGTATCACTTTATACGTGAGAGGCTGCTGAGTCGTGAAATTCATGTTGTTCATTGTAGTACAGAAGAACAACTAGTTGATATTTTTACTAAGCCACTTGTTAGAGAAAAGTTTGATAAGTTTAGATCAAAGCTTTCTGTACTTAAAGTTTGTTGACTTTAAAGCTATGTATATGACTGTATAAAAAGTAGACTCTACTTTAAGGGAGAGAGTTAGAATTAAAGTAGAATCATTGTGGTACTGTACTGTGGATCCTATTAGTAGATAAGGATTAGTTGGCCTCACCACGAGGCGAGTCGACGGGACACGCATCCTGTCAACGGCAACCTGGACCATGCATGGGTTGCCTGAGTGAAGAACTATATGTACAGTGTATTTTCATTTTGTGAAATACAGTTGCTACGTGAGCTTGGTGTGAAGAATGTTTTCTGTTTGTGTTTTTGTGTAGCATGATCTGTGTTCCTGTTTGAAGCAAATTTTAAGTAATCAAACCTAGCAACGTTTTTATCTTCCAAGATAACATCATTATGGTATCATCTCTTATAGTATCTGCAAAATATTTCTACACTGGTTGGAATGATGAAGAGTTTGAAGTTGATAGTATGTTTGATACAGGCTGCTGCATATTGCTCCTCTTGTCAGGATAATCTGACTGTGTAGATCTCTTTGATCTGAACTTTTGATTTTTTTTGAGTGTAGAGCTTGAGGATCCGCGGAGGAGGATGCAGTTCTTCTAATCTCCTCTTGTAGAAGCATTGCTCCTGGGTCAAAATTGCCATGACCCAATTTTCATAGGCTTCAGGTAGACTTGATAATAGAGTCATAACAGCATCAGAATCTTCCATGACTAGGCCAGTGGCAATCATTTGCTCCATAAAATTTTTGAAAGTGTTGAGATGACTCAAAACATTATCTGCATCAGACATTCTCAAGGTGAAGAATCTCTTCCTCAAGTGAAGCTTGGAAGTCACGTCCTTGATATCGTAGAGGGTTGCTAGGATGTCCCAAGCATCCTTATCAATCTGAGCAACACGTATATGGCTGATTTGGGTATCCTTGATATTGAGAGTAATCATGGCAAATGCCTTACCATCTCTCAGTCTCCATTTGGTGATGATGGCTGCATCACCTTCTAGTTTGAGTTCTGTGCCATCAACGATGTCCCACAATTCTTTGGCTCGTAGCATGACCTTCATCTTGAATTTCTAGATATAGTAGTTATCTCCGTCGAATTTGTCAATCAGAGATGAACTAGAAGACAGATCCATTTTGGTTTGAGTGAGATCGTTGATAGAAACAATGAAATCGAAATATTGTTGGTTGCGCGCTTGCTAGAACGATGTCTTGATAGAAACAGGACTGATAATCCACAGTAGAAATACATATTACTGAACTGCCCATTCTGATACCATCTCGAAAATCAAGAGTATGAGCTGATATCAGATTAGTAGAGAATTGATAGAAATAGAACTCTGATATCTGATCATAATGACTGGCAGCAAAAGCTTGAGCGAGGACAGTTTAGGATCGGAAGCACGTCAGTTAGCAACAAAATAATCAAGATGAATGATTCACACAAATGCTCCATAAAACGATACAGTAGTGAGACAGAAATTACACTCTGATTAATATCAACAATGAGTACAATTGCTTGAAGTAATAACTTTAGCATGTTCGTTGAGTGTAGTAATACTGACAATAAGAATTCTTCTTATGAGAGGATTGATTTGTGATCCACTTAATCCTAAGTGAGTTCTCAGTTGATTCTATATTATAAATATCTACTTTGACAAGTATCTACTTGCTAAAATATCTGCCTCTTTAAAATAATCTTTAGTATTAAATGCTATCTACTATTTATTACGACCGCCTTGTAACAATAAATGTATGTACAATAATTGGTGAACTGCCATAAAGTCTTCTGACAGTTTATTTGGATCGATTTTTCCCTGATTGAAAAAAGTCGATAAAAGTCGGTTAGTTGATGGTTGGTGAGAAAAACGTCGATGTCAAGCAAGTCGAGTCAATCGATGTCGAGTTTGAACATATGTATATATCTACATGAGAGAAGTCGAAGTCGATGAAGTCGATGACTTTGACAGATTTTTCATGATGCTCATTATTGAATGGATTTGAGGCTGAGCATCGAAATCCAACAGAGGGAGCGAAAGTACAGGTCAAGAAAGAAGTGGATTTTGATGCAAAAGATCCAATTGACAAAGGCAAGTTTGATGCTGAAATCCCTAAGAGAGTACCTAAATGGTACTTATCAGTCATGGGTGATGCTAAGAAGGGAGATACTCCGAGTCTAGCGAACAGAGAGAGCTTAGAAGGTCAAACAGAAATCGAAAACCTCCTGCAAGGTTAGAGATGAATCTAGCCCTGATGGGTTTCATACTCAAGGCACAAGAGCCAAAAATGTTTGATGAAGCAAAGGAGCACAAGGAGTGGCGTGCAACTATGGAAACTGAAATGGAGGCCATATCGAAAAATAGGCCATGAAACTTGGTTAAGCTACCTGATGGTAAGGATTTATAAAATCAAATATGGAGCGGATGGGCAACTCAACAAGTACAAAGCATGATTGGTTTGAGCAACAGGAAGGTATTGATTTTGAGAAAACCTTCGCACCCGTAGCTAAGATGGTACTATACGTTCTATCATTGTTATTTCTACTTTCTATGGTTGGAAGATCCTGGAAATGGACGTTAAATTTGCTTTTCTTAATGGAGTGCTGGATGAAAAGGTGTATTTAGTACAACCTCAAGGATTTGTTGAGCCAAGAAGAGAACATCTTGTTTGCAAGCTCAACAAAGCTATTTATGGATTGAAGCATTCCAATAATTTTGACATGAGCGATCTAGGATTGATGCACTATTGTCTTGGTATTGAAGTATGGCAAAAGGAAGACGTTGTCTTTCTTAAACAAAGAAAATATGCACAAGATATGCTTTATAAGTTCAATATGCAGGATTGTAAGCCTTTGGGATATCAACATGAAGCTTACTGCATATGATGAATCTGAGAAAGTTGATGCTTACTTGTACAGACAGGTGGTGGGTAGTTTGATATATTGACACACATGACCTAATATTTCTTATGTTGTTGGTATTGTTAGTCAATTTATGCAAGATCCTAGTCAAGCACACTGGAAGTCTACTAAACATATTCTCAGGTACATTCGAGGGACATTGAATTTTGGTTTGAAGTATGATTAGTCTGAAGCGCCAATGTTGGTAGATTACACAGATGCCGATTGGGCAAGTAATAGTGATGACAGAAGATCTACCAGTGGTCATACATTTAGTTATGGTACAACTGCAGTTTCATGGAGTAGCAAAAAGCAACCCACAATAGTCTTATCTTCGACAGAAGCTGAATATCGTGCACTCAGCAATGCTACACAAAAAGCGGTATGGTTACGAAGATTGCTTGTTAATTTAGATCAACCATAGGTGGATGTGACTACTATCTCTTGTGACAACCAAAGTTGCATTCACCTTGCCAAAATTCCAACTCTACATGCTCGAACTAAGCACATAGAAATACATTGTCATTTCGTTTGAGAGAAAATTCTTGATGGAGCCATTGATCTTGTTTTCTATAAATCTGAAGATCAAGTGGCAGATATATTTACTAAATCATTAGTTAGATGTAAATTTGAAAAGTTTCGTACGCTATTAGAAATAGAAGAATGTAATTTTATCATTGAGGGAGAGTGTTAGAAAACAATGATAAACTTATTACGATTTACAATTTATTTTTGACAATTGTTACCAGCTATAAGTAGTTATAGGCTAGTCTAGAGTCAACTACTAGTTTCTCTCTCTCTCTCTCTCTCTCTCTCTCTACATTTAGGGTTTATTGTACTATTCATTATTAAGTGTAATAGTGTGATTGTGATGTTGTGTTCTTCCTCTTCCTTATGGTGATTGCTTATGGTGAATGCTTGATAGTGCTTATCTGATTATTGACAGACTTGATCGTCGAAGCAGTCGGATGAGTTGGCTACTTCAGAGCCTTTGGTCAATCGTCGAAGTAGTCAGAGATGGCCAAGTCTTTGATCTTCTTCAAGTGGTTTCGAATGACATTCGAATATAGAGAATATGCTCAAGCGCACATTGACGCTGAGATGCCAACTTATCAGAGACACATTGTAGATGCCTTCATGCATTGATTATTTCTTTCAAACCGATTGTTATAATGAGCTCATAGCTTTTACATATTGTAAGTTAGCTTTGTGAGCACGCGGTTCCATCCACTATAGTCTTGTGCTTACCAGCATTATCTGACTTGTATTTCATTATACTTAATCTGAATAAATTATTGTCTGGTTCTGCGTTCAAATTTTATGTCAGTATTGCATGCTTTCAACCTTCTGATTGCTTTGTTTGATTGACTGCTCTTGCTTCCGCAATCATCGCGCAATCTAGCTCTAGTTTCATTATTGTGTTTGCTACTATCAACTGGTAGTGCACGCCTCAGGGAATTCCACATCCTCCATTTTCTGAGGAGGTGGGTCCTCACCATGAGTGGTGGACGGTGTGTTGTACGGATGGTCATATTGGGTGGCCGACACAAAGTTGAGGTCATCATCATCCTTCTCATTGGTGGTGTGGGTGCTGGACACGGTAGATAGTGGGGTGGGGTCTCGCAACCTCTAGAACATGGAGGAGATGCTTGAATGAGATGGATCAGTGGTGGAGTGAATGGCACCAAGCCCCTCCCTTGTTGTGAGGAGCATGGTCGTGCATGCGGTAGTTGGAAGGAGTGTGCATGCGGGAAGAGGTGGAGGGCTGGCATGGAGGTGGTGGCATGCGGAAAGACGATGGCAACTAGGTGGGTGGTGGCATGTGGGAGGAAGACAGCTGCTAAGAGGAAGGTGGCGGTTGAGAACCAGATATCTCCTAGTATACATGGCCCAACCTGGCAATACTATCTCCGTAATGTGCTAACACACGTTGGAGCACAAGCCTTAAATTCTTTGAAAAATAACGTCTGGCTTTTTTTTCAAAAAATATATCCATGTCTTCTTGGAATAATCATCTATGAGCATCATGAAGTAATAGTCTCCACCCAATGACATGGTCTTTGTTGGACAACAAAGATCATTGTGGATGAGTTTAGATATCCTCTTGGCTCATGTCGCTCCACCCTTTTAAATCTTTTCTCCATCATGCAACCCTCATAGATCAAGTGTTGCATGTCCTATATTTTTTGCAATCCATGCACCATCTTCAACTTGCTCATCACATGCAAACTCTTGTAATTGAGCTGATCCATCCTATGATGTCATAGTCGCAGATTGAGATGCACCAGACAATGCCAACCCATATTCATTGGCTTGTCCCATCCAACTTGTAAAGACCACAATTATTGTCATGATACCCCGTCACAACTACCTTGTATTCTAAAGTTGCAAGGTGGATGTTGGAGATTCTAAATTTGGAGTCCTTTTTTCAGTATCCCAAAACACACTTCACAACATGTCATACAATCATCACAAACTATCCTCTTTAAAATTAAAGTGTAACGTGGTAGATAAGTATGGTACATTATGAAGGCCCAAAACCAACTCAACAAATACATAACATTGTGTAGATAATAGATAATTGCCTATAATAACATGTATATTCATATCATGCCACTTTTGTTAGCACAAGTGGGCGAGCCCCTTGAATTCTATATTTTGAGTAGGGATAGTCTCTCCTCTTGTCACTATTAGCAATGACATCATAATGCTTCTTCTATTATATGGGTTACACATGCCTTTTTCTTATTTCCCAAGATATCATAAGAAATAAATCTTTTATGAATAGCACAAAGGAGAATTATATTAACAAGTATGCTAATGAAATAAATCCACAATAGCCTTGTCTATATGGTATGTGTGCCTCTTTAAGGCTTCTAAAAAACAAAGAAGTTGTGAGCCCTACATACACATAGAATGCTCTACTATTTGCAACCTCAAGCATCTTCATAGTTTTGAAATCATTTATGTATACTATATCACATTATCAAGAGTGTGTTGAAAATCATACAACACAATAAATATGGTGAATAAATTGGTGTCCACAAGAGATATGGCATAAATGGTGAATCTACCATCTTGAGTATACTCGCTTCATGAACATAATCAATTGGTGGCATAAATGGTGAATCTACTATGACAAAAGATATTGTGAACACGTTGAAGGGGAAGCCATGGAACAACCGTCATTTTCAAAATCGAGTTTTCAAGCAACGCAATGAACAGTATGGATTAATCTGACCTCCTTCATTGCTATTTGGGCTACCTAATCATCGAAGTAAGGTGTCTATCTAAGTCACGGACTTGCTGTTGATCGCCATCTAGAAAGCTACATTGTTATATAACTCTATTTCATCGCTGATCAACTGAGCTACGTTGCCCAACCCGGTTGTTCCAGCAACTAATCAATGATTGAGCCGTAATTACCAATTTCTTGGAAGTACATTATCTGCGATGCGTCTGGACCGCCATCATTGCCAGAAAAGAGATCTATGGACCTCTGCTGTCTATCCAATGTTCTACTAATCAGTGATAGCAGCTATAAATCTATGAGCCATCAGTATTCAGCTACACACTCCTTCGCTTATCAGAGAGAACACTCTGAAGCTCCAACACCTCAGACCTTCATTGACAGTTGTCAAGCTAAATGCCATCTCGTGGAAGATGAGGAGTACATTTCTGAGTATGAGTCTCGAAGGAAATAGTATGGTATCCAAGCTCCAGTATACAGTCTTCACGAAGCAATTTCAGTATGTGTAACTACTCAAGGAGCGTTGGCTCACTCTCTTATTGTAGTCAATCTGATCGTACATTGATTTCGCAAGCTGAGTTTCATTGAAGTCACCTCATAAAGGTGCGATGATCTACTAGCATGCATCCAATCTGTCAGTATACTGATCCACGGGTTTCTTTACAAGCATTCTGAACTAAGACATGCTAACAATCTGAGCACTGGCTCACACATTTGAGGAATCATGTTATGATCTTCCATCATCGCTGCTACAGCTAATTGGTCTATTTGGCAAATGAGGAACATATTCTATCCTTGACTACCTTCGAGAGATGACTGAGCGCTGACAAGCATATGCATAATGCACAGATTGAACATAACCCAGCTGCTACATACTTCTGTGGTAGTCACGAAGGGATGAACTACTGTTGATAGCGATTGTGAGCACCGCTGCCAATTGAAGAACCCACAAATCAAAGTGAGTGAAACTAGTGAGTGTCATTAACACTTGCATGCAATCACCGTTGTCAAGGTGAAAAAGATTTTAGACACTCCAATGCTGATATCCGAGGCAAATGATCCTTGTTGATGCTGTCAAAGAGAAACATACTCTTGAAATTCTATAGCACCACACTAGCAATACCAAATTGCACTTCAAAGTTGCCTAGATTCATATTTTGGGAAGGCGAGCCAATGGTTTCAATCAAACAACAAGCTATGAAGGTTTCTAGCAACTATCTTTGAAGGCAGTACAAGAGGAGGCCCCACATTCATGACTAAGCAGCTCTCACGACAAACCAGTTACCTCGTTCGTCACTAAGGTATTTTCGCAACTTATCTCGATATCGCTATGACAAATATGTGAAATGCCAGCTCACGTTATTATAAGTGTTTTTCTGATGACACGTTATGCATGTTGAAAGCTTGGATCATATTATCCTTAGCATGCTACCTATATCTCTGGCATTGTTGTACTTGTTATGAGTTGTATAAAGAAACTCTTGATAAGTAATCAGTTGATGCTACTCAGTTCTCGTGGTGCTATTGATGGTTATTATAATGAAAAACAAGATTGAGTAAGCATGTCATTATTGTGTTATATGAAGTTGCTAAATTGACAATTGGACCCGACCTCTTTGAAACACAAGAGCGGGCAGTCCACCAAATGTGGCCGAAATACGCCACTTTGGTTAAGTCTCACTAGTCACACCCACTGTTGGAAACGTCTAGCGAAATACCTAGACCTAACAGATGGCAAAATACTGCCGCTCATCAAACAGAGCGGTACGTATAACTTGCACCCCACAGACACAGAGCATGGAATCAACGAGCGAATCTTATATAGGCCCTAAAGAAATATATATTCATCAAATGAGGACCTATAAGTGCAAAACCACCCTAGAGAGCATAACGCCAAACACATGAGGTTAGGGATAGTCTCTAAGAAAAATGCTCTGATAAAAAACCACAGAAAACAAAAATGGACAGTTACATATGAGTAGAGTTGAGTATCAACTTCTGCCGTCACTCGGCGATGTTTGCTAAATGTATAGAAGAGAAATATTACGATATCACTTCTACAATCCAGAATTTCATCATAACCTACTTCTCGATGATAGTTTGATTAGGGTTCATCATTGTGGAGAACATAGTTATCTAGAGGTATACGAGCTTGTGATTGACGGTATTGGCACTTGACAAATACCACCTCCACTCGATACGCAGAAATAACACAATCCCTAAATCCCAATCTTTGAGCCACCAACACACTCATCTGTAGCATCTAACAGTGATAGCGAAAATCTAGTGAATGATCATAGAAGAGCATGGTTTCAACACCCTGAATTGGTTCTAGGAACTCCCAGTGAAAATCTTGGTAATGATTCTATTACTAGCCCCTATATGCAAGTAAGGATGATCTAGGAACCAGAGTCTGTACCTAAAAACCAAGTGAAGATAGCAACCTCTCCCTACAATCATACTTCTGAGAGCCTGGAAACTCTCATTGATTGGGGAGTACGGGGTGATTAGGACGACCCCTAGGGTTGGAAGCGGTAATTGACCCTAGTCATTCAAATAAGTGATGGCGAATAATGCACTAGAAAAATGCAAAATTCTAGCTCAAAATGATAAAATCAAATCACGAACGATTCATGAAACTTTTCACGACACTCAAATTATTTCTGTTCGAGTTGGATCAATCAGGCTCTGTAACACAACGAAATGAAACGAGACGAAATATGGAAGAAAACGAAACGAGACGAAGCGAAGCGAAACTTAAATGAGCTCTGACATTGATTCATGCTGGAAGCAAGGAGATCACGAAACGACACAAAACGAAACGAAACGAAAGAGTTTGCGACAAGATCAATCAGGCTGCAATGAGACGAGATGAGACGAGACGAGATGAGATGAAACAAGATGAAATGAAATGAAGATGAGTTCTGTAATTGATTTACCCTTTATGGCCAAGTGATTGTGAAGCAAAGTGAGGCAAAACACGAAGCGAAAGGATTCACGAACAAGATCAGTTCGTCAGAAATTCAAATATGATCGTTGGTCATTGCCGCCTATATCACTCCTACAATCCTTCAGAGAGTAGTCAGACATTGTTGATCTACATTAAGAGATTAATGTAGCATTCAACAATATCAAACCAAAGTGCGAAATTAAATGAACAAGCGAATCAGACACATGAATAGTAACAGACGAATTTACATTCAAGATCATACAATCATCTAGAATAATAATGTGCACAACAACTACAATATCATCTATTGATTTTTTTTCTGATTCTTCAAGCACTGCATGACAGATCCACGCAGTGCATTGGCGTGAGAGAAATACAGTTCTCTCACAAATTCGTGTTTTGCTTACTAGCGGACTTCTGGATCTACAGATCCTATGTAGAATTTTCTCGCACGCAGGTGGACTTGTATTCTGAATAATTTATCTTCTGACTTCTTGTCTTGCTTGCTAGCATTAGACTTTCTGTATTATGCATCAAACAAAAAGTATATAGTTCGCGAAAAAATTCGTGCCGCGTCGTGTAACTTACAGATTAGAAAAGATTAAACATCTACAACTAATCGCGAATCACAAGAGTGGCAGATTAGCCACGATCTAGAATACTCCTGCTGATGTCATAATATCTGATTAAATGTTTGTACCCCCTTGGTACTTGATTGATCTTCCTGGTTGTTCGTGAAGCACGACTGATTTCGTGTCTTGTCGTGTCGTGTCGTGTTATGTCTTGTCGTCTTCATCAAAAATTCAATATTGAAAGCTAGCAAAGCTTTGGCATTAGAAACATTTCATTTTTTTAGTAAGGGCAATGTGGGCCCTTTTCCTTGCTAGGGCTTTCTGGTAGGACCAACCCCCTGTCGGAACACGTACACTCACACATGTGAAGCCATACACAAGGATTTGGGCCATTTAGTGAGATTTAAACATAAATTTAGGTAGAGTTTGATGGTGCAAATCGTGCAATCATATAGAATCATAATCTATTGCTTCTCTCATCATTTCAAGTGACTTAGGATCCTTTTTTGCTGCTATTTTTACATTGTTAGAAAGTGTCAAAGGCTATAGCCCTTGCACAATACTCATGAAACACAAATGGATGGGTAGCTCAGTGGTACCGGAATGGGGGAGGTCCTAGGTTCAATCCCTAACCCGACCACACACACAAAGTGTAAAAAAATTTCACATGGTATCAAAGCCATGGTTGGGTGTGGTCTAGGTGGGCGACAACTAGAAAGGGCTATGCCTTTTTTGTGTCATCTTTGTAGTATAGGGTCCGAACGCTGGGAGCGACAACCTCGACGTCACCTGCGCACAAGCCATGGTTGAATAGTGTACTTACGAGTGAACATGCGTTTATCGTAACTCTATATCCAACCCATGGTTTTTTAAGACCTTGTATCGGATAGGCTTCATCTTATTGGTGAGGTTCTCATGGTTTTTACAAGGTATTAGGGCAGATCCGTGCCATTCTAATCCTTTTGTAAGAACCGTTTATCTTACGCAAATCCATGCTATCCAAGATAATTTGAAGATAATTTCGGGACAATGTGGGTGTCATTATACGCATAATAGTTTCATTATTTATGAAGTGATATAGTCGAACTGAGTCGAAACCAACTAATTTCTGTATTTAGGATCATTATTAGTCACCCAGAATGGAATATATTTGTAAAGAGACACCTTACCTTTTGAACATAGGTGATGTTTGCAAAGTCTGAAAATTGTTCGAAAACCTCATACCTTGATGATCGTAGCAGCTTCTTGTGAGGATGCCATGTTTAGTCCCTCGAGTGCTCTTGCCTTCCTTAGACTTAAACCATTCATAACGTTATTGTCAGATATTGTGAAAGCAATAATAAGCATGCTAAGGAGAGCCTACCACTCATTGCTTATATAAGTATGAAGCGAATGGTTTAATGTTCATACCTGTGCAAACGCTTATAGCTTTATGGTTCGAAACTGAACCTAATCGAAAAAAAAAGATAGTAGTAATATTTGATGCTACAACGAGCGCAAGTTTTATTTGTTAGTGCTTAGACACAGTAGTATTCCCTTTGAAATAGCAATTATTCAAAAGTATGATAGCAAAACAGTTTAAAACATGAGGTATACTAATCATAATCAGAACGTGTTAGTGTCTGATTTGTATCTTTTGTATAATAGCATGATACTACAATGGCTTTGTCTTTGGAGTATGTATGTAATCTTTCGTTACTTATGGAACAACCAAACATTCATAATATCCTTTGAAGGATAGTAAAGCCTATTGTATACTATAGCTATCAAACCAAACTTTCATCCTTTCATATCTACGATAAGGAGTTTGAATCCACACAACCATTCATAAGGTAAGAATTTCTTCATCGCTGGTCATTAAGAAGCTTTTGTCTCAACCTACCATATGTGATGCATACTTATCATTATCATGCATTACAACGTATGTCGAAGGAAGCACTGGTTCATCGCTAGTCCATCGCTGGACAACTTACCATATATATCCATTTTTTGAGTATCTAACTCAAGACAAATTGTTGCAGGTCCATCGATGGAGGACAACTCATATATCTTCAAAAAACTTCTACACAGTTCAGCATGCTTCATCACTGGACAGCGGATAGTATTAAAAAAAAAAAAAGGCCATACAAAAAATGTGTATAAACCCTCGCTGATCATCGCTGGACAGCAGATTCATACCATCACGTTTATCACCCAGAAAGCTTGATACCATTCATATGCAGCAAAGAGATGAAAGCAATGATATGAAATGAGCAAAACCACATATCGTAAAGTAGAAGCAGATGACTTCAAGCCAGGGAGGGCGCAATCTCTATCGTGAGCATATCTTCCAACCTTCTTCTCACCGTATAGTGGAAAAATCTCATGCGAGATTAGGTTATATATAGTGGTTCCATAGGAATTATCATGGAAGCTCCCTTTCAGCCAAAATTGGTGGAAAAGTATTTTTTGAGAAGTGTCATATATGATTGGGTTGGCAACAAAGGTTAGGACCATCAAATCACATATGTTTATTTATAGCTTGATCAAGGGTGGTAACTTCTGATAAAGAAGAGTCCATGAGAGAGAGAGAGAGAGAGAGAGAGAGAGAGAGAGAGAGAGAGAGAGAGAGAGAGAGAGAGAGAGAGAGAGAGAGAGAGAGAGCCCACCAAGTGACCCACAACTAGTGAATCCCTTAGGGGGCAGTTAGCTCCCCATAAGGGATAGCTAACTGCCCACCATCAGACCTTTAATATACTGTGGTAGATCATAGGATGAACATGGAAAAGTATTAGTCAAAAGCAGTTTGTTAATGATAAGGCAAAGCTTTTCCCTCATAAAACCATTTTTCTGAAAAGCATCTAGCAAGATTGCTACCTCTTTTATAAAAGTATCGTGATCATTGCAACAATACATATAGAAATAACCTGGGAGATAATTACTTTGTACGAGTTGTAGGCTGGCCTATAGGAAGCCAGATGTATGTACTGTAAGTATTGAAAAGGTAAGTCTCTTCTTTTATCAAACTTTGAGAGCTAATAAACACTGGTGTCAGGATTAAAAGTAATCAAAACGTTCAAAAAACTAGTGGTGTTTGCTTCACAAGTCTTTTTTTCAATATCAAGAAATTCTAGAGGATAGATCCAGAAAGGGTTTTCTAGTTTTCTAATCTGATTTTTATCCATAAACGCATCAATATTGGGATTATTAATGAAGCAAATGTCATCAATATATCTAAAAGAGTGACAGAAAATATTCTCTTCTGAGACCTAACTTGGCTAGTCTCTTAATAAATTGAGCTTCAAAAAACGCAAGATACCAATTACACCATGTAGGTGAGCATGAAAAACCCATCGGTATACCATGAATTTGTCTCCAAGTTTTGTTTCCTACTCTTAAATTACAATTGTCTATTAGGAAGGCATTCCACAAGCATAAGAGATTTTTATCGATATTGTACCACCCTTCCGACTTTTTATTTTCCCATGACCATTTAAAGGCGTCCCTTGTTAAAATATCACTTCCAACATGTTGTATCTTGTAGATCTCAAGTTATTTGAGCTTGATAGGATCTCACACGTGTGGAGTCTGTTCCCACATGTGAAAGAATGTACATAAGTCATATTTATTAAGTTAGATTGGTTTTAGCTTGATCTACACTAGTGTGAAATCGACCTTTGAGTAAAATCTTGAAAATGGTCAAATTGGTCAAACTTTTTGTAAATAGATTGGACTTCCATGTGAATGAATTATTACTCACACATGTCAAGATACCATTCACACGTGTGGATAAGCTTCTAGAAGATAATATAGGAATATTCCATTAGATCCTATTTTATAGGGAATATTCCTATAAATGTGGAAGACTAGCTTTTTGTTTTCTAGCCAAAGAGAATTGTCAACTTTGGGAAATGAGCACATATGGCTCCCATTGGTGGATCTGGATGACTAGGCACTCTTCACACGTGTGAAGTCTTGCTGGACAGTACATAGTCATGGATGTACTTGATCTATAAAGAGATCAACCATTTCAATGAGATGTTGATGTGACATTGGCAAATTCTAGTTTTGTTGAGACTTTCACATTTGTCTTGAGTTTGATGAATGAAATGCATTTGTAAGTTAATGTACTTTACTCTCTGTAAACAGGCCGTAAAGGTACTGTCCTTTACACGTGTGAGGCCGCCCATCCATGTGTTTGATCATTCGATCCATTGCTCTTGCTTAAATCATAGTGTAAAGCATCTAGATCAAGATCTAACATCTAGAACCTGAATTCATCATCCCAAAATCTTCTAGGATTTTCTGGGTATATCTGGACTGATGAAGGTACAATTTCCCTTCGTTATAGTTTCTATCAATCTGTAAGCCAAGATAACATCTGGCTTCTCCTAGGTCTGTAATTTCGAAATGTTTCGAGATGTTGCACTTCACTTCAGCAATAAGTCCTTCACTTTTGCAGAGTATCAGGGTGTCATCTACATATACAGCTACAATGATGATCTTTCCGTCTGTAATTCTTACATAGACATTGGAATCGGCTATCAATGGCTCAAATCCTAAGGATCTCAGGGCTTGATCTTTCTTCTTATACCATTGTCGTGCTGATTGCTTTAGACCATAGATACTCTTGTGCATTCTGCATGCGTAATGTAGCCTGGAGGTTGATCCATGTAGACTTCTTCGTCTAGCTCACCATGTAAGAAGGCTGTCTTCTCATCCACGATGTGAATCCTGAGATCATAAGCGGCTGCATATGCAAACAATAGGCGTAGGGACAAATGTTTCATGACAAGAGTACCATATTTCTGAGAACAATCCTTCGCTACAAGTCTGGCTTTATACTTTGAAACATTTCCATTTGGTCCATACTTCAGCTTGTATATCCATTTGCATTGTATAGTTCTTCGCTTATATGGTAATAGCTGCAATGTCCATACCTCATTCTTCTTCATGGATTCCATCTCTTAAGTCCGGAACCGTTTCAGTTTACAGGTGTTGTAGCAGTAGGCTGGCTTGCGAATCTTTCTTCGTCTGATTCGTTGCTCGACTAAGGTGCGACTCGAACATCTTCGTCTGAGTGTTCTTGTTCTAGTTCCTCTGTCACAGTTGGTAGATTGTCTTCCAAGGACTTCATAACTGATAGGATCATTGTTGGCCATTGTTTTGGTCTCATCGAACTTGACATCTCTGTCTGTCTTCACTGTGTTTGTCTCTGGCATATAGATTCTGTAGTATGATAAATGAGTGTCATATCCTACAAGATATCCATGTTCTGCTTTCTCATCAAGCTTCTTTCGAAGCTTGTCAAGAACATGTGCATATGCTACACAACCAAAGATTCGAATATGAGTCATATTGGGATTTCTACCCCACCATAGTTTGTGTGGTGTTGTATGAGGAACAAATCATGTCCTATTTTGAATGTAGATAGTTGTAGCTACTGCTTCAGCCCACAGCCTTCTTGGAGCCTTTGAATAGGCCATCATGCACTTAGTGGCTTCCATGAGAGTCCCATTCTTTCTTTCTGCAAACCATTGTGCTGCGGTGTATAGAATGTTGTCCTTCTGTGAATGATTCCTCAATCATTGCAAAAATCAGTGAATCGGTTTGAGATGTATTCTCCACCTCGATATGTTCTGATATGCTTCACCTTATTTCATGTGCATCTTTCAGCCCAGGTCACATATTCTGTGAACTTGTCCAATGCATCTGATTTAAAAAATCAATAACTCTTAATGATTGATAGTACAATCAATATTTGTCCTTTTTCTCTGAAAATTGACATGGTATCAGAGCCATGTCTAAGAGTGATCTATATGATTAATAGTACTTGAGAAATCATTGACAATTTGTTGTTTTCAAGTTCTAATTGAGAGGGCGAGTTCAAAGAGAGAAGTAACATCATTTTTTTTGGTCAAGATCGATTTGTGGGCTGTTGAAGTACTGTCCACACGTGTGAAACTATACAGCAACCTTCAAATTAACTTTCATAAGTGTTTTTGATCCAAAAAAGTGCATACTAGTCCAAAATTCAAGGTTTTTAGTGCATTGTCTAGATCTAGGTCAATCTATTGAATGCTAATGATCAAATAGTGATTTGAGTCATTGAAGCAATTCATTTTGAAGCATTAGATCAGATATTTAAGGCTGATTTGTTCAGATCTTAATCAAACCAATTTGAACTAGAATCAATTTCTTTGAGGAGTGAATTGCTAGGATATTTGTAGTTGATCTATTATACCATCATCCAAAGTTGAACTAGGATTGATTGGGCCAAGATTAGAAGCTTCTTGAAAGCTAAAAATCTATCTTAGATCACACCTTATCAAGATAACTTTGTGTATCTCATAGGCTTTCATTCAAAATGACATCCATGGGTGGATATATGTTAGAATCTAGTGAAAAACTAACTTCCACAAACTATTCCATTTGGAAAGTAAGAATGGAATCACTACTAGCGGTTCATGATCTCTTTGATATTGTCTTAGGAGTTGAGGAAGAGCCTCAAGCTCCCCAAGAACAACTAAAGTACAAGAAGAGGGTTAGATTAGCCCTACATTGCTTGAAGTTAAATGTAAGCAATGACCTCTTGAAGGAGGTGGCTTCTTGCACCACATCAAAAGAGGCTTGGGATTCACTAAAGAACATTTATGAATCCAATAACACTTCAAGAGTGCCTATGCTAAGAAACTTGCTCTTGCAAAGCATGAGGGGAAGTGGAGAAAATGGACAAGAGTATGTCCTAAGGATAAAATCCTTGAACAAAGAACTGGGATCTATAGGAGAGAAGATCCAAGATAATGAACTAGTACAAGTAATCTCGAATGGATTAGGATATGAGTTCTCTAATCTAGTTCAATCTTTTGCTATTCAAGACCAACTTCCATCAATTGAAAAATTGCATAATGTTCTTGTGGCCGAGGAGAGTAGGATTCTACACCTCAAAAGAAGAATGGGGTCCTTATCACTACATAATGGTGATGAGAAAGCAAACTTCACATCTAAAGGCAAGAAGAAGTCTCATCCTTTCAAGAAGATCCAAGGCAAGGAGGCCAAGGCAAAGGATGGAGCACCTACCTCCAAAGGGAAGCAAAAGAACAAAGCAAAGTTGAAGTGTTTCTTTTGTGGGAAGAAAGGACACTTTGTTTCTGAATGCTATAAGAAGAAGAATGCACAAGGGGAGGATGAAGAGGATGGCTTCAATACATCCTTGATGGTAGCACCTACACCAACATCAAACAAAGAGACATGGTGGATTGATAGTGGGGCTAGTTTTCACATGTCATTCAACAAGCATTATTTCTCTTATCTAATTTCTTGTAATGATTCTAAGAAATCAATCTACACAGCTAGTGATCAGGAATGCAAGATAGATGGCATAGGATCTATTCCATTATGCTTAGGATCATCTAAAAGGATAGATCTTGATAATGTTTTGTATGTTCCATCCATAACAAAAAACTTGCTTAGTGTTGGTCAATTAATGGACAATGGACTAAATGTACATTTCAAGAATGGAGTGTGTTCCATCTTGAAAAATAATAAGTGCATAGCTAGTGGCAATAAGCAAGGAAGGCTTTTCAAGCTGGATGCGAATGTGGTTATTGAAAGTGTGAATATGGTTAGGGAGGAGTTGACTCAAGTGGAGCTTTGGCACAAAAGATTGGGCCATCCTAATCTTCAATCAATGGAATCCATGGCATCAAAGGAGCTCGCTCTCGGCCTACCAAAAGCTTTCAAGAATTGTGGCAAAGTGTGCGAGGCATGTGGCCTTGCAAAGTCACACAAGACTTCCTACAAGAGATCTTTAACAAGATCTACCTCACCTTTAGATCTTATCCATTCGAATGTACATACTTTCTCTCATGAAGGTAATGGAGGAGCTTCAATGTATGTGACTTTTATTGATGATTGTACTAGATACACTTGGATTGAATTATTGCCTAAGAAAAGTCTTGTATATGAAGCTTTTGTAAAGTTTAAGTCTCTAGTGGAAAAGCAACTTAGTTCTTGCATTAAAGTTCTAAGATGTGATAATGGAGGAGAGTATATCTCCAACAAGATGAGAGACTTTTGTGAGATCAATGGCATGAAGAGAGAACTCACTTGTCCTTACACCCCCCAACAAAATGTGGTGGCCGAGAGGAAAAATAGGAGTCTTTGTGAATGTGCAAAGTCTTTAAGACTTGATGCATCTCTACCCATCACTTTTTGGGAGGAGGCCATAACTTGTGCTAATTACTTATGTAATAGGCTTCCTAGTAGTGCTATTGGTGGGATCTCACCATTTCAAGCTTTGTTTGGCAATAAGCCCAATGTAAAATATTTTAAAGTGTTTGGATGTATATGTTATGTCCACATTCCTTTGGAAACAAGAAGGAAAGAAGATGCAACTTCCTTCGTAGGAATATTTGTAGGCTATAGTGAAAATAACAAAGGATATAGGATATTTGATCCTATTTCAAAGAAAGTAAAAGCTAGCAAGGATGTCTTGTTTGATGAATCTCAAAGTTACAAGTTGTCTCCAAATTCATCTAATCTCTTAGGTGATGAAGATCTTGCAACACCCGAGGAGGAGCCTCTTGAAAATGATCTTTTGGAAGATCAAAATCAAGTGCCAAAGGAGCCAAGAAGATCCACAAGGAGCAAGGCCGAGCCTTCAAGGCTCACATACTTTGAGAAAGGAAAGCAAAGAGAAGACATATCTCCTTCTACCTCTTACTCTTTTCTAGCCACAATGCTTGAAGAGCCATCATGTTATGAAGATGCAAGTAGATCACAAGTTTGGAGAGATGCAATGCAAGTAGAGTTTGATGCTTTGATAGATAATCAAACTTGGAATCTTGTATACCTTCCATATGGGAAGAAGCCACTTGCATGTAAGTGGATCTATAGATTAAAGTACAATCAAGATGGATCTATAAGTAAGTACAAAGCTAGATTGGTTGCTAAGGGATTTCTTCAAACTAAAGGCATAGATTATGAAGAAACATTTGCTCCTGTAGCAAAACTTGTAGCCATTAGATTGATCATTTGTATTGCTACTTTATTCAAGTGGAATCTCTATCAAATGGATGTGACAAATGCTTTTTTTGAATGGCTACTTGGAGGAGGAAATATACATGTTGCAACCGGAGTGTTTCATCAAGGATGGTGAGGAGGACAAGGTTTGCCACTTAAGGAAGAGCCCATATGGCTTGAAGCAAGCACCTAGAGCTTGGTACTCTAGGTTGCGTGATTTTCTCTACTCTCTTGGCTTTGTGATTAGCCCTTATGAGCCTTCTTTGTACATCAAATGTAATGATGGAAAGATCATCATTTTAGTACTTTATGTTGATGATATCATATTGACAGGAAATGATGGTGAAGGCATAAGAAATGTTAAAGTTTCCTTGTCTAGTGAATTCAAGATGGTAGATCTAGGACTTTTTAAGTTCATACTTGGAATAGAAGCTACTAGAGGTAGTGATTTTACTTCTATAAGTCAATCAAAGTATGCTACTTCCATTCTTGAGAGGTTTGGCATGAAAGATTGTAAAGGGATTGACACCCCTATGGAGCAAACTTGTAAAGTTACTAATGATTGTGATGAAGCATCCTTTGAGGACATCACACTCTTTAGGAAGCTAATAGGCTCCTTAATCTATTTGAAAATCACTAGACCAGATTTGAGTTATAGTGTAAGCAAGTTAAGTCAATATATGCAAGGTCCCTTGATGCATCATTGGAAAAGTGCCAAGAGAGTGCTTAGATATGTCTCTTCTACTAGATTTTTTGGCATTCTCTATCAAGGATCTAACTTGTACTTGAGAGCATTTTTGGATTCAGATTTTGCAGGAGATAAGATGGATAGAAGATCCATAAGTGCATTTGTCACTTTTCTTTGTGGAGGAGTGATATCTTGGCTTTCCAAAAAGCAAGATACAATTTCTCTATCCTCTTGTGAAGCCGAGTACAAGGCATTGACTTCAACAACCAAAGAACTCCTATGACTAAGAAAATTTTTGGTGGAACTTCAAGTACTAAAGGCTGAGAAGGTCTCTTGCATCTATTGTGACAATCAAGCTTCTCAACAAATTGCTACCAATTGGCCTCGACTTCCTCTCGAATCTCGACAATCGCCTTTTTGAGGTTCATGGTAGGATCTTTCGCAAGCAGGGTTTGTGTCATCTGGAAAGATCTGGGCAATGCTCTCAACAGATATGTGAGTTGCTTCTCAGTTGATACTGCATTTTCTACTCCTGAGTTGTGTAGTGATAGAAACAGATCCTTCATCTTTTTCACGAAAGATGTGAGGTCTTTTCCATCCCACTGCAGATTCGTTATTGATCTTCCAGCATCATAATCTGACTTTTTGATTTAGTCTGAAATCTTGTGAGCAGTGTATCCCACATCTCCTTAGCTTTGGAGAGTGTAGCCAGGTCAAGTGTAAGGCTGTCTTCGATGGAAGATAATAGCAAGGCTACTGCCTTGTCGTTTTTCTCCCTCCATTCACGTAGCTCCTTGCCTGTTGTCATAGGCATTTCTTCTGTGCCATCCACCCAGGGAAAGAGTCCTTCGCCCTTGAGTATCAAAGATGTCTTAACTTTCCAGGCTAGAAAGTTAGATCATGAAGAATTAAGTATAGTGTAGATATTGTTCTGCATGCTGCGGATTGAAGCCATTGCTTCTTGAAGTCTATTTTTTTTTTGTCGTTTGGTTGATTGTCTGAATGCTTGGCCTCCTGGATCTGCTAGCTTCTCGGCTATGTCTGAATATGACAGGGTGGCTCTGATACCACTGAAGAGAATCGAGTCAGCCCTCTGTTACCACTGTTGGGAGTTGGGTGGTGCTCCGATACGAATGATGAGAATCGTGAGAAGAAAAATTTCACAAAGACATTCGCGACTCTCTTTCGAGATTTGGATGGAGTTCAGATGCGTTCGCTACGCACTGCCAGCTGAAACACTCCTACAATCCTCCAGAGGGTAGTCAGGTACTACTGATCTACGTTCCTAAAAATTAACATAGCATTCGACTTCATTTCAACCAAGGTGAGGAATTCAACAAAAAAACTTAGAGATATTAAAATAAACAGCATTAGCATTCGACATTCAAGATCAGACACAAGCAAAAAATAATCTATATTGATTTTCTCTGATTTCTTCAGGGCACTGCATGCAAATCCATGTAGGGCGTTGGCGTGAGAGAATCACGGTTCTCTCACGAGTATTAGTCTCGCTTTACTAGCGGACAATCGGAGCTTTTGATCCTAGACAAAATTGTCTTCTCGCACGCAGGCGGAGCTTCTGTATGTTTTTCGTCTTGATTGCTTACTAGCATCAGACTACTTCTTGTTCTTCTTTCTTACATAGTTACACACTTGTATCATATTGATATATGTTAAGTGTTATTCAGTAAGTACATTCTCTCTATGCAAATCTAAGATTAGAGTGATTAACCATCTACAACTAACTAGAGAATTACAAGAGTGGCAGTTTAGCCATAACCTAGGGAGTATCTCCTGACGTCATGCCATCAGATCAGATCTCTATACTTCTGGTAGTTGCGTGATCTCTGATGGTACTCCTTGGAGAACGAGGACAAAACGGGTTTCGTTTCCATCGTTGGTTTCATTTACCTCGTTCGCCTTTCCCTCATATAGGATCGCAAGGGAATCTTGTTCGTGGACCGTTCGTGTTTGCAAAACTGTTCGTGTTTCGCATCTTCAGATGTTCGATTTTGCGAACATGTTGATCTTCGTTTTTGTCGACTTTCGTGTTCTTGAAACTCTTCGTGTTTCGTGTCTTCAGGTATTCGAGTTTCGCGAACATGTTCATCAGTCGAGGGGCCGCAAGCTAGCAAGGCTTTGTATTCGGAAACACTTTGTTTCTTCAGCTCCCTCTCAAAGCATGGTAACCTTATGATCCCGAGACTACTCCTTTGCCTCTCAAAGAGTCCTTTGTCCAGAGCCTTTGTGAAGATGTCAGCAACCATATCTTTCATTCCGATGAAGGTGGTCTGCATCATCTTCTTCTCAATCAGATCCCTGATCAAATGATACTTGGTCCTAATGTGCTTCGTCTTGGAATGGAAAACGGGATCCTTCGTGAGGTGTATTGCAGAGGTGTTGTCCATCTACAAGTTCAGTGGCTCGTTCCTTGTTTCGTCCAATTCGTCCAGGAACTACCTTAGCCAAATTATTTCATTGGCCATCTTTGCTACTGCTACATACTCTGCTTCGCAGGATGACTGAACTACAATGGTCTGCTTCTTGCTGAGCCAGAGAATCGCTGCTCCTGATGCGATGGTGCATCCTCCTGAAATGCTTTTACAGTCATCCCTGAGATATGCCCAGCTGGCGTCGCTGTAGGAAAGTATCCTGACACCTGCACCACGACAATAACACAAGCCATAATCTCTCGTTAATTAAAGATATTGCAAAATTCGTTTCGCAATCTTCCAATGTGTCGAGCCTGGATTCGTGCAGAATTGGCTCATCCTGAATACTGCATAAGCAATATCAGGACGTGTGTTGTTTGCAAGGTACATTAGTGGACCTATCAGCCTTCTGTAGGGAGTGAGCTACATCTGTTCTCTTTCTTCCTCAATCTTTGGACAATCGTCATTTGTTAGCACCATTCCTGCGAGCATTGGATTGTTCGCTCCTTTGCAGTTCAACATCCCAAAATCCTCTAGGATCTTCTGGGTGTATCTGGACTGGTGAAGGTATAACTTGTCTTTTGCATAGTCCTTTTCAATTTGTAAGTCTAGCTAACACCTGGCTTCTCCCAGATCCACTATCTCGAATGTTTCGAGATGTTTGTCTTTACTTCAGCAATTAGCTACTCACGCCTGCAAAGCATCAGAGTGTTGTCCACATATACAGCCACTATGATGATCTGCCCATTTGTAACTCTGACATACACATTGGAGTCAGCCAACAGAGGCTTGAATCCCAATGATTTCAGGGCTTGATCCTTCTTCTTATACCATTGTCGATTGATTGCTTTGTACCGTAGATGCTTCTATGCATTCTGCATACATAGTCAGGAAGTGAATTCGAGACAAATCCTAGGGGTTGATCCATGTAGTTCGTCTAATTCACCATGCAAGAAGGCTGTCTTCTCGTCCACAATGTGGATCCTGAGGTCATAAGCTGCTGCATATGCGAACAAGAGAGGACGAGAGAAACAGTCGTAGGGACGAATGTTTGATGACAGGAGAGAAGGTTTCAGAATAGTCAATACCATATCTTTGAGAGAAACTCTTCGCCACCAGTCTTGTCTTGTATTTCGTCATACTCCCGTCTGGTCCATATTTGAGTTTGAAAATCCATTTGCATTTGATAGTCTTGCGCTTATGAAGTAATGGCTCCAACGTCCATACCTGGTTCTTCCTCATGGACTCCATCTCTTCGTTCATGGCTTGGATCCATTTGTCCTTTTTTAGACCTTCTATCGCCTTCTCAAATGTTTGTGGTTCACCACTGAACCCACAGAAATCTTTTGATGTGAAAGCTGAACTGCCTGGCACAAATCTTGTTGGCGCTCTTTGTGGTCTTGTCGACCTTCTGGGAGATCCTCCCGGAACAGCTATGTCTTTTCCCTTGTCTGCTCTGCTCGGTCTGGAACCATCTTGGTTTACAGGAATTGTGGTGGCAGGCTGCCTCTCGAATATCTCTTCATCTGATTCATCGTTCGAATGGGAGACGACTCAAAAATCTTCGTTTTCGCATTCGTCCTCTGCTCCCTCTGACATTGGTGGCAGGTCATAGTATTGTCTTTCCAGAACTTCATAGCCAGCAGGGTCTTTGTTGGCCATTGTCCTGCTCTCGTCGAATTTGACATCCCTCACTGTTTTCACAGTGTTCGTGTCTGGCATGTAGATTCTGTAGTATGACAAATTATTGTCATAACCTACCAGAAACCCTTGCTCGGCTTTCTCATCAAGCTTCTTGCGAAGCTTATCAGGAATATGTGCATATGCTGCACAGCCAAATATTTTGACGCAAGACAGGTTGAGCTTTCTACCCCACCATAGCTCATGTGGTGTCTGTGAGGAACACCAGATTTACCTGTCCTTATCTGGATGTATGCGACTGTAGCTACTGTTTCAGCCCACAGTGCCCTTGGAGCCTTCGAATAGGCCATCATGCATCTGGCTGCTTCCATTACGGTCCTGTTCTTTTGTTCAACAACACCATTGTGATGCGGTGTGTAGGCTTCAATTCTTCTATGAATGATGTCACGATCATTGCAGAAGTCAATGAAGTGATTCGAGATATATTCGCCACCTCAATCTGTTCTGATTTGCTTCACCTTGCTGCCTGTGCATCTCTCAGCCCAATTCACATATTATGTGAATTTGTCGAGTGCTTTAGATTTATTCTGAATAAAATACACTATGGCACTATAATCATCAATGAAGATTATATAATATTTTGAACCTCCTACTGAGATCACGTTGAATGGACCGCAGATGTCAAAGTGCACCAGCTCTAGAATCTTTGTTGTTCTGTAGGAGTCTTTGACGAATGGTGTGCTTGACATCTTGCCTTTCAAACATGCATCAAAGGTGGCCGAATCGGGACCCCTGTTATTGCTCTATGATGACTTGCATAGTAGAGTGCCATTGAGTTTATGTGGCAAAGTCTTCTGTGCCACAGAGTGTCTGGCGAGTCGTCATGAGTCTAATGCACCTGATCTGCAAGTAGATGTACGTTCAGATGATATAGGTTCCATGTTATTCTGCCCTGAGCAATGAGTGTGCTGATGCTGGCATCAATCACGTTGCATGCTTCATTACGAAACGTCACATGCATCCCTGCATCTGCTATTCTTGCTACAAAGAGCAAGTCTTGCTGCAGAGTTGGCACGAAGAGAACGTCTTCGAGTTGTCTATCTCTGCCGTTGGTGTTGAGCCAGAGTGAACCAATACCGTTCACTTGATGTCTGGATCCATCTCCAAGAACTATGAATCTTGAGGGATCTGCACTTTTGAAATCAGACACGATTCATCTTGATGTCACGAAGTGCGAGGTGGCTCCCGAATGCAGAATCACCTCATGCGTGTCAGACGTTGATGCTGGACACACATCTTCACAGATGTAGGCGGTCGAATAATTTTTGTTTGTTCTTTCTTCGCCCATCTTCGAGCTCTCGGACTACTCGACATAGGAAGAACTATTATCGTTCTCCTGTCTGTCTTGTGATGATCTGTTTTTTGGATTCTAGCAGCAATCCATGGCTGCATGACCCTTCCTATGGCAATGGATATACTGAATCTTGGGATTGAGCCAGCAGGTATCTACTTTATGCCCATCTCTTCTGCATCTCGTGCAGGTCTTCTTGTCGTCAACTTGTCATTTCAACCTTCCTTTGGTCTTCGAGTTGCTTTTGCTGGTCCCCTCTGCTTGCTGGTCACGATCCTGCCTCTGATTTGACTCCCTCTTAGGCTTGGACTGTTTCTTTGATTTTTCTTTGTTGCCGCAGAGTGCCTGGTCAGAACCATCATTGTGATCAAGAGGCTCTCTGGCCTCGACTTCCTCTCGAATCTCGACAATCGCCTTTTTGAGGTTCGTGGTAGGATCTTTCGCAAGCAGGGTTCATGTCATCTGAAAAGATCTGGGCAATGCTCTCAACAGATATGTGAGCTGTTCTCAACTGATACTGCATTTTCTGCTCCTGAGTTGTGTAGTAATAGAAACAGATCTTTCATCTTTCTCACGAAAGATGTGAGGTCTTTTCCATCCCACTGCAGATTCATTATTGATCTTCCAGCATCATAATTTGACTTCTTGATTTCGTCTGAAATCTTGTGAGCAGTGTATCCCACATCTCCTTAGCTTTGGAGAGTGTAGCCAGGTCAAGTGTAAGGCTATCTTCGATGGAAGATGATAGCAAGGCTACTGTATTGTCGTTTTTCTCCCTCCATTCACATAGCTCCTTGCCTGTTGTCGTAGGCATTTCTTCTGTGCCATCCACCCAGGGGAAGAGTCCTTCGCCCGCCCTTGAGTATCAAAGATGTCTTAACTTTCCAGGCTAGAAAGTTAGATCATGAAGAATTAAGTATAGTGTAGATATTGTTCTGCATGCTGCTGATTGAAGCCATTGCTTCTTGAAGTCTATTTTTTTTTTGTCATTTGGTTGATTGTCTGAATGCTTGGCCTCCTGAATCTGCTAGCTTCTCGGCTATGTCAGAATATGACAGGGTGGCTCTGATACCACTGAAGAGAATCAAGTTAGCGCTCTGTTACCACTGTTGGGAGTCGAGTGGTGCTTCGATATGAATGATGAGAATCGTGAGAAGAAAAATTTCACGAAGACATTCACGACTCTCTTCCGAGATTCGGATGGAGTTCAGATGCATTCTCTATGCACTGCCAGCTGAAACACTCCTACAATCCTCCAGAGGGTAGTCAGGTACTATTGATCTACGTTCATAAAAATTAATATAGCATTCGACCTCATTTCAATCAAGGTGCGGAATTCAGTATGAAAACTCAGAAATATTGAAATAAACAGCATAAGCATTCGACATTCAAGATCAGATACAAGCAAAAAATAATCTATATTGATTTTCTCTGATTTTTTCAGGGCACTGCATGCAAATCCACGTAGTGCGTTGGTGTGAGAGAATCATGGTTCTCTCACGATATGACAAAATTGTCTTCTCGCATGCAAGTGGAGCTTCTATCTATTTTTCGTCTTGATTGCTTACTAGCATCAGACTACTTCTTGTTCTTCTTTCTTACATAGTTACACACTGTTTATCCTATTGATATATGTCAAGTGTTATTCAGTAAGTATAGTCTCTCTATGCAGATCTAAGATTAGAGTGATTAACCATCTACAACTAACCAGAGAATTACAAGAGTGGCAGTTTAGCCACAACCTAGGGAGTATCTGTTGACGTCATGCCATTAGGTCAGATCTCTGTACTTCTGGTACCTGCGTGATCTTTGCTGGTACTCCTTGGAGCGTGAGGACAAAACGGGTTTCATTTCCATCGTTGGTTTCGTTTACCTCGTTCGTCTTTCTCTCGTATAGGACCGCAAGGGAATCTCGTTCATGGATCGTTCGTGTTCGCAAAACTCTTCGTGTTTGACGTCTTCAGATGTTCGAGTTCGCGAACATGTTGGTCTTTGTCTTCATTGGCTTTCGTGTTCGCGAAACTCTTCGTGTTTCGTGTCTTCAGATATTCGAGTTTCGCGAACATGTTCGTCAGTCGAGGGGCCGCAAGCTACCAAGGCTTTGTATTCAGAAACACTTTGTTTCTTTAGCACTTGGTAGTGAAGATGCAAGACTTAGGAGTTCTTCACTATATTTTAGGCCTTGAAATTGACTTTTGGAAAGGTCATGCCTTCATAAGTCAAAGTAGATATGCACTTTCCATGCTCAAGAAATTCCAAATTGAAAACTGTAAAGGCATAGATACACCAATGGAGCACATTGTAAAGTTGCTATGAAAGATGATGAAAAATCCTTTGAGGACATCACTCTTTATAGGAGTCTTATTGGCTCACTTATATGGTTAACTGTGACTAGGCTTGATCTAAGCTTTAGTGTGCACAAGCTAAGTCAACACATGCAGGATCCAAAGATATATCATTGGAAGTTGGCTAAAAGAATCTTGAGGTATACATCTTCTACCTTAGACTATGGATTAATCTACAATGTAGAAGATCTTACTTTGGTTGCTTTTTCAGATTTAGATTTTGCAGGAGACAGGTTGGATAGAAAATCCACAAGTGCTTATACTATTTTTCTTGGAGAGAATTTAGTTTCTTGGTTATCAAAGAAACAAGCAACTATATCCTTATCATCCTGTAAAGCTGAATACAAATCTCTTACAGCCACAACAAATGAGGTTTTATGGATCAAAAGGCTACTTTTGGAGCTAAAGTGTTATGGAGATGAAGACCTTCCAATTATAAAGAATGATAACATCTCAGCTCAGGCTCTTGCAAATAATCCTGTGTTCCATGCAAGGAGCAAACAAATTGAGGAAGCTCATCATTTTGTAAGAGAAAAAGCTATTGGGAGAGAGATCTTATTGGAGCATGTTGAATCTTCAAATTGTGTTGCAGATCTTCTCACCATGCCATTGCTCAAGAATGTCTTTATCAAGATGAGGTCTAACCTTGGCCTAATTTCAAATTCTATGGTGAATAGGAACATATATCTTAAGGAGGAGTGTGAAGATTAGTAAAATAATATCTTCCTATCTCAAGTTTTGGGCGATGACCATGTTATTTCAATTGTAAACTTTATTGTACATAAAGGTATGTGAATTGAGCACATAACCTTCTAGAATAGGTCGAGTTTGAGTTAAGTAGATCCAAATTTGATGTCATGCAAAAGTTTAGTTTACATGCAATACCATTCAGAGTGCATGCATGCAACATGCAATAAGTGCATGCCACATGCAAAGTAGCTTTTATGATCTACACATGTCTAGGCAATTTTGAGAGGTGACATGCAGTACATGCAATATCCATGCATGCAGCTATACATGTGGCTCCCTATCAGTTAACTGAGTTAAGTGGACTTTCCATGCAACTCCACTGTAGGAATTCGAGTCTCTTTGATGTAGAGAAATTTTGGCATGTTTTGCCATATTGTGAATATTGAGATTTTGGTGTTTTGAGCTCAATCTCTCACTACGCGAGTTGTAAGTGTTGATTTTCTCTCTCTACCCAAGAGCACTTGTTTTTCCCATACTGAGCACTTAGAATTATTTTTGACATTCATTTCTCATAGTGAAAAGTTAGTTTTTTCAGTCTGATGTATGCCATTGTGCTCTTGCCTTGGATTTTTCAGGTGATCTGTTCTTTGATCAATCTTGTGCAATCACAACACCTCAATAAGATCCTGTAAGGTGTGTGGTGAAGTTCACATGTGCTAAAAGCTTTACACTCCACTGGATCAAAACATCTATAGCCCTTCACATGATCCATATCCTAGGAATATACACTTGATAGCTTTCACATCAAGCTTACATCTCTCTTCCTGTGTACAAAGGCTTTACATCCAAAGATTCGCAAGTGGTTCACCTTTGGCTTCTTTTTTGTGAATGCCTCCTCAGGTGTTATCTTTGGTATGGCAGTGGTAGGCCTTCTATTTTGAAGATAGACTGCCGTACTGCATGCTTCTGACCAAAAACCTTTTGGTAGTTTTATCTCAGCTAGCATAGATCTGGCACTTTTCACTATCAACTACACCATTGAGTGCAGGAGTATGAGCTTGCATAAATTGTCTTTTGATCCCACATTGATCACAAAGATCATTGAAATCATTAGACTTATACTCACCTCCACTATCTGATCTTAGGACGTTGATCTTCCTACCTGTCTGATTTTTGACCAATGCTTTGAAGCTCTTGAAATTGTCAAATGCATCTGATTTCTTCTTCAAGAAGTAAATCCACGTCTTGCATCATGAAATAGAAGGCTTTACCCAAGGACATACTCCTCATAGGCTTGCATAAAGTTGTGTGGATCAAATACAAGATGTTCTTTGCCCTTGCAACACCACCTTCATTGAACTTCTCTCGATGCTGCTTCCCATACACACATGATTCGCACATCGACTTCAAGTGGTCTTCTATCATAGGCAATCCTCTCACCATTTCCAGTTTCCTCATCAAATTGAGGCTTCCTAAGTGCAAATGACCAAGCCTCTTATGCCATAGTTCAGTTTGTGATGGAATGGATGAGATAAGTTCATGTTGCCCCTTGATTGTAGCATTCAACATGTACAATTTAGTTTTGAGCTCCCTTATACCATTCGTAATGACTTTGAACTTTTGGTTCACATCCTTCACAAGGCAATGATCATGGGCAAATTCTACTTTCAATTTTTGATCAGTAATGACACCAACAGAAAGTAGATTTTTCTTCAAACCTGGTACGTAAAGTACCTCCCTGATCATCTTGCTTTTGCCATCAGGTAGTTGGATTGAAACAGTGCCTATCCCCTTGATCTTGCACACATCACCATTTTCTTGTGAAATGGACGTTCCATTATCCAACGCTTTCAAGCTACTGAACCAATCTTTGCTACCTGTCATATGTCTTGTGGCCCTCGAGTCAATGTACCACTCTTGATCATCTTGATTAGATGACAATGTTGATATGAAAATGCTAGAGTCTAAAATCTCACCTTCGTCGACAAGGTTACCTGATTGCTTTGGTTTCCCCTTGCCTGATTCCGCCATGAATTTTTGACATTCTCTATTCCAATGGCCTTTTTGCCGCAATGGAGGCATTTGCCCTTCTTCTTGGTCTTGCTGGAAGATCCCTCATCCTCCTGAGCCTTGGCAAATTGCTGCTTAGACTTCTAATTGCCCTTGCCCTTGCCCTTGCCTTGTTTTTGACATGTCGCAAGTGCCTGATCATCAATGTTTTGACGTCCAGCTTTCATCATTTCTCGTCGTTGCTCTTCCTGCATCAAGATTCCTATGAGCTCATCAAAGGTTGGCAATCTTTCTCTTGATGCTATTCCACTCACAAACATCTGATAAAGTTCTACAATGCTGCACAATGCATTGTGCACTAGCTCAACATCACGTATGCGCTCACCAATAGAATGCAGTTCATCCATCATTGTCTTAATTCTGGTCATATAAGTCTAAATATGCTCTCCTTGTTCCATGGGGGCACTATTCAATTTTGACTTCAGAAACATGATTTTTGACGAATTTCATGTCTTGAACTGCTCCTTTAGCACATCCCATGCCTGTCTGGGTGTAACAACATCACAAATGTGGGTAATGATGTGATCCTTCACCGACAAGTTAATGAAGGTCAAAGCTTTCCTCACCTTCTTATCGAATACTTTGATGTCCATTTCATTTGGCGGTCTTCTCTCATCACTATGATGACATCCCACACATCTTTCTCCATTAGTATGTTTTTCATTTTGAATTTCCACACTGCATAGCTGGAAATCCCGTCCAGTTTGCTACTTTCACTCAGAATGGACTCTCCCATGTTTGCCATCCCAAAACTGCTTGAAACTTCAACCGTAGGCTAAAAGCTGTATGTCGAGGCCAATTGTGATGTCAGAAGCTGAAAATAATGACCTACTATTTTCTCCTTACCATGCCACCCACTGCTTTTCCGCCAAATTGGCGTCCCCTTCCGAAATGCACTCTGTCGCCAACTCCCAACTATGTGCCCAATGGAATGGTAAAATCAATTTTGGCATGCTTCGAACACTTTCTCCGCTACAATCACTCTGATTTGCGGTACCATACTTGCAGATATTGTCTGGGTGCCCTTCGTTTGGAGTCCGTAGCCCTTCATTTGGGTCAAAATGGATAAAGGAGGTAAAAATAAGGGCTTTTTAAGTTTTTGAACTATTTTTTCAAAGTGAAGAAATTTCAAACTTCACCAGTGAAGGGACCCAACTCCCACTTCAGAGTGAAGCTTTAATGAAGTTGAAGGCCAGTTTACCCTTCAACTCCCTTTAGATTTCTTCAAGACCCCCTTCAAAGTTCATCTAATGGCTGATAGCAATCCAACGACACTAGTTCATCCTCCAGCTCGCGATCTGATCCGTTGATCCTTTTGGAGTCTGATCCATGCGCCCATCTGCGCGTTGATTCGAATCCTTCGAGCCGCTACACACCTAGGAACACTAAGTTCTTCTCCTCCTTGTTGCGCATGACGAGCTCCATGGCTCTTCACGAGCTTCCTTCCTCCTCTCAGCTTCTTAGCTATGACAACCTGCTAAGATCCTCTCCAGCTCCTTCTATAGGTCGCGGCGTGTCATGGCCTCCTACAGGCAGGGTCGCGCTGCTAGGGCGCCTAACTGCAGCCTTTTACTGCTTGCAAAATACTTTCCTACAGCTCAAGAACCACTGCTTTTTGCCACAAAACCCTAGCCTTGAGGTAAAAGATATTGTTGAGCTTTGCTCAGATTTTTTCTGAGGTTACTCTTGCAGCTGCACACCTCTCTAAGGTCGCCCTACTATAAGCAAATGCTTCAGACCGTTCGTCAAATGATGTCCGTTTGGATGCACATAGATTGCAAACACCAGGCAGCCTCCCTTCAAAATTTTAGAATTTCGCTTTTCTTGAGTTTTGATTCAACCGACATCTCCTGTCTCTGAATCCTCTTACAGTCTCAAGATTAGTAGGCTTCTGTGTGTTAGAATCTATGCACCAATGCTTCACTTTCCGTTTACAACCCGCCGTAAACCCTGAACTCTCTGAAGACTTTTCTCCCGAAGCTCTCTTCAGCGGCGACACTGTACTGTGTACACTCCCTGTATGGCCCTGATACCAACTTAGAATTTGCTTCAAACAGGAACACAGATCATGCTCCACAGTAACACAGATAGAAAACACTCTCCACACCAAGCTCACGTAGCAACTGTATTTCACGAAATGAAAATACACTGTACATATAGTTCTTCACTCAAGCAACCCATGCATGGTCTAGGTTGCCGTTGACGGGACGTGTGTCCCGTCGACTCGCCTCGTGGCGAGGCCAACTGATCCTTATCTACTGATAGGATCCACAGTACAGTAACACAGTGATTCTACTTTAATTCTAACTTGAATCCCAAGAGTTTGAGTGGTATTCTTAAAGTGGACAAAGGCTGACATGCATATGAAAAAAAAAGTAACCAAAAAATATGTTGGTAGAAATCTTGGTTCAAACACAATATAAAAAAACCCTAATGATGATCATAGGAGTTGCTTTAGAAAATTATAGATTGTTTGGAAATTTAGTAGTCATCATGCAAGTTGCTCTAGAAAGTTCAACAGAGCTCGTTGCACTTCAAAAACATTTGTTATAATTGACAACAATTATCAGAGTTTTTGACTTGAGAGTTATTTATGCTTGCTATTAGGCTTCTAGTTTTAAATTTATTGGGGATGAGTTGTGAATGTACAAATAATGGAATTTGGTAGTGCTTATTCAAGAACAAGAAACAAACATATATGGATGATTTATCAATATTTAGTTGAAGAGAATCTCAAATAATATGTGGTTGCATATGTATTAAAAGATTAGCATTCAATCTGTAACTATTTCAAGTTCCAAATGATTAGAAGATTGATAGTTTATTGAGATTAGTTGATATATTAGTCAAATGCTATAATCAAAGAACATTTAACATATGGAAACTTTAAGTTATATATATATATATAATGAGTATGTGATGGGACAACATTCATGATCAAATAAAGAACACTAGAGAAATAAAAACTAATGTTAATTGTTCACGTGGTACAAAGTTGATGGACCAATTTAAACATGATGTTTAACCAAATGTGACTTTTGGTGATTTAAACCATTTCTTTTAAAGTTGAATCATTCAAGATTCTCTTAATAGTCATGTGTCATCTTTAAGTGGATATACAATAAACAATGATTTTCCTCGACATTCTATGTTGGAAGATTTGAAGCACAATGTGTATTAAATGACACCTTATTAGAAAACTTGTCCATGAGAACATTCAACCTTATTTTTATAACACATGTAGTATGTCAAATAAGCTAGCATCCATAAACTCTTCCTACATGTTAGCCTTTCTCATTGTTATGTGCATGTGTGAGAAGTCCAATTTATTTATTAAAATACATATATGATGCTAATCTCCATAAACTCATTTTGAATGTGAGTTGTGTCTTGTTAGTCTATGCACGTTCATGTTGATTAACTTATTGTATCAACACTAAGAACATGGATACGTTTTCTGAAAAAATCCTTTTGATGTCCTATATCATTGTGTAATGTCTTCAAATCATTAAGGAATGGTGTTATTTCAATATGAGATGTCTTGATATACATATTGACCCAAATTTCTAACTCACTTAATTTAGTTCTTTTGAGTTCTAGAAAATATGTGCAATGGGTAGACTCAAGCCATCAAGCTCTCCATAATGTGAGATCCCTAGTTAGTATGGTTGAAATAATTTTTTTGAATCCAAAGAATACAATTACAAGACCACATCATATAAGGAGGCTAACAATTCTATTCAAGAGGGCACACCACATAGAGAGGTCACTAAGGATGAAATTAATGTGATAAAGATAAAACAAATCGCTAGAATATAGGATGGAGCTTTTAATAGAAATGACTGGAGCATGTCCATTGAAGACCTTGAAATTGCAAAAGCTCCATATGCACCAGATGAATTTGGGTGTACTAATGTTTATTTTGAGGAAGTGACTAGCAAGTTCTCACCTTAAACGATAGATTCGACTTGGGGGGGGGGGGGGGGGGGGGGGACAAGGAGGTCAATAATCAATTGCAAAAAAACAAAAAATTCCAGTAGTGAAAAAAGAGATGGTAGAATAATGTCTTCCTTGTGGTAGACGCGGGACTCTGTTAGGGGTGGAAGGGCCATTGCCATTATAGGAAAAGAGCTTGAGTGATAATTTTGCAGAAAAAGCTTCTAATTAAGGGATAACATGAATGGCTTTGAAGCTTTGGTACCAAGTATTAATTTTCAAAGCAATACTAAGTGCTCCTCATCTCTCAATCGAATCTTTTTTCCAATCACTTAGAAAGCAATTGTCCTACTAAAGATATTCTAGAAAGTATAAGCTTTGGTCACAATATCCTAGGACAAGGATAATCTTGTTTGGGATTGAGAGAAGGCAAGAAAATCCAAGTCTTATTAAATACATCCTTGATCGAGCCTATTTCAGTCAACAAAATCTCAAACCCTTTTTGGGAAAAGAGAATGATTAATATAGGAGTTCTTTTAAAGAAAAGGATCTCCCATGGGAGAAATAAATTTGGAGCAGCGCACTAATTTGTTGATCATAAATGCTCATTAAAGCTCAAAAAAAATCTCTAGGAGCAAGAAGGCAAACTATTTGCTAACAAAGAAGATTTTAGTAGAGAATCTTGGTCCATTTGATAGAGAGTCTACCAAACATGAAGCCCTTTTTCAATGAAGGCCACCAATGTTGATGGTAAGCGAAGACTTTTATCTCTTTTTAAAAGGACATGTGAGAGCTATTTATATATTCACATGCTTTTATTAATGAAGGATGGGAGAACCCATGAAGGTACAAAAGTATTGTAGTACATGGTATAACGATCGCAAGTGAAGATCTACTCAAATCCTGTTACATGCAACCAAAAGGACACTTGTGGAGCAAAACCACCCAACGAACATGAAATGGCTAATTAAAACCCTAACCACTTCACCCCCAAGCCAAGGTGACCGAATGCAAGAGAGGAGGGGATCCTGGCTTCTGAAATAAGATTGACTAATAAAAGCTTGATCTTGCCATAAATCTATCTCTAGACGTAAGATGTAATGGAGATCTCCTAGGTCTTGCATCTTAAACTCTCTCCCTAGAGCACTTTTTGTTTCTTCAACAAGCTTCATGCAACTTCCACTAAAATAATATCATCTACATAAATGATGAGAAAGACTGAATTGCTATCTACAAACTTAATGTTCAAAGAAGGATCATAATCACTTATATTGAATCCAAGTGAGATAAGATAAGAGTTTAGCCTTGCATACCAAGACCTTGGGGCTTGTTTAAGCCCATATAAGCTTTTGAACAAGAGACATATGTCGGACTTCACCTTCCTTTATGAAACCTTCGGGTTGCTCCATATAGATTTCCTCCTCAAGGTAGCCATGACAAGTAAGGGGTGCATCCAAGTTGGTAACAAACAAAGAAATGTAATGGCAAGTACGTATGGGCCATTCAAAGTATATAATAGATGATCCCGGAATCCTTCATCCAAAATTTTACTCTCTCTATGTGGAAAAGAAGAGTAAAATGTGAAAGATTCAAACATCAAGAAAACCCTAGAAATGTCAATGATAATAAGTCTTGAAAGTTGTAAGATGGAAAATTAGCAAAGTAGCAATTTGCTATGCATCATGATCTTGTATTATAAATACATAAACAATCCACATATGACTCAAAACTTGATTTTAGTACATAATAAAAATCACATCCATGAGGAGATACACTTCTTTCATGTACTAAGTCTTGGTTAGAGAGAATGCTCTACTCACACACGTTCTCTGTGTCTCACTGTATATACTCTGATCGAGAAAATTAGTTTATATCTCCACTGTGTGCAGTTTACAAGATAGCTAAATAGAGAATTACAAGAGTAGTTAATGCTAATCAACTAATCAGTCACTCTCCGTTATTGCTAGCCATTTCAACTGGGCATGAAGTTTAAGACTCCACGCCCGTTGAGGTGCTAGCTGACAGCGCAAAAGATTTTCTTCCGTTTCTTCTGTTTCTTCCGTTTCGTGTCGTGTCTTTGTCTTTCTGGTCCTGGAGGCATGTTTGACTTTCGCGAATCATTCACCCTTCGAGTTTCGCTTCGCTTTGTGTCTTAAGGTTTTCAAGGTCTGTTGACTTTTGCGAATTGTTTGCCATTCGACCTTCGCTTCGTTTTCGGGTCGCGACAAAGTTGCAGGAGTCCACCATTTCTGACACTCCCTCTTGAACCTTGCAGCTTTGCACGTTTACTCCAATCGTCTTTCTTTGCTTTGCGAAGAGTGGCTTGTCGAGTGGCTTCGTGAGCAGATCTGCAATCATGTCTTTAGACTTTATGTACTGGACCTGGAGCTCTCCATTCGAGATCAAATCTCGAATGTGATGGTACTTCGGAGGTATGTGTTTTGTCTTTGAATGGAAGGCTGGACCCTGGGACAAATAAATGGCACTCTAAGAGTCCATCATCATCGTGCATGTCCTCCTTGTGGTATCCCGATTGCCTCCAGCATCATGTTCAACCACACTACCTCGTTGGCCACCTTTGAAGTTGCGACGTATTCAGCTTCGCAAGAAGATTGGGCTACCAAGGTTTGCTTTTTGCATATCTAGTTGATTGCAGCCTCACACGCTATTGTACATCCTCTAGTTATGGACTTGATGTCATCTTTGTAGCTCGCCCAGCTTGCATCACTGTAGTGGTGTAGCTCAAATCCTTTTCTTTCATTTTTTACTCTGTAAGTTAATCCCATATTTTGGGTACCCTTCAGATATTGTAGGATTCATTTTGCCATTTGCCAATGTGCCACGCTAGGATTGGAAGAGAATTGGCTTAAGGCGTAAACAGAGAAAGCTAGATTGGTCTGGTACAGATTGTAAGGTACGTCAGACTACTGATTAAGTTTCGGTAGGGTATACCTGCCATCTTCTGTTCTTCCTCTTCTGTTTTTGGGCAATCCTACTTCGTCAGCTTGGCTTGAGCTATCATTGGTCTAGTCTTTTCTTTGTAGTCCATCATGTGATATTGCTTGAGCACCTTTTTGGCATATTCAGACTGATTCAAGTGCATTTCGCCCTTTGTTCAATCTCTTCTAATCTCCAGCCCAAGGCATTTCGTTGCTTCTCCTAAGTTTAAGACTCCACGCTCGTTGAGCTGCCAACTGGCAACGCGAAAGATTTTCTTTCGTTTCTTTTGTATTGTGTTGTGTCTTTGTCTTTCTAGTCCTGGAGGCATGTTTGACTTTCGAATCATTTGACCTTCGAGTTTCGCTTCGCTTCGTGTCTTAAGGTTTTTGAGGTCCGTTGACTTTCACGAATTGTTCGCCATTCGACCTTCGCTTCGTTTTCTCGTCGCGACAAAGTTGCAGGAGTTCACCATTTCTGACACTTCTGCATTTAAAATTAAATTCCTATATTTGGGTCGATTCTTAACAAGCTGGATGGAAGTCATTACCATATGGGGAGACTTCAAGTGAAAGTTATCTTAATGGCTAAAGAACTACGAAAAATAGTAACTACTATAGAGGTCAAGCCTCTTGCTGATGAACAAGCCATCTCTAAATGAAGACAAAAAGATGGCAAGACAATTGTATTGATCACCTTGAATATTCAAGATATACAAATAGGTCATAATATTGGATCAACTCAAACCTCTATAGAAGCTTGGTATAGCTTGAGCACACTGTATGATGTAATAGTTAGAGATGTGACCTAAAAACTTCATGTAAGGAGAATTCTTTTATTCTTAAGATGTTAGAAAATGATTCTATTTCAAATCACATAAATAACTTCAAAACTTTGCTTGAACTGATGGCTACAATCATATATGTAATATAGGATTTAGATGTAGTCATGACCTTACTCTATGGCTTGCCACCAACATATGAGAATTGGGTAAAGATTACCTCAACACAAGCATAGCTAAATCTTTCAAGAGTAATGACAATGCTACTCCAAAAAAAATTTAGAGGGACAAGCTCTTTATCAAATGCAGCTTTTGAATCTCTCGTATTGTACTCCAAGAAGGATCCAAAAGGCAAGCAAAAAGAGGGCAAACATGCAAGCTAAAGAGAATCTGAATTAGTAGAAATCAAACCAAGCTAGTCATCCCCTTCTCAAACCAAACTAGTCATCCCCTTCTCAACCCAAAGGAAAAAAGTTTTGCAACTATTGCAAGAGGACAAATCATGACATTTAAGATTGTAGGATCTTGAAATACAACAATAAAAGAAGCAGTTTGAGCAACCAATGTTGTAAAGGCTTTCCAAAAAGCAGTTCCAGAAGAGGATAAAGATGCATTTATGGAAGACATGAAGATACTCAAGATGATGATTTGTATCTTGACTTTGCAACAACTTAACATATGACTAATCACAAGAAATTGTTTTAGCAGTACAAGCTTTATTGCACAAAATTTGTGCACTTAGGCGAAAACAACATTCATCATATCAATGATGAAGGTATTGTGAGCCTTCATTAAAAAATGGTGAAATCAAACTCATACAAAATAAATTAACATGTCCCAGAATTTAATATCCATAAGTAGGACTGCAAATTTAAAATATCAGGTTGAGTTTGGATCAGATTGCAACACCATATTTGACAAAAATAGGAAGGTCCTTGCAATGGAAAAAGTCAAGGATATCTTTATAAGTTTGGTCATTGCTACTTTGCTACTTCACAAGCTTTACATACACTAACGTGTATATCAATCAAGATTTGCTTTGGCATTATAGGCTTGGTCATTTGAATCACAAAGCTATTATGAACATGTCTAGGCTAAACATAGTACATGATCTTGATTATTCTAGCAAGTCAAAAATATCGTTCATGATTAACTCTTATTCTTATGAAAATTCTATTTGTATCTCAGACTATTGTGCCGTGAAATCTTTAATAACATGAAATTTTTAATTAAATTTTTTAGCATGATTACAATTTTTGACAAAATAGGATATTCAGCATTATAATATGTATTTGCAAAGCATATTCAATATTGGCATTTTGTAAAAAAAAAAATCAAAATTTAAAAAAAAGGGTCTCCATTTCACTTTTTTTTTTTTGGTGACCACGTTTTTTTAACCATAATAGAGGACGACAGAGAGGTTCATTTTTCAGTAAGTATGAATTTCAGCATGAATCTGGAAGGATCGTTTCTCTTTTAATTAGATTATCTTTTTGATCTAGTTGTCGCGGCATCAACATGAACTTTGAATAAATGTTTCACCTTTAGGTCGAGTTTCCATGCTAGCATCGAGAAATAGCACCTTGTGGTTCCAACTATTAGTGCTACATAGTCCCAAAATCTTTTGAAAGTCAAGACATCATGTGGCATCAACGTGAGAAGACACACATGATGTCTAAAAAGGGGTCCTTGATGACATTGATAGCGTGTGCCCAATGGCCTTGAGAAAATAGATGATGTGGTCGTGAGCCCATCAACCCCTCCCCCTCTCTCTCTCTCTCTCTCTCTGTCTCTCTCCCTCTCTCTCTCGGTATATACACACATCTCGTTCTCTCTCACCACGACAGCGAGAGAGGGGTGGCTGCAGCGACAGCTCGCGATAAGCCCCACCACCACAACTGCATTGCACCTTGCTCCAACAGCTACCATCTCATCTCATTCCATTTAATCTCGTCTTCAATCAATTACTTCAGCCCGAAGTCTTCTTCCACTGGCGCTCCTGGGTTGTTGAGCAAATTCTGTTTCCCTGCTGCACTGTTATTTACGCAATGCCTTTTGATACATCTATCGCAAGCTGCCATCGTTCATATGATAATAGTATGCACTAGTATCTATGCACTCTGTCTGCATGTTGAACCATCTCTCGCAAGCTCCCATCATTCGTGTATTGCCTGCTGCAACCCTTACAGTGCTTACATGTACACTATTACCGGCCGATTAAACATCAATTCCAGGATTGGTAGGAGCTAAGGTGTGTTTGTGTTTAAGAGGAAAGAAAAGTGGGTTGGCGTCGAGATACTGTTGAGGCAATTGTGAAGGTAAGCATGGAATGAGGAGATAGATGTATTTCTTGTTTTCCTGTGGTGACTGCGCAATGGCTTGGCAGCCAAATGAGCCCAAAAATCAACCTCTTGGAAAATTTCGGGATGGTTGTCGTCTAATTCACCAGACGGATTGTTCTCATCAGAGAAGTTTGTTTAGTCAGAATCTTATACTACCGTAGGCCTTTACTGATTGTACGCACCTTATTTTAACTGTATTTGCTGCTCAAGATGATCAGCTTCAATGTAGTTATTTTCTTTTTTCAAAATTTGGCCGATTTGGATGGTGGAATTGCAAATTGTGTGCTTAACTGTTTGTTTGTCAAGTGGCTTTGAAATCATCAAATTCTGTTTTTTTGCTAGAGGAATTTGGAAACATTCAAGCAGTTTTGTTTGGTTTGCTCTTGCTGCTCTCATCTTCTTTGCAAAGCCTTCCAAAACCAACATCTTGCTTGTTTTTAGCCAAAAATATCTCTAAAAGGTGGCTATCATGTAGGTTCCGGATTGGAAATAACAAAGTGTTCTTTGAGTAGCTATAGCAAGTTTGGAGGGCAATGGCAACGAAAGGTTTATGGGGATTTTAAAGGCTGCAAGGTGTTATCGTTCTGAAGTTTCCAACGATGCTGTCAATTGAGCTCAAAATCTCCAAGCAGTTTTCTCCCAAATTTCAGAGCGAATATTGTCAATATGATCACAAAGACTTCGAATATTAGATAAGGAGATGGGGCCAAACACACACTGAACAACAATAATGCAGTGCGATTGCCATCTGATCGGCTAATTTGGATGTGTGCCTTTTCTATGGCACTTATGTCAATGAAATTGGGATGATGTATCATTCAGACAATCATGCCAGTGTCAGAGTACTATGTACAAGCTAAAGCTTAAATATTAGCACTACTCTAATTGAGCACTAATCTAATCGCTTTGCACAGGTGAAGTTCAGAAAAAGAGATAAAATGGGTCGTGTCAAGCTTCACATTAAAAAGCTAGAAAGTACGTCCAGTAGGCAAATCACCTATTCAAAGAGGAAACAAGGATTGGCAAAGAAAGCATTAGAACTTGCCACACTTTGTGACACAGATGTTGCTCTAGTCATGTTTTCTCCAACGGGGAGGCTCTTTCAGGTTCCAAGGTATGACTTTTTGATACTTAGTCACCTTGTTTATTTTGGGATAGTATTCTTTGGCTCATAAACATTTCTGATGTTCCATGGTTTGCATTACTGAGAATCTTGTGCTAATTTATAATTTTACGGCAAAAAAGGCCTTGACTGAATTATTGTTTTTTGAAATTTTTCCGAACTTCCATCTAATATCAAATCTACATATCTAGCTGGTTGTTCCGTCTCATCCAAAAGCAATCACTTACTTTTATGCAGTCTGAAAAAAATTGGACTTTTTCTAGAGTGTCTCTACTGTGGCGTTCCTCATAGGAACTGTGGCTAGCGCAAACCCCATAAGACACGCAAACTGGCGATTATGGACAAAATTTCGTGGAATAAAAGCAGGTCATTATATTCTGGGTTTTGTCTGTGAACCTTACGATTAACAACCTGACATTATATGACTAAAATGCCATGCAAACTTTTATAAGGCTGTCAGCTACTATTCTCTGGCCTATCCTCTGTTCCCATCAGTGATTATGCAGAACTAATTAGTAATGTATTAGGAGACTCTCCATGCTCTCAGTAACCTCCTAGTATAGGCAATTAATGTCTCTCACCAACTGTCTCAAGAGATTGTTCATGTGTAGATTTCATGGATGATCTTGAATCAGAAACAAACAAAGAGAGCAGTACTCTGTTTGATCTTGCTGTTAGGTCCCCAGTCTTGTCAGTCAGTATTACAATGGTTATTGACAATGGTGAAGATACATTGAATCTCACGTAGCTTTACTCCTCAAGCGTACATATATTGAATTCGATTGCAGTTTATTGGAGATATTGCAATAATTAGACTTTCGTATAATTATACGTAATAAGGCTCTATCTTTCTTGACTGATGTTTTGGTATAATGCTGCAAATGACGACCTGATTTGCATGCATTATATCTCTTCAAACATTTCTATTTTTCTAAACCTGGAATGGCATCTGTCCTTCTATAGATCCTCATGCTCTTGTAGATGCACAGTGTTTGTGTTAACAAAAGTGCTACTTTTCCCGTAAAATATCAAAAGTACACAAATTTACTAGGTACTTCTCTTCTTTTTTTACTCAGGCTTTTTATGCTCAAGATAGTTCGTCATCAGTGTCACCAAAGGTATCGGGCCACTTGCAGACCTTGTGATGGTTAACTTTAAAAATAATAGTTCTGTGTATTCAGGATCAAGCAAGTGGTCATTTCCTTCTTCTGTATAGACTTTTGCGTGCTGGTCATCTCGTTCTGAGTCAGAACAGGGTCTTTTGAGGAGATCTTGGACTTTTTGAAAACCAATTAGCAACTTATGCTTGGTACTGATGAGACCAGAAATGAGGCTTGCCAACTAGATTTGGTCAATTTTCAGATTGACAAGTTTGGTACTCATGTATCACTTGCAAACTTAATCCTTAAGTGGATATAAGCTCTTATTTATTTGATGAGAGTGCTTCATTTTTTCTGTTTTTGAGTTCAGCTCAAGTAGAAATGTGCGTACGGAGCAGCAGCTTGATGCCTTATTCAAGTAACCTTATAACGATGTTTCTTTCATGCTAATGGCAGAATAGAGGATGGCAAAATCGAGAATGTAATAATGCGTTTTGCCAATCTGTCTGAACACGAGAAAGAAAAAAGGTACCTCCATGTTAATTTTGTATGGATATATCACTCTAAGGTTTTAACTTACATTTGGGTCTTTCAGCATATCCGCCTGTCGTTGATTTATTAGTCAACACTTTAGTATAACTTGGGGCTTCCCTTGTCCATGCATGGCAATCAAATCAAGCAGGAACCAGGAAAGCACAGAGGTAAGTAGATTTAGGCCTTTTCGTTCTAATCTTTGCGGCTTGTTTGTTGTGATATTTCCAATTTAATTTGCTCTGTGTACTTGTTTAAAATCTATTGAATCATGTAGAGGGAACCAAAGCAACGATCAGCTTGCAACATGGTTATGTATTATCAAGTTTCAACCACTTTTATTACTTACAGGATCTTGAGTAGACATACGGTAAGCATCATTTGCTAATCTTATGAAGTACTGCAGATTCTGAGCAAAATCGTCAAATCATACTCTAATCAGCCTCTTTTAGCCAATGAAAATAGAAGGTGAGTTGCAAAGAGGGAGGCAATGTTTTACATTTTCTGGGTTCACTGAGATTTGGAACATTGTTTGGTTTGTCTCATACTTATTCGAGCTTCAACTTTTGAATCAGTGGTGAGAGTTCCATGGATGTTAACGTCGCAAAGAGGGACTTTGATGATTCGCTGGTGAGTTCTGCATATAAGTTGTTCCCATATTGTGTTTGCATCAATTTACTTACCATAGTTACAAGTTCGGATATGAGAGTCTCACTGAAACCTGATTAGAGAAACTTCAAGTGCTTAGTATCTTATCCGCATGCTTAACAAGTTGCATCATATTGAAGAATGTACTAATCTGGGTCTCCGTAAAACGCTTCTCTAATTTTGTAAAAAAGGCACATCATATGATTTGAGTCAAATTCGATCTTGTGCTTAGAAGTGAAGGCATCCTCAATTTCTCTAAAATGTAACCGCCATTTTGTTAAGGCAGTCAGCAAAAGTAATAAGTATTTCCGGTCAACTTCTCTTTTCCTGGTTAGATTGTTTCGTGGTATAAGATAGCAATCGCGGACTGCATTTTCTGACTTTTGAGCTCTTTCACAGCTGAAGCATCAAGAGGAACTGAGAAGGCTTCAACATGAGTATGGCTATCTTCAATCAAAGTTGCGGTAACTATCACATCCCCCTTCTTTTCCTTGACTGCAAATGTATTTGAAAAGCAGTGGAGAACAATCATAATCAATGGCATGACAATGATTTTTGCAAGAATCTCCTAACAACAAGGTGAATAGCTGATGTGACTCAGTTAATTGATTCTCAACTGATCAAGCTAAGTTGAACTAGCTAGAAGCTATACTGCAATCAGCGTAAACTGGCACTATTTACACCTACCAAGTCCCTAGTATCAGGCTGGAGGCCCAGTAATATATAGTGGAATGGCTCGCTCTGCAGGGCTGACTTACAGTAGTTGATGCTAATAATAGTGATCTATTTCAGGCCTTACCAAGGAGAGGACCTTGTTTCAGTTGTGAGCATGGACGAACTTTCTGCCTTAGAAGAAAAACTCCAAGAAACTCTTGATAAAATCTTTATAAGGAAAGTAAGTGATCCGACATTTTTTTCTTTAGGTGCCTATTAAACTTAAATCCTCCTTATTATCTAACATGTGAAGGTAATCAGCCGGTTGGATGTACATGCATTTTGAGTGTTCTCTGTACCTGTGCTAACAAGTTTGACTGCAATTATGATGCAGCAACAAGTCATGAACAGTAATTTTGGGGGTATGATGCAGGTAAAGTCTCTGGAACCTTTGTTTCTTCTATTGGGCATTGCGAATTTACTTGTATTAGAGTCTAATATGGCGCAAATCAGAAAATTCTAATATCTGACAAAAGCGTTCCTTTTATCCTGCAGTCCTTTCAAACTCTTGCAGAAAACCCATTTGGCCAGGTATTCAAATGCATCAAAAATCAGTTTTAAAAGATGATAGCTACAACATTTGAAGTGGTAAACACACACTAGTAAGCAATCGACTCTCTGATACATTAACATCTGTGAACAGAGCAAAGAAAATTGCATCACAACTGACTATTTTTGAGAGAAATTTGATGGTTGTAGCTTCAAAAACTCTTGTCAATTCTCATGCATCAGAGAGTGTTTCTTCTTCTTATGTAGACTTATCCAACACCAGCTCAAGATCATTGGTCGGACAACAACAGACAGTTTTCCCAGCATAATTTTGTGCAGGAAAGTGTGTATTCCAAAAGGTACTCTCATTTTGTGTTTATGTGCTGCAAAATATCAAAGAATGCACGATTATTTTTTCAACCTTAACATGGAGAATGATTTCTTGATGGATAACTAGAGATGTGAGTCTCCAAGTCCCCGGGCAGGCACGCGTTTTGGAAGCAGGGTGGGGTTTTAGGTGTGGGGTTTTAGGTGTGGGCAAAGGAGAGGGTTAAAAATTTGAAAAATGGGGAGTTTTTTTATGAGGCAGGGTCAGGCTGCCCATGGGGCAGTGCGACCGCTGCCCAAAAAAAAAAAAACATAAAGAAAAAATTTTCGAGCCTGCACCTTTTCCCCACTGTGATGGACTAAATCCAGAGTGTTGGTTGTAAGATAGTAGAAACAAGCCGGTAGCTAATCAATTTATTGAAGAAATGCGCAGAACTTTTGGCACCCTACATTATGCAAGATGACATAGGATATCTAAATCGGGAGTGTCGGTTGTAGCATAGTAGAAACAGGCTAGTGGTTAATCAATTTGTTGAAAAAATGCGCAGATCATATAGGCCCCAAAAAGGTCTAAAATTCATGCCAATGGCAGTTATGCACTTCTCAATGGAGATGTTTGGTCTAGATGTTCCTATTACAAATTCTACAAATGATGGTGATTAGGGCTACTTCTGCTGCATGCAATGTATTTTCTCATCTAGGTTAGAAGTCCATTTACATATAAGTTGCTTTTGATAACAATATGCTAAACGATAAACACACCACCTTGCTTCTAATATATATGTTAATCTCATATTTTAGAAGAAAATTCTCAATAGTCACTTCCTATTTTATCTTTATGTCCATGTCCACATGACTAAATCTAACTTTAGACCTCTAGGAGAAGAAATTAGCCTTTAAAAAGAAAATTCAGTAGATGTTGATTTGAGATCTTTTTAAATTTTTTATTTTACACATTTTTTGGTTTTGTTTTTACTCTGCTACTAATCAGTATGTTTCAGATCATACATTTCGACCTCTTTTTTTTAAACAAGCATTTAGGCATTTAGCCAATAAAACATGTATCGAAGGACATTAATACAACGTACCACAATCGCAACATATCGCGATCCATTGCGAAAATGATCCAAAACTCATGTCTACATCACGGGCTGCAATTGTGATACATACTGTCAAACAAGTCTCTTTTATATGAAAATGATCTTTATTCAAGACGGCACCTTTCAAATTATATTTTCATGCTACCACAATGTGTCAATGTTTCATTTGAACAATATCAAGCAACGTCTGAAACATTGTTGCCAACATTTTGTCCCTAGTAGATGGATCGTGATTTGTGCTCAATTCATATGGGAGAGAGTGTCAGGGAAGGGAAACTAAGGGAAAGATTGTTAGACTCTATAAAGTTTGGGCTCGTGTCTTCCTAAAGATGACACCCTTCTCACATTTGATTTCATGCCACCCAATGTATGGAAAAACTCTTGAATCACAATCGTGCCAACTTCAAAATCCTCGATGATAGTATGGTGATTAGACCAATGCCTTTTGCAAATACAAAGTTGGTCATACAACTATATTTTGAATACAGTAAGCCCCTGAGGTGCTACATACCTATCTCACGTGGAGAGGGCAAACAAGTAAAGTTTTGCACATGCCTTTGCATATTCAAACCCTCCCTATTCAAAAGCAAATGCATAAACACCACCCTCACTAATTTTGGCCTCTTGTAGCTCATCCCCTCACTCTCCCTTTTTCTAGAAAAAGTGCAGCCCAAAAAATCATTAAATGAAGTTTTAGCTTGATTTATTTCTTAAATAGCAAATTAATAAAATTTTGGAGGTTCTAGATTCTAGATTGTTCATTTCAAATCTCATAGTGTGCAAAAGATTGTTCCAATCTGCCTTAGTGGTACATATGCATGGCGCATGAAGCACAGTTTCTTTTTTTGAAACTTAGAAAATTCTATTCTTTTGCTTTGGAAAAGATGATGTTGTAATTTGTTTTGTTTGTTTGTATGTCAGGTTTTCCACCTAGCATGTAAAAGCAAGAACATCTTTCTTATCTATATATGCCCCTTATATTGATTAGTTTGTTCATAGCCTTTGTTAAAATTCCTATTGGTGACTTTGTTGTTTAATTCTTTGGGGAACATTGAATTTTGTAGAAAGGGGAGGAAATCTGAGGAGCCTCCACCCAACATGTCATTTCAGCGTACCTATGCAAACCAAAACACTTCTCTACTTTCAACACATGGTGTAGACCAAATGCTCTTTAATCACAATCGAACTTTAGAACAAGGGCACCAAGTTCATCAACCCACTCTCGTTATGGAAGATCCATTGGCATTGGTAAAGGAGGAAAGTCTCAGGTTACCTACTCCTGGCTGTTTTGTGAAAGGTGATGATGCAAATCAACAAGCTCAATCTGTTGGACTTGGCGCAAATGTGGGGCTTTGGACACACCAATGTAATCTAATGGGGCCATCCATGAACCAATTTTCTCCCAAAGTATCCACTTCAATAGTAAGTTCTCAAATGCCCCTTAGATCAACTATGTGCCTTATTTTTTATGACCGTCATTGCTTCCATGTCTTTGCTAAAATTCCTTTAGATTTTCAAAAGGTTTATACCAAGAAAAGAGAAAATACTTTTTATTGCCCAAGTTGAGCTCAAATATGGCAATGGTTGTGATTGTTACATAACAGGAGCTAGATGGTGAAATTTCAAAGAATTCAGTAGCACAATTTGCATACACGCGAGAAGAAAAACCCGCATGCCTCAACGTAATGCATCAATATAGTGGACACATAGAAGAATCACCACCCTTGGATTCGATGTTTCATGGACTCACATCCCCTAGCACTACTACTCAAAATTCACTTACATCATCAAAAAATTATGGGAGCATTTTCCCTCAATAAGGTGTCATGTAGAAACATATTATTGATATTGTTCATTTGTTCATAGCTTGTATACTAGAATTTGATTTGTACAATGTATGCAATTTTTTTGAGTGAAAGCTCAGTGGTGTTGAAGACTTACACATTGCCCTCGTCCTTGATGTAGTATTGCCAAATTTGATTGAACCACCTAGGTTTAGGGATAGTTCTTTGTTAACCTATTCAATTTGTTCAACTAGCTCTGCACTTTAAAATTTTTGACCACAATTAAGAACACCACACTAAGTTGCATACTATTCACTTGTAATCAAAATGTGCTAATAATGTCATGTAGGATAGACTAAGTTCTAATTAGTTGTCAAAGCCGTAATAACCCTAAGACCCTAGTCGACACGCAATTCTAATAAGATTGTGATAAGAGCAACGAAGACCATTATTTCAAATTTTAGCATTCAATGTAAATTGTGAATCATTTGGTTCATTCTCATGTAAATTTCATGCACTCCTTGCCTTCAATGTGATGAATTCAAATTTTGTAGAATTCTACACCCCATCTACATTTAGAAAGGTGCCTAAGAAGATCCTAATCATATTGCAATTCTATACTTAATAGTTAGTCATCGAACACAATGTAGTAGGCATAAAAAGCTCAAATTTCTGCATTCAATGCAAGTGGTCAATCATCGTGTCCCCATGTAAGTCTTTCTCACTCCTCCTTGCCGTCAATGTGATGAATTCAGATTTTGTGGAAGTCTACACCCTAACAACATGTAGGAAGGTGCCTAAGAAGATTCTTGTCATCATGCAATTCTATGCTTAGTAGGTAATCATCAAACAAAACGTAGTAGGAAAAAGTTCAAATTGAGTTATGACATTATTCACGAATCATGTGCAAGATTTGTTGTTTATGGGTATATCTTTCTGTATATTGTTCCGAAATGATCGATGATGGATGTGTCATGTCTCACTCTAAAAAATTCACCAACTTTTCTATGTTTTTTTATTATATCATGTTAATTTTCAGTTGATTTCAAATCTTTCATTTGTCGATCCAATAGTTATAGCCACAAAACAACTTTAATAAAAATAAAAAAATTTGATTCTTTGTGTTTGCCATTAAGGCAATGCATGTACATTGACATGTGAATCATGCCCCTTCATATACGGAAGCTGGCTTCCCACAATTGGGCCTCTAAATGACAAATTGACTCACTGTACTAGAAAAAAGTTGTTCATTCCGTGTAATTGTGTAGTTCTTAGACTAACCATATGTATGTTGAGCATGCATCATGGAATTTTTCTCCATGAACTATCACCACATATAAAATCAAAGAGTTAGCATAATATGAGTCAAATACACGTTATTTTTTCATTAAAATTTATATAAAAGTATGTGATTATGTTTTTTTGTCAAGGAAAGGATGCTTGTTGTCAAGAAAAAGACGGTTCTCCCATTTTCCTTCCAAGTCATTTGTAGTCCGGGAAGTGGGCTCGATCCTAGGAGCCTTGGAGATGCTTACACAACAAGAAAAAGCAAAAAACTATTACTTACAAGCAATGTTGCACCAAAATGCATTAACTCTACCTCTCTCTTTCCTCACTCTCACACACTCTCTCTTCACACACATACTCTCTCTTTTCCTCCTTTTTCACTCACTCCTCTACAAGCATACCTCTAACTAAATTAGAAAGACTCTAAATTAGACGTACATGCTAATAAGGGGATAAAGTAGCAAGACTTGGAAAAAATGCATAACACACAAAGTTATACTAATATTAGCCAAACACCACATTTAGCACATATGGACCCAAAATAGCAACACTTAGCTCTCTTCATTAAGGATAGAAATTACATACAATGAGCTTCTTTTTATAGAAGCTTGTGGAGTTCCCTTTCCACATTTCCTTATGGGACAAGAAATCTCAAGTCTCAATATAGAATGCAAGTTCCCTTTTGAAAGCTTGACTGTGACTTTTACATACTTTTTAAAGTCTAAGTTTAAACCTTGAGACTTGCCAAAATTGTTTTCTTGCCCCTACTAACTTATTGACACCACACGTTGGACTTATACTCGCAGGATGCCAAACTGGGGCCTAACATAACTAACTACTAACGGGCTCTTCAAGATGGCTTATACACGCAAGATGCCATGCTTGGGCCATTAATTAAACAAAACTAATCACCAAAATTATTATGTACGTAATCTCCTTCCTTGCAAGGTGCTCTTTTCCAGAACTCTCCCGAGCTCCATTGAAATGCCCCTAAGTCCTTGTATTCCAGCCCCCACAATGCGTTTTTACCTTGATGGTGACATAGCGAATGTCAACAAACTGTTTGCATCCTTTCAATTGAACTTCAAGGGCCAAAAGTTCAAACAAAAATAAAGTATTTTACTTTGTAAACAATTCAATAGGTATTAAGTAACCAATCTATACTTGAATCTAAACAAAAATTGAGAAAAGGTCTCCATTTCTGCTAGCTAATGGATATTCTCCGTTGGTTGTTCAGATTTTCTTAGTAGAAAGCTCAAGGATGTTATTGATCCAGTCGTTAATGAGATTTCTCATGTTTGATATTCATTACATGAGAGCATCTCTCTAAGCATTAATAGGACAAGCCTTGTGCAACTTTCTGTTGTATCTCTTTGTCTTCAAAGTCCCTCACATAGCTATCATTTTATCCACTTTAATGTAAGTGTGCCTTTAGAAACCAAAAAATAAATCATTGACCATTCATAATGCTAGCACTCAAAAAAATACTTTGAACCTCTTGGGGAAATAGACTTTATATCCACCCAAGGCATTACAATAAGAAGAACAAACTCTAGGTTTTCAACTTCTTTGATCATATTCAAAAGTGAAGAGCTGATATGGATCTACATACGTAAAAAAAAAGATCTTCCAAAAATTTATGTGTGTTATGTTGCTAACATATGATTCAATTCATAATGGTAATGATTCTTTTTTAAAATGTGAATAGGTGGTTTCCTTGAATGATGTTGCCATCATGGGAATGAAATCAAAAGCCAACAAATCAATCTACATGAGGCCAAAGACTCTTAAACTGAAGCTAAAAATTGTCCTTCGGTTCAAAATATCTTTAATTGCTTTGTCAATATGGAATGGATGTTGCTCTACATTTACACTTGTTATAAATGTAACATGACTTTCAATTAGGATTTCACCCAAGTGCATACACTACTATGATGTTAATTATTGTGCAATTTTTATGTGCTTGTGGTAATTATTCACATCTTAGCTCTTTGTGTTTCATCATTTCCATCAAATTGTGTGTATCATGAATACATGGTGCAACAACAAGAGTGATTAGCTATTGAAACTATTCAAATTATTGGTCTTTCTCCAATTGCAGAAGCTCTCTCTTGTCTCTCAAAAAAGATGATGTCACCCCTAATCTTTACTCAAGATACAAAAATGTTGCAAATGTAGATGACTCAAAGTAACCTATGAAGCAAAACAAGCTTCACAAAGTTGTCTTTCTCCTCAAAATTTATTTGCTTGAAAATCTTAATACTAAAAAAAAGATAGCCACAAGCATTTATAGTTAAACACAAACCATCTAACCATTGGTGCAAAGCCAATTTAGAGAATGAGCTATCTAATGAATCATAGATATGCATCAAAAGTTCATGCTGAAAATGAAAAAGATGTGATAAGTTTGGCTTCAATTTAACTTGTAAGTATTATATTTCAAGACCTTCATTCCTTCACTACCAGACGTATTTTATGGTTCTCTTCATGAATTCAATCTATGACCAAGTTTCATCAAATGAATTGTATGGTTTTAGTGGCTATGATTGATTCCAATTTTTCAAAGAAGAAGTCAAAGTGGTGGTAGGTGGGGTGTGCTTCTTTGTGCCCATAGATTAGATTGTGTTTCTTTTGAAAGGTTAGGATTTCAATCCTACCTTCTTGCAAGTAGTCAATAGGAAGCAAGGGGCAAGGGCCTTCATCTATGAGATTGAGCACACTGAGTGGGTATCTCTTATTGTTATCATGCCGAAGAAGAATGGAAAGATGCAAATTTGTGTGGATCTGAAGGCTGTGAATGTTGTTACTCAGAAGGATCACTTTCCCATTTCTTTTACAAAATGTGTGTTAGATCAATCGGCAGAATTAGAAGTGCATAGTTTTTGGATGGATTCAACAACTATAACCAAGTAAAAATAACACCAGAAGATCAACACAAAATGGCATTTGCTACTGAATGGTGAGCATATGTCTATAAGGTAATGTCATTTGGATTGCGTGATGCGCCGAGCTCACTCCAATGAGTAATGCAAACTGCTTTCAAGGACTACCTCCGAAACATTTTGGAAATCTTCTTGGACGATATATGTGTTCATGGGAAGGACGAACATGTTAACACAACTGAAAAAAAGTCTTAATACAGTGTTGCAAGTATCGAATAGCCTTAAATCCAGAGAAGTGCCAAATATGGATTACACGTGGGTTAATGCTGGGTCATGTTATATCCCAACATGGTATTGCAACTGATCTATTCTAAATATAGATGATCATGGATCTACCACCACCTGGTACCATCCAGAAGGTGTATATATTCATGGTCATGCTACTTATTATCGATTTTTTATACTATCATTTGCGGATTTAGCAAGGCAAAATTATAAACTTACAATAGTACCTTATTGGAGAAAGGAAGCCTTGGATGCATTTCAGAAATTGGAGGATGCATTAATTGTGAGAGATTTCAACTAGTTTAGTCTAGTTTAGTCACATTTTGGTAAATTGTCAATAAGAGGCCAAAACTCATTTTAGACTTAGAGATAAACTTTTTGAAGTTATATTAGTTTAAAATACATTCAATAAACACTTTTGGAAAGTGTGGGAAAGTTGGTAGTCGAGTTTGAGAGAGATTCAAATTGAACTTTGGGTACATTGAATCTAGACCCAAAAATAGTAGGGTTTACATTTTGGAGGGAAAGCCAGCCAAATAGGGTTTGGACACTCTATAAAAGGATGTAACTCATGAGAGACACATCTTCTCTCTTCTCTCTCTCATTTCATCATTATACATGGTTCTCTTTGGGTTCTACTATTGATTGGTGCACTCTCTTGACGTTATCTTGCAATCTTGTGTGTAGAATGTTCATATTTTGCTATTTTCAGTTCCACATTTGTGAAATACAGTAGGGTACTATAATTGACGGACTGAAAACATATTTTATGTTTTGGTTCATGTTTGATAAATATCTCTTAGAGTTTGCATCTCATTTTGTATGTAGACGCTGATTTTTCTACATTGCTCCTTATTGTAACCAAAGATCAGGGACATGGATTGGATCTTGAATGATCTGAAATCCTTCACATGGTATCAGAGGTCTTGTGTTTCAGGTTATGAAAGGATCAGCCATCTTTAGCAAGGATTTGGAGGAGTTACCAATGCTAGAGCATGCTAGATTGATCTCTACTCAGAAATCAGCATTTTTGCATGTGTAGAATTGATCTTTTGTAGGTCAAAACTCAATATAGGGTTATATACTTGATCAATTCCGATATCACACTTGGCTTAATGGATTTAGATGATATTTGGTGCATTAGGAAGGTCTCATTGGAGTCTGCAAAAAGATATATCAAGTTTCTAAAATTGCATGTAGAATTTGAGATATTCAATTTTTGTGATTTTGTCAAAACCCTAATTTTGATTGGATCTCTAGTTTGTGAGGTTACTGAACTTCATTTGAGTGTGTTTCAATCTTAGGAAGTGGAAAGAATCATTATATTGAGGATAGATCATAGTTTGATCAAGATTTCACTATTCTATGTGTTGATTTTCTAGTTAGAAGTGCTAGAAGAGATTTGAGAGGTTCCATATCTTTGTGATTTCTTCTTGAGTTCATTTGTTGACATTCAAGAAAGTGCTTTGTGCATTGGAACAGGTTGAAAGAAGAAGATCAGGTCATTGCAACATGGCTACAAGTGGTGGATTCATGTTGGAAGGCAATGATAGGCTTACCTTAATCAATTATTCTACTTGGAAGGTGAGGATGGAGTCCTTATTGGAGATGAATGAGTTGATGGAGATTGTTGTAGGTGTGGAGGAGAGGCCTCAAGCACCTCAAGATCAAGTGAGGTATGACAAGAGAGCTAAAAGAGCTCTACACATGATTAAGATGAATGTTACCAATGAACTTCTCAAGGAGATTGGTAAGTGCACATCATCTTTGGAGGCTTGGGAAGCTTTGAAGAAGCTTTATGAATCCAAGTCTACATCAAGAGAGTACTCATGCTTTAGTTTTGAGGGTTAAAGCATTTAATGATGAGCTAGCAAGGAGGTAGAACTTGTCAAGTTATACTTAATGGCTTGTTGGATGATCATGCTAATCTTGTTCATAGTTTTGCTATTCAAAGACTTTGCCAAGTTTTGTGGATTTGCAAGAGATCTTGGTGAATGAGGAGTATAGGCTTCAATCAAGAGGAGGTGGATCTACATTGACATCTCATTATGAAGAGGATGCTATGTTCATCAAAGGCAAGTTCAAGGGCAAAGGCAAAGGCAAGTGGTCTAAAGGGCAAGATCAAGGTGAGACTTCTTCTTTTGGCAAAAAGAAAGATAAGTCAAAGTTAAAATGCTTTTACTGTGAAATCAAAGGGCATTTTGCAAATGAATGTTTGAAGAAGCAAAGAGATGAAGGTAGCAAGAAAATCAACTTTACTACTAATGATGAGGATCTAGGTGGTGGTGATTCTCTTTTGATGTGTCCTTCAAGTCCAATATCAAGTGAAGGTGACAAAGATTCATGGTGGATTGATAGTGGAGCCAGTTCACACATGACTAGTCACAAGGAGTTCTTTACTTCTTTGGTCACTTATGATGGAGCCAAGAAAGCAATTCACATGGCCAATGGTGGTGTGATTGAAGGTATTGGTTCAATTCCTATTTGTCTCTCTACTAATAGGAAAGCAAGACTTGATAGTGTTCTTTACATTTCTTCACTCTCAAAGAATTTGCTAAATGTTGGTCAAATGATAGAGAAAGGATACATGGTAAAGTTTGGCGATAATGCTTGCTTCATTACAAAGGAAGAAATCTTGGTTTCTTTTCATGCTTGATGCTTTTGTTATGGCTAACAAAAAGTATGGAATGGAAAAGGAGATTGGTCTCAACTTTCCAAAGCTACCTTTTAGCATCAATAGTCTAAAAAGCTTCCTTATGCTAGATCTAGGTCAAGATCTAATATGCTTCTTGGAGATGTTCATCTTTGTGCTAACTTGGCTAGTCTTGAGGATAATGATGGTGTTTCAATGGTTCTTCATGGCAAGTGCAAGCATGCAAAAGGCAAGGAAAGAGCTAACTTCATCAATGGAGGTGAAGGTTCTTCCTTGGAAAAGATTGTTCTTAATGATTTCTTTGATCTTATGAAAAAAGATGTTGCTAGGTGCATGCATGAAGAAGGTGGTTCTTCTACATTCTTTTGTTATGATTCCAAGAGATTCATTTTTCCAGCAAGTGGAGTCACGTGTCTTCATAAAGAGAGTAGATCAAATGGTTCTATCAAGAGACTTGGTGAGGGAGATAGTCACAAGTCTAGAAGAAGAGAAGTATGTGAAGAGTTCAAAGTAGGATGTACTTTGAATGATGTCATTGTGAATGATAGTGAGGAAGAATCATTATCATATGATTCATTACCTAAAACATTGAGTAGAAGTTCTTGTTTGGAAAAAGAGAGTACTTCAATCATCCTTATGTTAAAGCTACTAATCATTTTTTTCATGGCTTCTAATGTCTTTGAGGTTTCTATTAAGAGGGAGTCTTATGAAGGAAAGAGCAATGGAAGATTGGTTCTTGGGAAGATCCAAGGCATGGATCTCACATCTCTTCATCAACTCAAAGGATTATATGATTGTGAATTGATCACTCATGATCGAGATGGCAAAAGGTTGGTTGGAGAAGACTACATGGAGCAAATCGACAGGCAATTTTTTCAAGGCAAGGGAGACCTCATTGGTGAGCTTATTGAGGTTTTTTATGGACTCAAGAAGGCTGGATTTATTAGGTTTGATACTCATCTTCACCTACTCTACTTCATGTTGGATGAAAAGTTTGGAATCTATCTTTTGATTTATGATGGTGACATTGGTGACATTGTTTTCACTAACCTTTGTGGAAATTCGAGATCAAGCATTGATGAGATCTTGTTGGTTTTAGATCATATGTTTGAGAGGGAGTATTTCCAAAGGTTCGGGCTCGAAGATATTCATATCCTTGATATCTTTGATGATCAAGAGAAAGGTAAGCAAGTGGAAGCGACTCACTTTGCTTTACTCACATGTTTTGGAGAATTTTCTTGTATAGATGATGCTATGCAAGTGGATATTGGTTCTCATGGTTTTCATACTGGAAAAGCAAGTAATGGATATGAAAAACAAAGTTTGTTCAATGACTTTGATGGTCAAGAGGAAGATCAAGAGGTTGGTCTCAAAGGGCTTCAACAACACAAAAAAAAGGTGGCAATTTGGAGCTAGTCAAGAGCATCAAAGGAGAGGTAATTGGCAAAGATGTTATGGATCTGTTTTTGCAGCTTATTAAAGACTCAAGTAAGGTCAAAGGAGCAGCAAGGAAGTGTTGTTCAAGTTTACTTTACTTGTTCTATCTCATGTTTGAGCTATTTCATGTGGATGTGTGCAAATTGTCAAGATATGGACAAACTAGCTACATTGTCTTGCAATATCTTATTGTTGGAGTTGTACTAGAATTTTTGGCTGGTTTTTCTGATGGAAATGAAGCTATTGGAGGTTCATTATGCTACTCATTCATGGCCAAGTCATCAAGTGTTGATGATATCTTGTGGCAAGATGGAGATGGAGGCTTATTCATGGAGTTTTATGGTGGAGACATATCAAGAAAAGACAAAGTTGGAGGAGACAAGCAAGCAAATGGTCATCACTCTCATTTATTGTTTGGTTGCTATAATTTTCCAGAGAGTTCAAAGTTTGAAACATGGAGGAATCATTTCATTCACATTCTATTTCATTCTTCATGTTCTAGTTATATCTTGATGTGTAAAATTGATGTAAGAAATAGTGAAGCATCCAATTTGGACACTATTCTCTATATCAATTATGAAAGATACTTTAGAACCTTATAAAGGAGATCTATACTTAGGATGGAGATCATTCTAAAGTTGGATCAAAGTTCTATTTTCAAAACTATGCCAAAACTAGTTGAAGAGGGAGTGTGAGAGATTTCAACTAGTTTAGTCTAGTTTAGTCACATTTTGGTAAATTGTCAATAAGAGGCCAAAACTCATTTTAGACTTAGAGATAAACTTTTTGAAGTTATATTAGTTTAAAATAAATTCAATAAACACTTCTGGAAAGTGTGGGAAAGTTGGTAGTCGAGTTTGAGAGAGATTCAAATTTGAACTTTGGAAACATTGAATCTAGAACCAAAAATAGTACGGTTTACATTTTGGAGGGAAAGCCAAGTGGCCAAATAGGGTTTGGACAGGTAGCACATAGTTGAGGGTCGTATCCCGGGACGCCAGCGGTATGCCGTCAGGACCATTCGGTCCACAGCGCCAGCGGTACGCTGTCAGGACCATTTGGTCCAGGAACTGGTTGTCTCCATATCTGTCGCGGCTGTGGTTCTGAGTGTTCCTTGCATGAACGTGAATGGGTTAAGCTCTTGGGAAACGGGCTCTAACCTGTCGGCTGAGTTGGATGGCTTGCTTGGAAGGAAGCTACTTGTTTATGGCTGTCCAGTCTGGCGTGGCACCAGGTTGGCTTCCAGTGCTCGTGACGAAGCTTTCAGTTGGTTAAGTCTGATGTAAGTCAAACCGCTTGCATGGAATGGATGTTACTCGTTTGTAACGAAGCTTCGAGTTGGCTAAGTTTGATGTATGTCGGGCGGCTTGCTTGGAGGGAAGTCACCCACATCGGGACCCCCGATCTGGCATGGCGCCAGGTTGGATCTCAATGCTGGTTTTCGGAACTTCAAGCTGGTTAAGTCTGATCGTTGTTGGTGAGTTGGCTGCTTGTATGTCAAGTGGGTTTGGGATGGCAAGAGTTGAAGGCTGGGAAGCTAAGTCGTGGTTCCCGGATCCCTTTGGGATGCTTGCGCTACATATCCCCTTATCCCAGTAGCATGACAATGTCATGAGAAAGGCTATGGATAAACAATAATCTGCACTTTCTTGGACTACGGTCTCTGCACTTACTCTATAGGCATATCCAGGCTTTAGTAGCGCATCTTGATATTTTATCACAGTTGAGCTTGAGTCAATTCTTGGAATAAAAGACCAATTGATCTGTCGCTCGGCTGGTTTTGTTTTCTCCCAAGGGTCTCTTCTCTTGATTGGTGCATAATAGGGGTCGAGGCTTTTCCAGCTTGGTGCCCTTAGGTACTCCTGAAGCTTCTTGTCACTATTAAGCATCATCACGGTCCTCCAGGAAGGTTGTGGTTGTAAGGCGTTCATGAGGCTGCTGAGCTTTGGATATTCTTCTGTAATTACTTTCTTTGCCCCCCTCGTTCTCCTTTCTTATAGGTCTTCCGAAATTCATCAGACTCTTTCTGATCATCGTACCATCTTTTAATCTTTTCTATGGATTTCTCGAGCAGCTTCCTTGAGGGCCTTGCCAAATAGTTGTGAGAGATTTCAACTAGTTTAGTCTAGTTTGGTCATACTTTGGTAAATTGTCAATATGAGGCCAAAACTCATTTTAGACTTAGAGATAAACTTTTTGAAGTTATATTAGTTTAAAACACACTCAATAAACACTTTTTCAAAGTGTGGGAAAGTTGGTAGTCGAGTTTGAGAGAGATTCAAATTTGAACTTTGGGTACATTGAATCTAGACCCAAAAATAGTGGGGTTCACATTCTGGAGGGAAAGCCAAGTGGCCAAATAGGTTTTGGACACTCTTTAAAAGGATGTAACTCGTGGAGAGACACATCTTCTCTCTTCTCTCTCTCATTTCATCATTATACATGGTTGTCTTTGGGTTCTACTACTCAATGGTGCACTATCTTGATGATATCTTGCAATCTTGTGAGTAGAATGCTCATATTTTGTTATTTTTGGTTCCACACGTGTGAAATACAGTAGGGTACTGTAATTGTATGGGCGACAACTATATTTTATGTTTTGGTTCATGTTTGATCAATATTTCTTAGAGTTTGCATTTCATTTTGTATGTAGATGCTGATTTTTTTACATTGGCAGGATTGTTGGTTTGCTCATTCTTGTAACCAAAGATCAGAGACATGGATTGGATCTTGAATGATCTGAAATCCTTCACAATAGTCGTCCAAGGTTGTGGCACTCTTCGTTTCAGGAATCTTTGGTGTTGAACCCTCGGACCTTGATCCAGCAAAGATAACGTCTTTCCTTTTGGAGGGGATGAAGAAAGTCCCATAGTAGGCTGCACAGTCTCATCAAGTGGATCTTGATCAGAAAAATTAAAGTCAGGTGGTGATGGAGGCGAAAATAGTTTACGAGTGGAGGGTAGTGGGTTAGTTATGAGGTTATAATTTGTTGTTGGTAAAATGAACTATTTTAGAACATGGTTATTAGTTTTAAGAGACAATGTGGGAAATATGGTGTTAGAAGTGGATGTGGAGGTGGTTGAACAAGCAAATGGAAGAAATGAAGGCTGGTAAGATGAAAATGGTTCAGCAAGTTGAGAGGTTGGTGGTGATGACCGGTCGTGTCTCTTCTTAATGCGACGTTCATGAGCTACAGTAGCTTGTGGAGAAGATGTAGTTGAAACTATGGATGGTGTATAGCCGCTGCTAGCAGCAGCATCTCGTGGAAGCAATGCAAGCCTCAAGTCGATAGAAGATTGATTGTGAGCACGATAAAAAAAGATGTAGCCCAATAATGTTACTGGGGCTCTCTTTTGTAATGTATGGATCAATTGTTTGGAGATAAATCCTACCCAATTACACAGGTTGTGGCGGACTTCATAGGATTCTCCAAGCATGGCAAAATCTGGAGGAGAATTCACAACAGATGTGCCTTGTTTGTAAATGTGTACCTGGTGAGGTAGGCACAGACAGCTCCTACTTCCTTGTATTTGATGACTTTGAATAGGATGTCATCCTTGTTCTTCCACTTGTCGACTGAGGTGTCAAGGAACTTGGCATAGGATCGTTGCATCATGTTGGTGAGCTTCACCGGTTTTTCTTTATGGCCACTTGGGAAGCCGAAAGTAGTAAGACTGCTAATAGCCAAGTAGACATAGAGCTGAAACTTTGGAATATCAATGTGGAACATCAGCTCTTTGGCTGCCGTATGACGGATCGAAAAATTAATGAATCGGAAATTAATGACTCGAAAAATTGAGGAGTCGAAAAAAATTTCATTGACTCGAAAAAATAATGACTCGAAATTTTTTTTGAGATGACTCAAAAAAATGATGAGTCAAATTTTTTGAGATGACTCAAACAAAATTTCATTGACTACAAAAAACTCGAATTTTTTGAGCCAATCCAGATTCAAAAATCAAAAAATTTGAACTGACTCAAAAACATCTCGGCTTTCTTGAGTCCTCCTTTTTGTGATTTTTTCAGAAAAGTTGAAGTATCGAAAAAAGTTACAAGGACTCGAAAAAAGTTATGAAGACTTGAAAAATTATGGATTTGTTGAGTCAATTCCGTATCAGAAAAATCTGAAAAATTAGAGCCTAAGATCGAAAAATTTTAAAGTATGAAAAAATCAACAAGGGACCAAAAAATAACAAGTATCGAAAAAATGTTTTCGAGACTGTACTAAAAAATTGGATTTTTATATTTTTTTATTTTTCAAAAGTAAGTATCATACCAACGTGTTCGAAAAATGTAGGCAGGAATATACATAGAAAAAAGACAAGGGAAAAAAAACAAGTCTAATCATTAAACATAGAAAATCGATCAAAGAGAGAAAAAAGTAATAACTCGGAAGTCCTTCTTAAACATGATCTATGTAAAGTTATCTTCATAGTATCGCCATAGGCGACTACCATTGACTAAGGTTTCAAGGGGTATGCTTTCGAACGTCTCTAATGCACGACACCATTTGTAAAAAAATTCTGGACAACACATGGACCTTGGCTATGAAATTTCAATTTTCCTAGATGGACTTTGGAATATGTATAAAATAAAACTTTATCACCATCGCGAATATCCTTAGTCCGGACATGACAATCATGTCAGGCCTTCTACCGTCGTTTGTGGACTAACTGTGCATGGTAGGATATAAGACGTGTCTCATACAGTTTTGTCAACGTGAAAAGTCGATTCTGAACTTGGTGTTGATAAGCATTATCATCACACAAGTCAATGGCATAAGCTAAAGTGACACGTAAGGACGGAATTAAAATTTCTATTGGCATAACAGCCTCTTGGCCATATATCAGATCAGATAGTGTTTTCCAATCTGTGGCTTGCTCTTCGTTGTACGATATGCCCAGATAGTAGAGAATAACTTTGTTTCCCAGTCTTATCAACTGGTTTCTACTATGGTTAAGATTTTACAAATTGTTTTATTCATAGACTCAGCTAGTCCATTGCATCTAAGATAGTACGGAATTCTACATCTACTTCTGTTTTCTCATATCAATATTTTTTATTTTTTGAGTTTTTGAGATTTCTTACCTTTTTTCCATCCGACGAGTTTTGTAATCTTTCCTATTTTTTTAAAGTTCTGGAATCCTTTCTGTTTTTCGAGATAATTCCTATTCATTCGAGTTTTTGCATTTTTCTTATTTTTTGAGTTTCTAAGATTTTGAACTTTTTTTCATTGGACGAGTTTTTCAATCTTTCCTCCTTTGCAAGTTTTTGAGATTTTCGAGTTTCTTCTTCAACAACAAAAATTTCGACGTGCATCTGACGCCCACCACACAAGAAAAATCTATCCAAAAGTTGCACCCGTTGAAATTTCAATTTTTCGCGTTCTCTAGATTTTTTCGAGTTTTCAAAAATTTGTGTCCAACAATTCCATCCGACGAACTGCGCGACAAGACTTTCGCTGATGATTGCATCTGACGACCTACAAAATCTCTCTTCCATCTGATAGTTTTTTTAAATTTTCGCCATTCTCAGATTTTTTGAGTTGCTCAAGATTTTTCGAGTTGGAAGGGATTTTTCGCGTTACTCGAAATTGTCCATTTTTTTCAAGTTTTTCAACAATTGATTGTGTCCGACGATCCAATCCAACAAAATTTTTTTCGAATTCTCGACATTCTAATTTTCGGATTTTCTAATTTTTCGATTTGCTCAAGATTTTTTGAGTTCAATTTTCCGACTTGGATTTTTCGTGTGATTCAACGACCAACACAAAACTAAAAATAAAAAATAAAAACTAAAAATAAACACACAAACCTTTTTTGGAAGATTGCATCCGACGACTTTGTGTCCGACAATCCCATCCGATAGTTTTTTCGAATTTTCGACATTTTAGGATTTTCCAATTTTTCGAATTTCCCGAATTTTTTAATTTTTCGAGTTTTTTGGATTTTCAAATTTTTTGAGTTACTTTTTTCGAGTTTTCAGATTTTTGAATATTTTGAGCTATTTTTTTTTTTTCAAGTTTTCGAATTTTTTGAGTTTTTCAACTAGCTCCAAATTTTTGAGATTCTAGTATTTTTTTCGAGTTTTTTCAGAATTTTTCAGAATTTTTTCGATAAGCTAGGCTAAGGTACATATTTCAAAAATTATAAAAAACCAAACAAAACAACAAAAAAAGAGTTGACGCAGTTCTCATGGCCAATTTACCTGAAAAACTTATGGATGAATTCACACCACCCAATCATCCAAATGATGAGAACAAATCCTATCGCCTTGAATCTCAAGTAAATCAAAATCTTGGACCATCTAGGTGGAGACCTAATCAATCTGAAAATCTCGATGATTAACCTGTTCACCATGCTCACCACACTGTCCGATCCGATAAATGAACACCTCGTTTGGAATCACCAAAGTTTGATGGTAACGTGGACCCTCATCAATTTTTACAAGTCTTTGAGAATGCATGTGAGGTATATAGAGAATATACTGATAATGCAAAAGTCCATTTTTTCTCAATGACCATGGTCGATAAAGCACGAGAGTGGTTTTTCAGCCTTGATCGTGATGATCGACAAGATTAGTCAGAGTTGAAAAAGTCTTTCATTAAATGCTTTCAACCTTTCAGACTCACAAAGAGCCCCATTGTACGCCTTAGTAATATAAAAATCATAAAAGATGAACGCGTACGTGACTATATTGAGTGCTTTAAGCATCTCAGAAGTCAAGTACAGGAAAACCAACTGATAAGATGTTGATCATATGTTTATCGTTGGTCTTCCGAGATGCATCCGGAAAGAGCTTAAACCTAGTGAAGAATATTTTACTCTTAAATCTGCTATGTCCGATGCCATTCATGAAAAAGATGAAGGGTCTGATGATGAAGATCAGAAAGAGAAAAGAGCTCACCGTGTATTCCCTGATAATCGTCCAAGTGAGTCCCAAAATTCAGACCAAGTCTGGAAATCTCAGTTTGAGTTGATGAATCAACAACATCAACAACAAATGGAGAACTCAACAAAGAGTTTCAGCAAGCCTTAAAATCTTTCCAAAGTCAGTTGCCAGGGCAATTGCCATCTTGTAACACTATCCGTAGGCAAGAAGACACCTAGTGCCCACAATGTCGTGGCCCACATAGTGGTAATGAGTGTCCATTACATCGCCCTTACGAACCGCAACATTGTATATTGTGTGATACCCACTCATACCACATCCAACTATAGATACAACCCACGCAACATGCAATACTCTCAACCACAGCAATATGCCCCACGAGGACAACGACAAGCGCCATATAACCCACGTTATATGACTCCAGTCCAAGTCTAAGAATTGCCTAGACAACGACCAACTACACAACAACAACGATTGGCACTTCCGGGACCAAGAGGATTTGCTCCACCCAAGAGGCCAAACCAACAAAACCGACCTCCAGTTCAAGCTGATGTAGTGTAGAATACCTCCTATGACACACCAGCCTATGAACCTACTTATGATGAAGGTCTTTCTATCATATATGTAGATGAGGCCTCAGTCTGTTATTCCAATGTCAAAGACTATTCAGAGGAACAACCTACATAGGTCGACCAAAATTTTTCCTTCAGCACTTCAGAAGAGATGTTTTGTATGCGAAGAAACCACTCACTTTCAAAGTGAATGAACACTTTGTTATGACTTTGTTGTTGAGTGTGTTGATTGTATCAGACGACATTGCTATAAAAATTGCCCTAACCAAACCAAAAAGACTGTTCTAGCACGTCGGGTATTTGAAGAGCCGTTGCATGCTTTGTCACACATGCACAACATCGGGCCTTAGATGAGAACAAGGACCCAGTACAACCACACCGTCTTGCTAATACTTCCATGATTTCACAATCTTACGCTGACCCTATAAAAGCTCAAAGGCAATACCATGAGTTCCGAGATGAGTTTGATAGAGTTGAAGCTAAGATTTCTACTCCGCCATCCATCCAGTTACCTATGCAAGGGCAACCACCACGAGGAAAAGAGGTTCTTTTTAATCTCTTACAAGCTCAAATCACCATGCCCTTCTACACGGCCGTCAAGTTTTCCAAACCCCTACGGGATGCCATACTAGAATTGTTTTTTTTTTACAATCGTCGAATGCAATATTGAAATGGGATTGTCGGATGGGATCATCTATCCTTCTTTTTTTTGTTTTTTGTAAGTGGTTGTTAGATGCAGGGTGGATAAAAAGTGAGAAAAGCTCGAAAAAATCCTGAGTGTCTCGAGAAATTCAAAAAAATGAGAAAAAATGTCGAATGGAATTTTATAAAAAAAAAAAATTGGAACACCAACATCATTGTCCACCAGCCAACTACTTTGTGACATTCTAGTGCTAAGCTATGGAGACTGCCATTGCAGGATTATCTAAACTAAAGAAGTTCTCTGATGAAACCATCCGAGACTACACCTATCGAATCTTCCATCTAGTGAAGGGTTGTCTGATTCTTGAATAGATTATCATGACAAAATACTATGTCGGATTGTACAAAAAGATCAGATCTGGTATGGCAGAATTAGCATCTTATGCGTCACTTGCACAACTCTATAAGGATGCTCCCATGATGGAAATCTCACATGGGATGAAGGATTTTCCCTATGAATCATCAGATAGAAAATCAGAGGTACAAGAGTCAACAATGAACGATAATCCAGGAAGAATGGAACCCTATACAAGGCAACTAAGTGCAGCAAAGTCAAGCAGATCGAGTGCAGCAGAAGACCAAGAACCTTGCACTTCAAGTTCAGGATGTTCTGAAGCTTATGCTCTCATGGTCAATTTTCTTGAGAAGGACGAATGTACGTACTGCTTTGGAAATTATCCGAGTGCAAGATGTCCCATCAAGAAAATATGGACCAAAGGTTGAGCAGAAGATTTGACAGCCAAATCTAGCGATTCAAAGGTCACAAGCATAATCAAGCCAACAAAGAGCTCACTAGAAGGATGGATGTCATATTGATCCATCTAAATCACGAGTTTCTTCAACAAACAGTGGCAAGGTGAAAGTTTTAGTTATATCCTCTTGCATATAACTGAACTCAATGGAGGACCACAATAGCCTCCCAGTCTATTTTGTGGAAGATTTTACCAGTGCATGTCTATCAACTTAGAGACGATGGTGTATTGCACTTGGTAAGATGCTATGGATGCAGAGGAAAACATCGTCGAGCCGAATGTCCACATCGAGGAGATCCATTAACATTCGAACTTTGCACACACAATGCAGAGTTAATCATCCATGTCGAGATTGCCCGATGAGAAATTCACAATTAGCAAGGAGGCATTTGGCCTATGTAGACCGACATGCACCTGTGGTGACCCTTCCACCTCGAAATCACTATAAAATAAAAATCCTAGTGCCACCAGGTTATGAAATGAGTGACAAAGAAGACAATCTGGCAAAAGTCCCAAAATACGCAAAGATACCTTCGGGCAAACAAGTAAAACCGTCACAGAAGACAGAGATGGTAGAATCCATCAAGCCAATGATAGTTGAGGAAGTCAAGAAATTGGCAACCAAGGAATTTTGACAAATTCTATCAAGACTCTTGGCGCACTCAATAATGCCCAGATTTATTAGTGATGAATTACAAAGGGGAATAACATCAACAGGGAAACTTGAAGACAATTCAGCACAAGGTCCACGGACAAGCTCAAACACGCAACCTTTAGATGGGAAGTACAATGACCAGGGGAAGACTAAAGTTGATGATTGCCCTTCGACGAACAAGAAGTCTAATTGTCCCACAATTCAACAAACTCCCAAATCAGCTCCAATTCGGGATATATCCATTCTTCAAAGGCCAAAATCCCCTAAATCCAAGGAATAGGCCTCCAGTCCAGCAAGCACTAGTGCGTACAATACCTTGTCCTCAATTTGTAAGATTGACTACGGAGGAGAGTACTCAGATTCAAGCATACCACCAATACCTGGATAGACAAAGTAGTCAAACGAGCACGTCGTATCCACGTTATGAATTGGGAGAGTCTAGGACATTGGGACCAATAGAGCCAATTTATGAGGAGCAATGTCAGCAAATTTTATCTTGGGATACTCTGATGGAATGTCTGAACTACCCAATTGTCAATGAACAAGGTTATCTGGAATGGCTACCAGACCCATCTGGATATTATTGAAAATTTGGCAATTCCACGTTCTTGCTGATTGCCATCATCAAATAAAGCCTCAAGTTTTACGTAAGCGAGTTATATCCACGTTCTTTCTGAAACATCCATGTCCCAACAATAAACAAACCGACAACATCGCTCCTCCACCACAAATGCATGCATAGTGCCGAGGGACTGGCACTAATTTGGGTCGAGGACCCTGTTGTGGGTATTTCTTGTACAATAATAAATTAGTGGGTCCCACCACTAAAACTACTATTGGCCAAGCCTTGCTAAGTGGGCCCTGCCACAGTATAGTAGAGCAATAAGTGCGAGGCACTGGCGTCTTGCATGTATAAGCCCAGTCCAATGAGCACACTAGTTAAATAGTTTAAGTTGTTTCCTAGTGACTTGGGCCTTAGGTGCAAATAAAATAAGTTAAAGGCCAAAGTCTAAGTTACAAGGTTGAGTCAAAGTCAAATGGTGGTAGGTGGGGTGTGTTTCTTTGTGCACCACTAGATCTTTTGTGTTTCTTTAGAATGGCTAGGATTGCAATCCTTGCCATTTCAAATAGCCAATAGAATGAATGGGACAAGGGCCTCCCCAAGAATAAAAGGGCACCATTTGTATTCTCAATCTAAGGAGGAAGCTCTCTTGTTTTCTCCACTCATCTCTCTCTCTCTCTCTCTCTCTCTCTCTCTCTCTCTCTCTCTCTCTCTCTCTCTCTCTCTCTCTCTCTCTCTCTCTCTCTCTCTCTCTCTCTCTCTCTCTCTCTCTCTCTCTCTCTCTACATTGGGATCGAATAGCTTTGGGTAGGTGCTCAAGCCCCCAAAGCCTTTCTCAACCTAGGCATTCTCCCTCTCTCTCTCTCTCTCTCTCTCTCTCTCTCTCTCTCTCTCTCTCTCTCTCTCTCTCCCCTCTTTTGCTATGCAGGTGAAGGCGGGGTTGACGCTCCCAGCGTTCGAACCCTACTACGAAGAAGACACAACACATGTACAAGGTTGATTGCCTTTTGCAACTAGGTCATCCCACCATAGTAAGGCTTTTCCTTCAAGGAACATAATTATAGTGGACAATTTTTCACATTCAGGGAATTCCTTCATGCCAAAGTATTTCTTCCATATATTAATCCATGAACTTACCACTTGCAAGTTCCTATCTTTCTTCTCCCCCTTAAACAATTTTACGGGAGGTGGAACTATATGCTTCTTCTGGTTGGCTAACCTAGACTCTAAGTCTTGGTTCCTTTGATTAGTTTCAAGAACCTTTCTATTAGTGGCTTGAATTTGTTGGTATAAAAGTTCAAGAGCTTGTGCCACATTGGATGGGTTTGATAGATCAAATGATGGGTTTTCATTGGTTTGATCCATTGGGGTTGCTTGTGTGTTTTTCTATTATGCAAATACAACAACAATAATTCTAATTAGAATGATAGAAATGCTTCAATTCTTGCATAATCCAATGCAAATAAAAGCATTTACCTCTTATTGTTTGTAAGCTCAATCCAAGCCTACTTTTTGCAAGCTCAATCCAAGCTTAAGAGAAAACTACACCAAGCAATTTCCTACTTTTGCCTTAATCCAAAGCAAAAATCAAAACGAATCTTTATTTAAACTTCAATTAACTACTTCAAGCTAATGTTTACATAAAGTTCCCATTCCAATTCCATTTCCATTTGTCATTTCAAATTCAACACAAATTTTCACATTTCTCACTTTCCTAGTTCTTCAAATCCATGAAACTAGTGACTAGAAATGGAAAATCAATGAAGTTCTATGAAAACTTCATTTTTCAGATCTGTTTTTCAGATTTACAGGTTTGAAAATCAGAACTTCAAAATGACAAAAAATAGAACTTCAAAACCTTTTCTATGCATAAAGTTACACTACCTCTTCCTTCCTACCTTTTTAATGCATAAAGTTACTCTACCTTTTCCTTCCTACATTGCCATTTTCATGAAGCTAGTAGGTAGAAAGGTGTAACTGATGAAGTATTTATGAAAACTTCACTTTTCATATCTGATTTTCAGATCTACAGATCTGAAAAACAGAACTTCAAAATGAAAATCAAAAGCTTAAACACCTCATTTATGCAAAAAAAAACACTAGTTTTGATCATAACACATAACTAGAATCAATCTGTTTGCATTTTTTTTTTTTTGTGTGAATGTAGAGGAAGACTTCCTCTAACCATTCCACAAATCTTTTTTCAAAAAGATTTAAAAACAAAAGCCCACTTTAAAACTTCTCCAACATATAAAAAATCAACTCCTAAACAATTCTATAAGCATCACTACTCTTTATCAAGAGAACTAGATTCATTGGGTACTTCAAATACAAGCTTTCTTTTACTGGAAAAGCCAATAATCTTTCCCAAAAGAAGTTTAGTTTGTGATCTTTATAGAACTTGCAGAGTGTTAGAAAGGTTACCATCCTTTGTCTAGCTCTGATACCACTTTTACAAATGAAGTCAAGAAGTCCTCCTAATCGAAAGGTAGTGCCTCCAAAGGTCCTCCAAGTAACCTGCAAGCTCCAAGATACTCCCCAACTCTAAGCTAGGATGCCTCCACCTGCAAGTAAGGATCTTCAAGCCTCCATAAATCTCTCCTCCACCTGTGTCCCTAATCTTACTCACAAAGGTATATAACAACTGGCCTCAAGTATTCACCACCCAACCATAGCTAGCTAGCACATGCAATCCTACAACTTGTCTAATCTAGCACCCCCTTGCTAACCAATAACTAATCACAATCATACCACCACAAACCATAGCATACTCAAGATCCAAACCCTACTTATGTCCCATACCATAAGCGAGATCCAAACCCTAAGCATGCTACACAGAAGAAAACACTCTATACACTAGTGGCCACACTAGAGCATAAGTATAACAAACAAAAGAGATCTCTGCCTCTCCCTATGGGGGGCCTCCTCCCCTCATATAGATGGCAAATGGCACCCTCCAATACACTATGGAATTCCATGCACAACCAATGAGAAAGAGAGAGGCCTAGATGAGTTAAAGAACCTTCATAGGCTTATGGAAGGTCAAGAGACTTCTTCCATAACCTATGACTCTTTGAATGCCTTTCTTGTGAGAGTTTCTCTTCTATTCCAATATAAGGATATTTTGTGTCATTCTCTTCTATCACCAGTACAATGATATTCTGTGTCATTCTATGACTCTTTTCTTGCCTTTGTATACACCAAAGTCTTTTTGTATTTCAAAAAAACTCCACTTCGAGTTTCATTGCTCTCCAATGAATATATTGTGATATGTTTAATAAAATATATTCTTATTTTAATCCATGGTTTTCCCCCCTCCACTAAATAGTATTTTAATTTTCTACCTATTTTAATTTTATAATGAATTCTTTTATCGTATGGGGCATTCTCTCTCTCTCTCTCTCTCTCTCTCTCTCTCTCTCTCTCTCTCTCTCTCTCTCTCTCTCTCTCTCTCTCTCTCTCTCTCTCTCTCTCTCTCTCTCTCTCTCTCTCTCTCTCTCTCTCTCTCTCTCTCTCTCTCTCTCTCTCTCTCTCTCTCTCTCTCTCTCTCTCTCTCTCTCTCTCTCTCATGGATGGTTCTTCATTTTAAGACACTCCTCTACACTATGTTTACTTTCGACAACAAGAGACAATCGAAACTTCAAAAAAAGGTCCTACACCCACACCATTCTAAGCCTTCACTTTTTATTTTCAAAAATTTCCCCTTTTTTTGATGCGCTCTCTATGAAGTTTTTTGAGCTTAGCCACAAAGTATGGACAAGAGCTATCACTTCTCCCTCAAACCACAATGGCACCTTTTAAGAAGCTTCACGGCATACTACTATATATATGATACAGTTTAGACTACATTTCTCACAACAAATTGTGGAGAGAGTCCATCACAAAAGCTTTCACATAGATTTAACAATGAGCTACTTGCCTTCGTTTATGCTTAAGTTAATCATTCCACAATCACATTTAACGACTTTAGCACAAGCATTCATCAATTTAGTTTCTAAAACTAATCCATAAAATCAACACACAAGCAAAATAGATGTTAGATCTACATTTTGGAGAAATCACTAAGATCCTTAGGTAGGTTTCCCTTTGTAGTTCACCTCCCTTGAGAAGATCAACCTCTTGAGGAGAAGATCAACCTCTTGAGAAGATCAACCTCCCTTGAGAAGATCAACCTCTTGAGGAGAAGATCTAGATCCAAGGATGCCTAGATAAGCCAAGAACAACCAAGATCGAAGAAAAGAGAAAATCAAGAACAAGAAAACACCAAGAAGAAGAAGAAAGAAAAGTGAATCTCACTCCTAGATCTAAGTCATTCCACTTTTAGATCTTACATTAAGCTTGACACCCTTAGTAGGCTTAGATCCCCATTCCCATGTCTCCGTTTACCCTCTCTCCATTGGATCAAAACCCGATACTACAATCGACTACTCACCCAGAATAGATCTATAAAACTCCCTCTTTTCCATGTAGATCCATCCAATTAGGGAGGCATAGAAAGGGCCCAACATTTTTTTGGCGCCATTGTTAGGAAGACGGTGCTAAACTGTCCTAGGAGTGGATTTTTTTGTTTGTTTTTTTCTGTTAATTTTTCTGCCTTTTTGACAGGTTTATTACTCATCCTATTGGGTTTTTTTTAGAATCTCTTACTTTTATTTCTTGCCACTTTTCTAGAGAAAAGCAGAGTTTGATGCACCATCAGACAGCTCAACGAGTAATGTTCTGATTACTCGCCCACTGTGATTACTCGTAATGTTCTAATTTACTTGTTCTTTTTCCAAAGCTCTCAGCACGGTCAAAACTATCACCAAACAGCTCGGCGAGTAATCAGACAGTTAATCGCCAAATCCAATTGCTCGCCAAATTGATTTTTTGCCACTTTTTGCCAGCCTAATTACTTGCCCTCTTAACAATGTGCGCAGGAACCTCAGATCTAGCATCCTGCAGCTCAACAAGTAATTAGTTGATTACTTGTCTATTTCTCACCAATTTGAAATTTCCACCATTTTCAAATTTCTCTTCCTTTTCCTATTACTCGCCGAATGAGATTTTTTGCAATTCTCTTGATATAATTACTCACCATCATTACAGTACTTGATCTACCATCTGACAGACCGGCGAGTAATGATCTGACATTTTGCTTTATTTTTTGCCAACAACTCATCTTTATTCGCCCTCTCCACAGTGAGTTTTGATCTTCATTGACAGTCCATAGGCAGCTCAACGAATAATTAGCATTACTCGTTGATTACTCGCCAGGGGCCTATTACTCTCCATCAATGAAATTTCAAAAATTTTAGAATAGATCTGAATGACTAACCATCAGAATACATCTACTTTTTCTTATTCTTTCCGATCACTTTTTAATTTTTTGATTGCTTACTTTTATTCCACCTGATCTTTCGTTTGATCCTGATCTGAATCCGATTTTACTTCGGTTTGATTAGCATGTATGTTCATCCTCTAATCGTCTTATCACATAAAAAATCTACAAAAACATTTGAGAAAAAGAAAACAAAAAAGAACTACACCAGAAATATCCACAACTTCCATTTCGGTGTATGCATCTCAAATTCAGTAGGAGATTATCAACTCCAAATCTCCTAGATCTTGAAAAATTTGTTAACATACCAATTGAGATATCTCACGAAAATGTTGACGTAGATCAACCTACGATGGATCTCATCATTTGTATCTCATGTCATCAGGAATTTTTCTAAAATCAACAATTTGATGGAAAGGGAGATCCATGACGATTCTTACAAATCTACACTCAAGCATGTAGAGCATACTGAGATGACATCCCACAAGAGCTTTTAAGATATGTCAATTTGTGCCTTGGTATTTCAATCTGGAGCAGAATGAACGTGACGATTGGAATATTCTATAAGCTAAGTTCATCACGACCACCCGTTTTCTTTCTGATCCCTTCCTGCAATTAAGATGTATCTACATGGACAAGAAGAACGAGTCCCTGCCACGACTATATAGAACGGATTAAGAGATTATGCGTAGGCTGCAACCTTGAGAGTGTCCCAAACCATAGCGTCTTGACATGGGTCATGGCAAGACTACCCAAGAGAATCAGGCAACAAATGAAGAGATGTGAAACATGTAGTAAATGTAATGAATTCATTGAAGAAACTTTAGGATAAGAAAAAACATTACAAAAAAGGTTAAGCCCCCTCCCCCCTCCTAGATCTCTCTCTCTCTCTCTCTCTCTCTCTCTCTCTCTCTCTCTCTCTCTCTCTCTCTCTCTCTCTCTCTCTCTCTCTCTCTCTCTCTCTCTCTCTCTCTCTCTCTCTCTCTCTCTCTCTCTCTCTCTCTCTCTCTCTCTCTCTCTCTCTCTCTCTCTCTCTCTCTCTCTCTCTCTCTCTCTCTCTCTCTCTCCTCCAACTTCACCCTTCTTTTTATTCTCCATTCACTACCCTTCCCACTTCCACACCTTTCAATAAATTTTGAATGCCCTCTCCCTATATTCCCTCCCACATCTCCTGTCAAATCTCTACCATCACTCTCCCTTCCCTCTTCAAGCCCCTTCACTCCCTTCAATAAAAATCTGAATGTAGGGCCCTCTCCCTATATTCCCTCCCATATCACCTTTCAAATCTTCACCATCACTCTTTGTTCCCTCTTCAAGCCCCTTCACCCCCTTTCAAATACACATACAAACATACACATGCACACACCCTTACACATACATACATATACACACATCCCATGAACATACACACACATACACATATACACACCATATACATACACATGTACACACATACACATAATATATACACACATACATACATACACACTCTCACACATGCATACACACATTCACACACATACATATGCGTGCACGCACACACACACACATAGACATGCATGCTCACACATACATACACACACACACACACACGTATATACACATATATACACACACTCACCCACATGGGCACATGCACACACATACACATGCTCTCTCTCTCTCTCTCATCCACATACACACACTCTCTCTTTCTCTCTCACACACATACACACACTTAGACCCTCATGAATACACACATGCACACATAAATATACACATAGACACAAACACAAAAATATACATACACATACACACATGAATACACACATGCACATACATATATACACACATATACATATGTGTATACATACATACACAATAATGCACCATACATACACACACATACATATACACTCTCTCTCACACATGCATCCACACACACACACACACTCACACATACATACACCCACACACATGTACACACATTCACCCACGACACCCAAAAACACATATACATACACACTCATACACACAAATATACACACACATACATACACACGCGTGCACTCTCTCTCTCTCTCTCTCTCTCTCTCTCTCTCTCTCTCTCTCTCTCTCTCTCTCTCTCTCTCTCTCTCTCTCTCTCTCTCTCTCTCTCTCTCTCTCTCTCTCTCTCTCTCTCTCTCATGGGCTCTACTATATGATAACTACATGATATATACGCTTTAAAACATCATGGAATGGGTTCTCCCTTATGATACCAAACTGATTAAAATACTTTACCTTGCCAAACTTGGAAATGGGACACCTTATATAATTTTTATTTTTTTAAATAATCTTGATGGAGGAAAACTTTGTTTCCTTTGGACGGCTATAATCTATACACATTATAGGGATATGATCGGACGGTGAGCATCTTCAAACACTCAGTGCATCCAGGGGTACTGACTTTCCTATATAAGGAAAGATTACACAGACCTAAATCACATTCTCCCTTCTCTCTTTCATGCTCTATCTCTCTCTCTCTCTCTCTCTCTCTCTCTCTCTCTCTCTCTCTCTCTCTCTCTCTCTCTCTCTCTCTCTCTCTCTCTCTCTCTCTCTCTCTCTCTCTCTCTCTCTCTCTCTCTCTCTCTCTCTCTCTCTCTCTCTTGTTGTGCATCTCCTACTGCGACCTGCCACAACGTGGATGATAGCTGCTTGTGAAGGATATCAGAAGAATACTCGTGTGAAGTAAACTACAAAGAAAGGTGAAGTTATGAACAATCATGAGGCTTAGTAACCTTTCATAGACATACGGTTTTTTCATACTTGATATGCATTTGTTTAGAAGCTTACATAGCATATGATAATGTTGTGATTGAATAGCATTCTACACGTTTGAATTGGTTACATTTGGACGCTGCCTCAAAAGCAGATTTGGAGCAAAATCGCATGTATGTCACTTAGATTCAGTGCTAGTGAATCATCGTTGACAGCGAACCCTTTCATCGCTGTTAGATACCTTCCAAAGAATGTATTGTTGGCATGGCATGTGGGATGATGGCCATCGACTTACCTGTGGCCAGATCGTCGCGATTTTATAGAATGTTTTCATTTATACTCAATGGTATAATGAGCAATGATGGCATCGTTCATAACTATCAACTGGCCGCCTACCTGAATCGACTGCAAATTCAAATGATATGTCCAATCTTCCCTATCATGCAATTTATGCTTAGCAATACACTCTTCCCTTTTTACGAACCGTATCAGGACAAGAGCTAACTACCTGAATCGCGATGAATTGCATTGCTAGCTTTTGATTGTGATCTCTACAAGCTTGTGTTTCTTACTCTTGTCATATGAGGGTTGAGTCGAATATGATATATGCAAGGCATGAAGGTATAAAACGTAAAATCGCAAGTGAAGGTGGGCTATATTGCTGGTTTTTGGGTTTGACTATGGTAGGCTTGTATCGCATGGATTTGCCCAGCCACAAGGTGCTTATACTCCTAACTACCTTCCTAGGACGTCATTGGGACTAGCATGGCACGGATCTGCCCTAGTGCCTAGCACTGATGCTTTAATTGTGTATTTGAAATATAAAAAAAATTACATTCTCTTATCCCTTATGCTGATCAGTTTGGCTCTTGCCCTGATACGGTTCGTAAAAAGGGAAGAGTGTATTGCTAAGCATAAATTGCATGATAGGGAAGATTGGACATATCATTTAAGTTTGCAGTCTTGCTGATAAAGTAGCGAATCTTGTTTCAGACATGGATAACAACTGATGACACATGTCTTCTTCACGTAACTAACTCGCGTGGTTTTGTTTTGTGGGATGGTGGCAGGTAACAGTTGGGTGTCCTAAAACTTGCTTTGCTTTATGGTACTCTATATTGTAAGACTTTATACAGCTTTATTTTTACCTGTTATGCTATAAATTGAAGGGTTCAAAGGGTTTGTCAAGAGGGACTATGTGAAATTTTGTTTCTCTCTCTCTCTCTCTCTCTCTCTCTCTCTCTCTCTCTCTCTCTCTCTCTCTCTCTCTCTCTCTCTCTCTCTCTCTCTCTCTCTCTCTCCACCTTGACGTATAATATTTTCATACTATCTAACACATGAACATCTAGTGAAAGAATGATACTTAACATTTAAATTCCTTCCTATGTGGATGCGCAATAGGTGAATTGCCTTATAACACATGGATCTTCCATTTAGTGTTGAAGATTAGATCCTATGTACTATGTGGCATCCATTCATAGCCTCTCAATAACAAATGAAACGTGTATTTACTATGTGGGGGTTACTTAATGCAGAAAAATCTATTTCATAGCAAGTTTTTTTGTTTTGCCATGTTAGTGCTAAGCTATTATGATGATTTGCTCAAAGCTAAGGCGTAACTCCTAGATAAGTTTGAGTATTAAAGTGAGCTTTTAAAATTATTTCATTATTCTAAAATGCAATCTTTGTTTCCTAAAGGTTTTTAAAACTATTTGAATGCTGACATAAGTAAAAGATTCTCGTGATGTATAGAAATTTACCAAAAGTTGCATTTATAAAAATCGCTTTTTTTTTATATGCACCTTTTGCCTAAAAATTGCAGCAAAAATTTGTTTTTACGATAGGGAAGGTCCTCCTCTTTGACCCTTCCACCTCGACCCAAGTTCGTTCCTTAGTGGAAGTGCCTCGAGGGCAACCCTCCCATCTCAATAAAATCATTTTTTTCATTTTTGTGAAGAAAATGCTTTGCAGCCTCCTTAGACGAAATGTTGTTTTTTGGGTTTGCAAATTTTGTTTACAAAAATGTACCTTCCGCTTAGAAGGTGCATCTAAATTTTTTTTCCGCCATGGAAGGTGCGCGTAAAAAAATTATACACCAAAAAAAGACTAAAATGGAAGTTTTTTTAAAGAAGGTAGGTGACTTAAAAAAATTCAATGCAAAAAAACAAAAAAGTCTTGGTGAGCATGAAGGAAGGGCCCTTTCTATAAAAAATTTGATGATGATTGTCATTCTGAGGTATTGAGGCTTCGAATCTTACTGGCACTCTATGGTTAATTATATCTACAGTTGGATTTAGCAAGGAGCGTTAGATTTCGCCACGTATATTGCATCGTAGAGGAGTCGAGGAGAATAAAGCACGTGGCGAGAATCTAAGTGATCGGGGCGTAGCATATGTCGTGCCCTTAAGGCTATCGCTATTTCGAGGAGGTGGCTGCAAAACTCGACTGTAAAGCTTCGAGGGAGCGCTTGGCGATATGGCGATGGCGGGGCCCGTCTAATTCCCCGCTCTCGGACGTCCATCATCGTTATCGCTCTTCTGTGTTGCCTCGGGTGGTTGCGACTTCTCGGATTTCGTTCCGTTTTATTCAGCATCAATAATCAAGCCGATCGTAAACTTCTCAGTTTTCGTTCCATTTTATGCAGCTGCATCACTAATCGAGCCGATCATAAACTTCTCAGTGCTCGTGCCATCTTCTGCAGCATCAGTAATCTGGCCGATCACGAACCTCTCATGAGTTTTCGTTCCAATTTATGCAGCATCAATAATCAAGCCGATCGTAAACTTTTCAGGTTTTCATTCCATTTTATGCAGCATCAGTAATCGGGCCCATCGTAAACTTCTCAGTTTTCGTTCCATTTTATGCAGCATCAGTAATCGAGCGGATCGTGAACTTCTCAGTTTCCGTTCCATTCGATGCAGCATCAATAATCCAGCCGATCGTAAAATTGTCAGTATAATTTTGTTCCATTTCACGCAGCATCAGAAATTGAACCGATAGTAACCTTCTCAGTTTTCGTTCTATTTTATGCAGCATGAATAATAATCCAGCCGATTGTAAACCTCTCAGTTTTCGGTCCATTTTATGCTGCATGAATATCCAGCTGATCGTAATTATCTTGTTTGTGTGTCGATTCTGAACGTTGAATTTACAATCAGTTTGAAAGATGACGTTTCTCTTAGATGAGTCGGAAATTCGTTGCAGGAGTTACTGGAACGACGACGTTTTACCTCCATGAATGAAAATGTACGATCAGTTTGAAAGATGACGTTTCTCTTGCATGATTCTTTGCAGTAATTAGTAATACAATGACGTTTTCCTTCCATGAATGAGCATTTTGTTCCAAGCCCATGGTCGTTTGCATCTTTACTCGAATATTTTCTCTTCAAACACAAAAGCATAATAATGCACGGTTTTGAAGGTTTATATATTTATCTCCTATATAAGCCGTCTTGTGCATGCGCATGCCCAGGCTGATGCTCGCTCGTATATCTCTGCTATTATTTTACCTTTCAATTTGCCTTCTGACTGTTGGCTGGTTTCTATTTAAAAGGTCTACATTTTTGTTTTTTTGGATTCGTGGTTTAAGAGCAAGTCTTGTGCTGCTAGATTTCTTGAAAGTGTCAAAATTTCTTGAATTTATAATCTCGTTTGTGTTAATGCCTAGGTTTATTAGACTTACGTTCGTTGTTGCCACAATTATGTATAAGTTGAATAATTTCTCTGGTACTGGTAAAGATACAAGTTACACATCTGCTCTGAACATTCTATTATCTTTCTTTCATATCTTTCAGCCGTGTTGGGTCATTTCTAGGTAGCATAGTTTATTTGGGATTGTAAGCTTTTCACAAAGGAAACCCTGGAGATTTTAGTTCTAATTTTTTTAGCTGCTTCTCCAAGCAATGTCAAGACGGAACATACAGCTGAAATAAGCTTTTCTCGAGCAACATTCTTCGCATATTTTACAGCCTTCTGTCAATTCTTTGCAGCATCATATTTGTGCCCCCAAAACTAGTTGATTTTCTTGTTAGATACTCCTTTGATTATCCTTGCCCGTATCGTTTTACAATTTAGATATGAAGCTTTTTCTCAAGAAGGCCATGCCAAAAATTTGCTCAAAAATTTTCAGTTTTTTGATCAATCCACAACCTGCAGCCAAAATTTATTTTGAGTCTGCAAATTCTGGTCCTCGAACAGATCGGTTGAGAACTATTGGTGTCTGACTGCTCAACAAGAAGTATGAACAGAATATACTTTGGAGGAAGTTGCCAAATCTCTTTCTTACTTGCAGTGTTTTGGATCTTTTGGCTAAGGGTTTGATGCCGTTTCAATACTTTCTTATTTACGTCAGAAAAGAGAGAAATGGAAAGCTTCTTGAGAAGGCCATTATGTGACCAAGAGATTGGTTTTCTTTTAAGTTCCCAAGTAAGCCTCTTTGTATGTCTGCTGAAGGTTGATCTTTATGGTCCATGTTGATTTTGCTTCAGACGGAAGGCATCTCTTGCTTTCTAAGTCTCTTTTGCTTGTGTACCGAACCTGTGTAAATTTTATGTCTGAAGGTACTTGTATCTTGATTGTAAAGTTTCCCAATGTTTCAGCAGATATAGCTAGATTGTCAGAAAGGCCTAATCGTAGAGTTAATTTTGTTAATAGATTTGCAAGTTTCTGGTTTGGCTCCTCTCCACAGTAAGTGAAAATGTCAATTTGCAGTTTATTGTTTTGCAAAGGTTGTAGGGCTCTAATCTACCTTCTATGGGTGCGGCCAATTACAAGGGCTGATGTGTTTTGCAGACCAAAGTCAATGGCTGGGCTGCGTTGGTAACAAAGTAGTTACAACTTCTTGGTGTAATATTTTTTTCTGGGTCTTGATTAAGATGAAACATGCAAAACTAACCATTTACACGTGTTTGTAATCAGATAACCCAGAACACTATCAAATGGATCTACTGAAGTCTAAGGTAATGCTTATTTCAGTTCAATGTAAAACCACTACCACATAGAATTCAGGATTTTCCTTTTAGTGGTTTTTTTAAAGCTTAATGCTTGAATAATGCTAGCTGCACCGTGGTATCTGCAGTTGGCACTGTGAACACACAACTGCCTTGCTTTGAAATGTATCTCTCTGTATGTCCTTGTCATAGAATAGCGTCAATCCCTAGCATGCTATTGGACTCTAGCCGTCACCTTTAGACATGAATAAGGAGGCTCACGGGTGTGTATATTCCTTTTGAGGCCTCAGAATCTATGAGTTAGGGCTGTAGACTCAATAATGACCATAGGACACATCAGTCAATGTCTCAGACATATGTTAACTACTATACAATGCCCAAGGCCCAAAATTATACGGTCTAAAGGACAAATAATAACAACAAGGCCCTGTTGGATTTCTATCCTCTCCATCTCTTATCTAAATCGCTAATCTAGATCCATCCATTGTGTGTGTAAATATTTGTACAGACGTACAGTCTGCAGAAATACCTCTGAAAACAGGTTTTTGAAGTCATCGCAAAACCCCTTCTTACGGTCTATCTCGGTCTTTGTAATGTATCACAAGGCCCTACAAATGGTCACTTGTGCTAACAGACTCCGCAAGAGGGAGACCACAAAGGTCTTGCAAAGAAGTTTGCTAAGTATCGCAAGTTACTTGCGGTCAATTACGAAAGTGAACGTTAAGGCCCCGAAAGAAGGGTGACTGCAAATGCACCTCAAAGAGCCCCACTTGCGGTCAGTGGCGAAGACTAGTTTCAAGGCACCACAAATACACCGTAGAAGGACTCCTTGCGGTGACTAGTGGTTATGATACACGAAGGAGTCAGACCGCAAAGGCATCACTTGCGGGCATTAGCAGAGCGGCGCCGGACTTCACGCTTCACCGCTTCAAGAAGGATAATGATTATGGGATATAACACACTATAGGCATAATAGACTTGTGCACCCTTCTATCCAGGCACCAAGCATGTCGTCATTTTTAGCAATTGTGCTTGGGTTTGCATCAAAAGCATGCATGAAGTTGTATAGACGACTATTTGCCTAAAAATAGCACCCTTAGCTGCATCTCTAATCACTACATATGACATGTGAAGATAGCATCAAAAGCTCTCAAGCTCCTCTTTCCAATGAACTATGTATCACTGATCTGATAATAATTGATGTCTACTTTTGCTAGAGTGACATTTTTCTTGATGCTCTATGATACAAACTTTCTAAAAAAAAATTGCAAAGTATGTTCTTGGGTGTCTTGAAACCCTGAGAACAACATAACAACCAGTCCCTTGAATCAATCAGTTGTATTGTTGAGTAAAGAGTTCATTCAATTGAAATTTGAGTAGTCAGTCCCTTTTGACTACTTTTTAATCCTGTTGGGTAAACAGTAAAGTCATCTATCCTAGATAGTCAGTACAATTGACGTTTGAATTCTGTAAGTGAGATAAACAATAGAGTTGTCGATACATGCAGTTAGTACAATCAACTACACGAAGCAATCAATCCTTTGGTTACTTATAGATTCACCCAAATGATAAACTAGCCAGCCACATGCATGTAAAGCACAATCTTACATGGTTGACTGTTTCACAAGCGTTCACAAACTTTTATTAATGCCATAATTTTTGATAGCTAATAGTATGGTAATAATCTCAATGTGTAACTCTACCTACAACTATATAACGTTCCTAGTCTATATGACTAGCATGGGATGCATTTGAGCTAGTTCTTGCTGATGCTTAGCGGCATCGATGGTCTCTTTGGATAGCTTGGGATCCGTGTGCACGTCTAGATCCATTTTCATCCTAGTCCTATATGACAATTTTGGTTGATATGACTAGCAGGGGATGATTCCTTCATGAAGTTTGAATTGTTGCTATTTTCAGTTTCCTCTAGTGCTCTTGGTCTATTATAGTGGTACAATGGATTCTTGTTGTGTTGTTTCACTAAGTAATGTATGGTTGTATGAGATGGTGCTTAGAAGCTGGAGACGCATTTTCGGTTGAGCTAAAACCCTAGTCTCAACTCTCTTACAAAAAAAAAGTTGGTATACTGGTCAACAAGTATTGGTTCTTCTGTTGTTATTTCTTTCCTCAGAGGGATGTACTTAAATTTCTAGGAATTCTTTGCATCTCATTTATCTCAAGTTCTCAAGCAATCTTATCAGGCTGAAAATGGCGCAGATGTAGACATAGAAGCACGTTATGAACGAGTTTCATTTTGGAATGTGACTCAGAAAGAATAAATTGGAGGCTCTTTGTCTCAAATATTTTTTCTGTGAATGCTTTTGAATTAGTAGAAAATAGGGTATGACATCGCCTTAAGTAGATTCTTTAGACACAAAAAACATCATTCACACATAAAATAATACTTCTATGATAAGAGCAAGCAGCACCACAATCAACCTGATCATATTCATAAAGTTTGGACCACTACATTTTCTTGGATGTCACATTAATGAAAATCTGGCAAGTTCATCCTATGTGGGTTAATGAAGAAAGCTTACAAACTGTGATACACTTTGCTGAATCTTTTCTGATTAATCTAATTAGCATAAGCTGCAACTTAGTCTATGTGCTTTTTGAAATGCAGGCAACCAGAAGACACAATACTATCAATCATCAATGTTTTGTAAAATGCGTAGCGGCAGTATTGGCAGGAATATGTATAGGGTATTGGATTTTGACTCGTTTTGAAATTACTTTGTGGAAACCAGTATACCCATTGAATATCTTACTGGTAGGTGACTGGGGTCGAGACGGTTCTCACAACCAGTCACTTGTTGCAACCCAGGTATTTGCAATTTACCTTTTTCTGTACAATCTTGAAGCATTAATGCTCTTGTTCAACTGAAGTCCATGAATTTTACTTTTATGACCCATTCAGAATCTTTGTCACATGCTTTTAAAGTGTGGAAGAAATTGCAAGTTCAGATCAAAGTGTCCTTGTGATTTAGGATGAGTGGTCGAACTGAATCTCTGCTGGTTCAATTTGTAAAAAATTGGATTACTTGAAAGAGCAAATTTTTTTTGACATTCAAAAAGCACCTACATTTAGCCAATATCGAGCAGTATACCAACATCTGACAATGTATGTACATCAAGTAGTTCCTAAAATTATAATTTATACAATAGGTTCCAAATATCCTTAATTCAGTGAACAATCATCATGTAACTACTGATATCAAGTATAAAGTGCTCATGATACATACATCACTTTGAATACTTCATGTGCTGTTAAATTTGGATCACGATGTAAATCTCTAATCCATACAGTCTAGCTGGATCCAAAATTTGAATCTATTGCAGCTATGCTATAATATCCTCCTAGCCCTCTTTGATGGTCATGGTCCCACGGCTGCTCCTTGAGATCATCATCATCATCCTACTAGCCATCACTCACAGTTCTTTGTGATCTCCTCCTTGTCCTTAGAATCATCGTCAACATCACGACTGCTTTGGGCCTGTGCTCAGTGATAGGCCTTGTACGTAGTGATTTTACAATGGGTAGTGTCATGTTTGATTATCTCACAAAAAAACTGAAGAGACAAGGAAAGTTGGCTCCGAAGGATGTGTTGGAGCTTATCACAAAAAGCTTGGTTAGTGGCAGGTGCTATGAGCAATCTTGATAAATTACACTCGTAGTCGGAAGCTTTCAAGTTCTTTCACTATGCGAATTGACCTGCACTTGCTAATGTCTTCTGATATAGGACGTGTATGGCCTTGTTCTATGACCTTGGAAGCAGCCCAGGACCTTTGTGATTTTAATTCTCCGGATCAACCAATGCAGTTTCATGACTTAGCTTTTACCTGTTAGCAAACAAGCCGGACATTAGTAGATTTTAGATTTTGTAAATGAAAATGAGATGGAATTGGTGAAGATACAATTGCAATGAATCTGTCAAATGAGGAAACCTATGTGTCAACAAAAACACCACGAAGAGAGATCAAAAGCGCGTTTGGATGGTTGAGAGTTGTAAACCGTTATAGTAGATTTTAGATTTCGTAAATGAAAATGAGATGGAATTAGTGAAGTTACAATTGCAGTGAATCTGTCAATTGAGGAAACCTATGAGCCTACTTGAGTGGGCTTTTGACATCTTTTGGGTGCCTTGTGGTGGTGATTTGTCAACAAAAACACCACGAAGAGAGATCAAAAGCGCGTTTGGATGGTTGAGAGTTGTAAACCGTTATCACAAATAATGGCATTACATAAAGAGCAATAGACAATAGGATGCTGATCAGATAGTAAATGAAATGCCTACAGAGTATACCATACAATAAAAAAATTATTAATGTGTCCGTCCGTCTACAAACGAACATTGCTAACCATCTTTTCAAAGATACTCTCATAAGCATTATAACCATAAAGAATGACTAGTGGAGAGTCTAAGTATACTAGCCCGGAGGCCCTTATGGAATCTTCCAAGAAGCTACCAGACTAGGGGTGTGACACCCAACAAGGAAGCCAGTGAGTCACTGGAAGCTTTCTACAGTGATCAATGGGACCATGTGCATATTATCTATTCACAACATTTAACATAATATTGTGTATACTAAACATAAAATTGAATAGTCGCTATGGAATATGTAGCTACTAAGAAAACGCATATGTCAAAGAGGGTACTATATTCGATATTGTAGAATTGGTCACAAAATGCATATGTTGAACAGATTGCCACAATAGAAAATGAACAATTTTTTTTTCCCATTTAGCCACAACTATCCTAAGCAATTTGGAGCCAAGAATGTGGACCAACTTCAACAATAAGTTTATTAAAAGCATCCAAAGCTAATTATATAAATTAGGAATGCTAACTAAATGGATACATGAAGGGATCCAGATGTGTACAGAGATCCGTTGCTATTTGAATAGACAATTTATGTCAATCATGAGCAAGAACAACTAGCTTTGCCAATGCATAAGGTAGAATAGCATATGTAATCAATCGCATGGCTGCCTCAGTAGCACCATTAATGAAATCATAATATTCAAGGTCATGTGTACAAAGGTAGCCCCTACTTAATGTGTCATCTTGAATGAAGAGGTGTTGTAGAGGTTGCTTAATATATTGATCATGATATGAGCATGTAACTCTACTTGAAGTACAGGTATATTAATTGTAAGCTTATGGCATGGATATTAGTCCTCTCTATGGCATTGATAACATCCAATTCTGTAGTTACCAATGCCAATGTCTTATTGGTCAGTCCCATTTCTAATTAGAATCCTCACTTTCGCTTTTGAAATATCCTATGGCCCATCTGCAGATGTCTTTGCAGCACCTTAGAGATCCTTTTAACCATTTGGACAAAGCGTAACATGAAAAATGGCTTATTGAAATGCCTACCATTAGAAAAACAATGACATGATGCATCTTGAGTTTGTGTCTTCCACCAACAAGCTAATTCTATGCCTTATGACCACAACGCTATCAAGTGAAGCGTCTTTGCTCATTGAGCTTGTACCTACATCTGAACCTGATTTGAAGGACTATATAAGTAGAAGAAAGAAGGCAGATAGGGTGATCAATCTTTTTGTCAAAGACAACGTTATTTCGCACATCTGCAATGCAAGGAATGTGGTGGAAGCTTGGGAATTTTGAGGTCTATGTTTGAGATAGTGGATTCAGCCAGGCTTATTTACTTGTAGAGATGGAGGTAGGTGCAACAATTAGCACATTACAACGGTCAAAACCTTATGGACCAGCTTGCTTCAATGTAGTCTTGAATAGTTTATCATTCAAATATGAAGATTATGTGATGTCCCTTTCAGCTAGGGAAAGACTCCCAACCTTTGGGGAGTTATGTGGTCTTCTTTTGCAAGAACCGTGAAATATCGAGTCTTGACCTAATTCTAGACTATGAACTATAACTAGGTCCTCATCCTGGTCTTCCTAGTGGGGGGTGTTTGCTCTTCTTCTACAACTTTATCAACGACATGATCGAGCTGGTTCTTTCCTTTCTTTTAATCACTCTACTTCTTTTGGCATTCAAAAGAGAAATGTTCATGCTTGCCACAATGGTTGCAGTTGCCCTTACTCTTGGGTGTAGATGAGGAATTGTTGCTTGTCTCTGTAACTTGGGCACTTGATACTCCAATTTTTGCTTGGAGTTCTTCCCCTTGTCTTTGCCTTTCTTCTAAAAGTTTTGCTTCTTCTTAGAAGCAAATGCATGTTCTGGATTATCTTCCCTTTCAAAAAGGGACTTGATCTATTCACAATAGCCCGAATCCACATTTGGTGGATGGTACCAATGTTCCATGGGCGTTTCGTACGTCATTTCAAAACACGTATGAAACGGCTAGTTCAGGTTCGAAATGGGAAATTTATTTTGGTTTTTTTTTTTTTAATGAAAATGTGTTTTTGAGGGTTTTTGGGGTTTACACATGTCATAGAAAGTCTAGTACCAAGTAGATACATCCAATTTCATGAGAATGCTCTAGAGAATGCAATTTCAAGAGGAGAAGCTACGTATGGTGACTATGGTCACTTTCCTCAGTCAATTATTGATATTGTCATGGATAGGTTATTAGGTTGCGAGAATCTATTCTTGCCCATTGCCAGTACAAACTTCAAAGCTTATGGCCCTTGAGAAATCATGCAACATGCTTAAGTCACAACCTACATAGTACAGGTGTATTCAAGTCCCAGGAAGTATGCAAAGACACGACCATCATCATCTTTAGAGTCTTGTAACTTGTAAGTACTTACTACTAACTTAGTACTAGTACCTAAGAGAACAAGAAGTTTGGCTCGTGAGGGTTTGCATGCCCATTGCAATTTGCCACATGGTAATAGGTACTCGATAACTATTAACGTGTCAACAATGAACAATCACACCTCTATGCACGCAACATGGCACAGTCTCAAACATCAAAGAACTTTCAGAAATTATAAACAGTAAAGTTATAAACTTTAGAATGCACTGACCAATGACTACTAACAAATTACAAATTACAATTCAAGAGTCCCTGGTGATGGTTCCTGATAGTCCAGTAAATCCAAGTTGGTACCCTCGCGAATTTGACCGGTCTACGAAAAAAGTTTAAACTTTAGTCTTCAAAGTAAAAGCATAAATAACAAGAGTGTCAAGCTTGGCCTCAAGGCTCAAGTCTGAGGCCCCATGAGTCTGAAGTCATATGTATAACAACTATGCTAGAGCGTAGAGTATGCCACTATCATCTGTGCGTACTAAGCAGTGAGTGCCCCTCCCCCCCCCCATCTAGGCTCTAGCTGCCCGCCTCGGACGCTGTCTTCATGGAGGCATTGGCATGTCCTCAAGCTCAAGGTCATCCTCCCCATCATCAAACTCACCCTCATCCTCCTCATCCTCATCCTCACCCTCAATGACGGATTCCTCATCTGAGTTAGAGCCAGTGGGACTCTCAGAGGCGTCTGAGACTGCTAGATGACCCTCTTCTGCTCTCCTGTTCCTGCGTGCCGCAACAGCTCGAGTGGTGGGCCCTGCATAATGCACACAAGGAAATTGGAATCAGGACGTAGGATCGACATTACTTTTAACTTACAAATTACAAATTACAATTTACAATCTAGTATCTACTATCTAGTAGATCTACAAAACTTCAAAGTACTAATATAACGCAATGAATCGGGGACTCGGGCATCGAAATCAACCTGCAGCTGCTAAGGCCTCCCGATGGAGTTTAAGCATAGACATCCTCCTCCTCTTGTGATCTTGGTGGCAAGTCTGGAACCCTTGCCACATCAATGTCATCGGGATTAACCTATGGAATTAAACCAAGATTTCGATTCTTAGTACTAGTAAACGATTTAAAAAAAATTAGCAAATTTAAACGTTGAAACTTGAAGCTTGAAGGTTCTTAGTGTAGACTCTACTTTCTAGACAGACCATGGTAGACTCTATAGAATTCAGATTAATCATTACCTGTATGGGCTCCCCGTTCTCCTTTAGCTTCTTCAAACTTCAACAAAACAATAGTATTAAATTCAAACTTCAAATTAAAAAACTAATTCTAATTTTTAAAACGGTAAATCTAAGCTCTAACCTCACTCTAGCTCACACACACACACACACACACACACTCTCCCTCTCATTCTAAATTCTCACACACACACGCACACACACACTCTCCCTCTCTTTCACACACACACGTCACACACACACACACACTCTCCCTCTCTTTCACACACACACGTCACACACACACACACACTCTCCCTCTCTTTCACACACACACGTCACACACACACACACACGTCACACACTCTCCCTCTACTGCAAAGGTCACACACACACACACACTCCCTCTAGTTCACACACGCACACACACAAACACTCCCTCTCTTGTACACACACATATCACACACACTCTACCTCTCCTCTCTCTCTCTCTCACACACACACTCCCTCTAGAGTCTTCACACACACACACACACACACACATATCACACACACTACCTTTGCTTCTCTCTCTCTCTCTCTCTCTCTCTCTCTCTCTCTCTCTCTCTCTCTCTCTCTCTCTCTCTCTCTCTCTCTCATGGGCTCTGTTGCATACATATACTACTATATTGGCTCCATGAGTTTTTGCTGGAAGCATATGTCTTGTCTAAACCAAGTTCACGAAAGAGCCTAAAAATGCTTTACTAGGTTGGAAGACCCCCCACAAAAAAAAGCTTTTTTTTTTTAAAATGGTGGGAAAACTGGAAATCCTTTGATGGCCAGGATTTATGCACATTATGGAGATTCAATCTAACCGTGAGCATTGACTTGCACTCAGTACACCTAAGTGTGCTCTGGTTTCTATAATCAAGGAGATTACACAACCCTATTCTTTTACTCTTCCTGCTCTCTCTCTCTCTCTCTCTCTCTCTCTCTCTCTCTCTCTCTCTCTCTCTCTCTCTCTCTCTCTCTCTCTCTCTCCCCTTGCTCTAGCTCTCTCGGTTTTCTTCTCTACCGTGACTGTTGCTACTTGGAGAAGAGAAGGCCTTGCGAATGCCTTTGGAAGAGTAATCGTGTGAACAATATTGCAAGCGAAGGTAAGCGTACTATCGATGACTTGGTGTAATAATAACTCGCTGTTGAAGATATATATATGCTAAGCTTTGCTGTGTAGGAAGAATGCTCATAGTTTGCTGTGAATATTGTGGATTAATAGCAACTTTTTGTCTTCCAAACACTCGTTGAATACCTCTACAATCAAGCGCTGACTCAAAGAGCAGGAGTGGGCAAATTCACAGGTATTATGCAAACCTTTTCATGTTGAGGGTCTTCCTTGGGTATAGCAAAGGTGAGAAGGCCCATGTCTTGTAACAAATGACACAGATTCCCTACTTATAGCCTAAAGGAAGCTGTAAAAAGGAAGCTTCCAGTGGCTCTCCAAGAAGGCCCCCACTCTTCAAGAATATGTCCAAATGTCCAAATAATGAATAATAAGGCCCAAGGCCAACCATAAAGTCTAAGTGTCAATAATGAATAAAAAAGGGCCCAAAGCCTGCTTATGCATAAAGTTAAGTAAATGTAAATGGACCAAGTCCATAACTCTCCCTGACACAAAAATAAGACCCAACTACCAAAAGAAAGTGGTTCATATAGGAGCATGCCCTGGTGGATCAACATCTAGAAGAACATCTGATGTAGAGGAATCAACAAGTGCAGCAAGAGCACGAGCCTGATCCGCAAGTGATGGAAAATGGCCCATTCCCACATATTTTGGACACCATGTGTTGCACACTTCTTGGACCTCCTTTTCGAGGACATTGCTAAAATACCATCATGGATCAAGGAGGTTGTTGATACGACGAGGTTCTTGGTGAGGTCTGTCACCAAGAGATTGAGAGTGATGAGCATGTTTAGGGCCCACTCTAGCTTGGAGATTTTTAGAATTGTCTCCACCAAATTTGCATTGATTCATTCTAGACAATATTTATTGCTAGACAATGGAGTTTGGACATAATTATAAGTTGTAATAATAGAATAAATTGATAATCCAATAGATACATCATACTCGATCTATTTCAAATTCTAGAATCTAAATAGTCTACTACAATTTCATACTTGCTACTAACTCCAAGTACTTACAAGCTATCCCAACAAGGTCATGTTGTTGTTAATCATTCTACTAAACAAGCTCACTTTTTACTTTTCAATGTCTAAGTAATTAGCTGCACATATCATGGTCCTTTTTGCATTTTAGAAAAATCAAGTCCCATCTCTTATCGTGTTCAACTTCCACCTACTTCTAAGGCATGTGATGATTTTTATTTGTTGGCTGATTCTAACGAATCCTTAAGATACTTGGACAGAGCAACTCAAGAGCACCTCTCACCTTAGACCGAGGAGGTCTCTGAGAAGACGAGACTAACGAATACTGAGAGCCGAGTATGAGAGCCGAGGAATACTAGTAGTAATGACAAGCAAGAACTGTGTAAACCTCATAGTGAATCCCGAAAGATGGAATGACCATGTAGGAACTAGTATTTCTAGGCAAATGTAATAAATGCAAGTAGACTCCTCTTAAAGAAAGTAGAGCGAGCCACCTTTTGATGGTGACCTCTAGTGGAGAGCATTATTCCACTTGTAATTGGTGAAATGTGGAAATTCCAATAGGATGCCACCTAAGGAGCTCTCTTGCTTATTTAAGAGACTCCCTTTTTGTGAAGAGGAGCTTCTTGCATTGTCTACTCCCTGCTTAATAAGAAGATTTTCCATGAGTTTGATGCTACACTAAGCTCCTTGATCATGATGGTTTTCTTGAGTGATACCCCTATGATCATGCCCTTCCATTCATATTGTGTGTGGTTGTGGACTTAGAGTGGATTAGTTTTCTTGCTTTCCTAGTTGTGGATTAGTTTTCATTTCTTGTTTGTGGATTATTGTAGGAATCATCATTCAAGTAAACTAAACAGGCTAGAAATGTGGTATAAATCTTGCATTTCCTCCAACATTCTAGTTCTTGATGTTCTTGGGATGTCCAAGAATCAAAAGACTAGTTGGTTTCTTGATTTTTGGACCTCTAAAATACTGTAGTTCTTGTTTTAGCTTTGTGGATTTATCCAAGTGTAGCTCAATTTTAGTAATGTGTAGGATCTGATTCAGTTCGTTTTTAGAGTAGGTAGCTGTAGAAACTATTGAATGTTCATCTGGGCTGCCTGTTGATCTGTAAATGAATGTTCATGGCTTGCATCTCTGTTTGAATGTGAGTGCTTTCAAGAGAGAACGACCTTGAGTGTCCTCTAACAGGCAGGACCATACTACAATGATATTCAGTCCGTTTCTGCCTGGCCTGGGCATTGTAACAAATAAGAAAACAGCCAAGTAATGCCCAAAACGAGCCGGGTAACAGGCAGGAAATGGTTCTGAAACTAAGAAGTAAACAAAGAATCAGTAAACAGATCTCTGGAGCAGGGGATCTGTCAACATTTGACACCGTTGCCACTTGAACTCCAATGCATTCTAAATCCATAAGAGCTGCAACATTGTCCCCGCTCAGATCTCTGCAAACAAACTCCCAATCTGTCCACACATCTGAGTTTCTATAAACTGGAGAGAGCCACATCACTGGCTACATCATTGCCCAAATCCACTGGCTGATACACTCGTAAATCCGTTGGCTGCCTCATTGTTAGCAAACACACTAACAGAGCTGCACTTCATTCAACGCCAAGTCCAGACGCTCCTGCGACAATTTTAACACAGAGCTCTCACGCTCCTGCAGACGTCCTACCGACGGCCTTTCTTCTCCACGGTTTCACCGGAGCCCCTCTGTGACATCTCAACCGGAGCCCCTTTGTGACATCTCAACCGGAGCCCCTTTGTGAAAACTCAACCGGAGCCCCTCTGTGAAAACTCAACCGGAGCCCCTCTTTGAAATCGCAACCGGAGCCCCTCTGTGAAATCTCAACCGGAGCCCCTTGTGAAATTTCAACCAAAACCCCTCAACCGGAGCCCCTTGTAAAATCTCTACCGGAGCCCCTCTGTGAAATCTCAACCGGAGCTATCTTTCAAATCTCAACCGGAGGCTTTAGCTGAAATCTCGACCGAAGGGTTTCGATCAAATCTTGACCGAAGGAAGCGATCAAATCTCGATCGAAGGGTCTCAATCAAATATGGACCGAAGGAAGCGATCAAATCTCGACCTAAGGGTTATGATCAAATCTCGACCAAAGGGTTTCAATCAAATCTCGATCAAAGGGTTTCGATCAAATCTCAACTGAAGGAAGCGATCAAATCTCGACAGAAGGGTTTCGATCAAATCTCGACAGAAGGAAGCGATCAAATCTCGAGCGAAGGGTTTATATCAAATCTCGACTGAAGGAAGCGAATCACATCTCGACCCGAAGGTTTTGGGTCCGATCTCCACCGAAGGAGTTGCTCACCATCTCAACCGGACCAAATCCACACCAAAACACAGAGCTTTCAAACGAATCCTCTGATTGCCATTTCGACCGAACCACCATCTTCGCAACACCTTAGAGTTTGAAAAAAAAAAAGCATTTGATTTGCGAGCTTAGAAAAGCCTTGTATGGACTCAAGCAAGTGCCAAGGGCTTGGTATAGCCGAATTGATGAGTACTTTGCAAAGCAAGGGTATCGAGAATTCATGGACCAAGTATGCCTTTTTCACTTTAGTATTAATATTTACATTTTGTAAATGTTGCAACTTTGAATTTAATAGTCTTTAGATTATGATTATGTCTCATGATAGTTAACTTATGACTCATGGCTCATGATAACTAACATATGATTCATTTTTGAAATTTGGGAAATGGATTTCTGGAAGTAGGTTTGTGTATATTATCATGTCAAATGGTTGGAGTGATGCAAGGAAGAAACACATTTTGAACACATTGATGTCTTCCTACTTGGGGACAATGTTATCGAGCATCGACACCTTCGAGGCAAGAACATCAGTAACTTACTACTTAGTGCTCTTTGCTAATTGTTGACTATTGAATTTGAATACTTATTACTTATCATGTCCAATATTGTGCAGTGTACAAGTTTTCACTGAAAATGGCCCATCCCCACATATTTTGGACACCATGTGTTGCACACTTCTTGGACCTCCTTTTCGAGGACATTGCTGAAATACCATGGATTAAGGAGGTTGTTGATACGACGAGGTTCTTGGTGAGGTCTGTCACCAAGAGATTGAGAGTGCTGAGCATGTTTAGGGCCCACTCTAGCTTGGAGATTTTGAGAATTGTCTCCACCAAATTTGCATTGATTCATTCTAGACAATATTTATTGCTAGACAATGGAGTTTGGACATAATTATAAGTTGTAATGATAGAATAAATTGATAATCCAGTAGATACATCATACTCGATCTATTTCAAATTCTAGAATCTAAATAGTCTACTACAATTTCGTACTTGCTACTAACTCCAAGTACTTACAAGCTATCCCAACAAGGTCATGTTACTTGTTGTTAAGCATTTTTCTAAACAAGCTCATTTTACTTTTCAATGTCTAAGTAATTAGCCGCACAATATCATGGTCCTTTTTGCATTTTAGAAAAATCAAGTCCCATGTCTTATCGTGTTCAACTTCCACCTACTTCTAAGGCATGTGATGATTTTTATTTGTTGGCTGATTCTAACGAATCCTTAAGATACTCGGACAGAGCAACTCAAGAGCACCTCTCACCTTAGACCGAGGAGGTCTCTGAGAAGATGAGACTAACGAAGACTGAGAGCCGAGTATGAGAGCCGAGGAATACTAGTAGTAATGACAAGCAAGAACTGTGTAAACCTCATAGTGAATCCCGAGAGATGGAATGACCATGTAGGAACTAGTATTTCTAGGCAAATGTAATAAATGCAAGTAGACTCCTCTTAAAGAAAGTAGAGCGAGCCACCTTTTGATGGTGACCTCTAGTGGAGAGCATTATTCCACTTGTAATTGGTGAAATGTGGAAATTCCACTAGGATGCCACCTAAGGAGCTCTCTTGCTTATTTTAGACACTCCCTCTTTGTGAAGAGGAGCTTCTTGCATTGTATCTACTCCATGCTTAATAAGAAGATTTTCCATGAGTTTGATGCTACACTAAGCTCCTTGATCATGATGGTTTTCTTGAGTGATACCCCTATGATCATGCCCTTCCATTCCTATTGTGTGTGGTTGTGGACTTAGAGTGGATTTGTTTTCATTTCTTGTTTGTGGATTATTGTAGGAATCATCATTCAAGTAAACTAAACAGGTTAGAAATGTGGTATAAATCTTGCATTTCCTCCAACATTCTAGTTCTTGATGTTCTTGGGATGTCCAAGAATCAAAAGACTGGTTGGTTTCTTGATTCTTGGACCTCTAAAATGCTGTAGATTAGTTCTTGTTTCAGCTTTGTGGATTAATCCAGGTGTAGCTCAGTTTTAGTAATGTGTAGGATCTGATGCAGTTCGTTTTTAGAGTAGGTAGCTGTAGAAACTATTGAATGTTCATTTGGGCTGCCTGTTGATCTGTAAATGAATGTTCATGGCTTTCATCTCTATTTGAATGTGAGTGCTTTCAAGAGAGAACGACCCTGAGTGTCCTCTGACAGGCAGGACCATACTACAAAGATATTCAGTCTGTTTCTGCCTGGCCTGGGCATTGTAACAAATAAGAAAACAGCCAAGTAGTGCCCAAAACGAGCTTGGTAACAGGAAAGAAATGGTTTTGAAACTAAGAAGTAAACAGATCCTTTGGAGCAGGGGATCTGTCATTAGTGTAAATAGCCACTAAGGCTATTCATTATAGAGTCATGAGTTTGGAGTCTTGAGCTCTATGTAGGGGAGTTCCATCTTTGTATTGGAGATCTTTGTTGGAGATATGTTTGAGCTATCCGCAGCCATTGATTTCACCAGTCGTCTTGTTGGAGAATGCTTGTGAATGATCATTTTGCCGCTTTTATAAATGCTACTTGCTATCTTTCATGCTGAATCTGTAGATGCATTTTTGTAAATGGGTTTAGGCTACTAAGGGTGTCATTAACCTTAGTGTAAGATCTAGAGGTGGAATAATGCCTAAACCTTGGGGTTTTATTACCTTGTCTGCTTTGTGATTTGATAAGGTTTCCTTTTCTCTTGTTCGGAGTTTTGCCTTACCTAGGCTCCTATAACGTGGAGATTATGGATTTTTTAGTTTTGAAATTAGATTTGAAGAATGCTTCTGCTAATCATGGGAAGTGAAGGTGATGGCATAAGTAAAATAACAAGCAAGCATCCTACATCCATACAAGATCACATACATTCATAATAAGAGGCCCTTTGAAAATGGTGAAAGTAGGAAGAGGAGGAAACGATCCTTTTCTCTCTCTCAATCTCTATTCTTAAAAGATAACACAAAGGTCCACAAAAGTGGTGTGACATGGCCTCGTGTAGACAAAACTAGGGTTAGGTTTAGCCACCATTTAAAACCATGTTCCTAATGTCTTGAGTTTATTCAAGGTTCTAAATTTCAATCGTTCTTTAATAAAAGGTCCCTTTTTTGTATTTCGGCCCATCGAGCACTAGTTTACCCATTGAGCACGAGTTTACCCACTAATTCTTGTGCCTTTGGAACTTGAGTACAAAATGCACTGACTACAATGTCTAACTTTACATTGGAAAACTATTTAGCAGTTTTATGTATTCTTTTTGAGCCTGGCCATGCTTTTTCAATTGGTAGGCATTACATCGAACTGTAAGGCCCCAACTCGTCATTTGTTCAATGGTGCATTCTATTGCTTGTCGACTTCTTGAATCGGTTTGTTCCTAGTAGATACTTGATTCTGGAGTGGTGCCATCGATATTTTTCGTTGATGCTTTGAATATCCATTACATGTCTCAATTGTGCATTCATTATTAGCTTTCTCTTATAGTTTGCAATTTGGGAATCTCCTTAAGGATGATTGATGAAAAACCAAAGGCCTATGCACAAGGGCTTTGGCTAGGACACCATGGTGCTCCGATATTCCGAGATCCCAGATCCGCATGCGTTGCTGAAAGTAGAGGATTTCTTTTTCATAACGTTAGCTCTCCTATTTTTGAATGCTATCCACTTTTCCAAGTCTTATGCTTATTAGAATGCCTTTTTCCTTTCCTCTACGTGGATAAACATGAGATTGTCATCCCTAAGTACTCATGTGCCTTTGATCTTAGCTCTTTGTCTAAAATACCTTTCCTTGTGTTGTCTAATGTATCAAACCTTATGACCAATGCTATATCATCTTTTTGTTCCTCCAAGCTCTATCCAGCAGTCCTATGTTTGTCAACCCAAGACTCACATCAAGAAACCTTTCAACTTCCTATGTTTCACTTTGAGTGTTTGGCACTCCTCTTACTCTAATATTCACTATCCCTTAATCTTAATATAGCTGTGATTATCTCAGACATAGGATTGATACCATCCTGTTGCTTCCTTTTATAGCTTTGGACAAAGTTTTGGTTTCCAATTTGTGTTTTTGCAATTTTTTTCAAGGGCTTGGAGTCTCTCAGATGTATTCATGGATGGCAAGCTCTTCTCATGCTTTAGGTTGTCAATTCTTTCTCGTAACAATTTGCTATTTAATTTTGTTTTGTATTTTATGCTCCATTGTTTCACTATGTCATCAATTTTTTATTTTTTTGCTTTAAGTTATTGAAGATCCTTTCTATTTATTTAATTTTGTTCTTTTGTATTGTGCCTATTGTTCATTATCGTTATTTTTTGTGCTCCTTTTTAGAAACAAAAGAGAAAAAAGAACAAGGACAATTATATTGGTACTTTTTCGTTTTTTTTGGGTTTGGTGTCCTACTTAATTCTGTGTATGTTGATGCTATACACTCTTGGGCCTTATGGATTCTTTGGAGCGTTGACCCCATTTGCCTAGATACTACTATTCATTTCTGATGATTACAGATACCTTGGGTTGCTACACAGGTGTCCTGTCGAATGATCTTCTTAGGCTTCATGTTTCCTGGAATTGTTGGTTTGTTGCATGATCCACTTATCCTTCAGGTTCCTTGGCATTTCCAAATGTCAGATATCACTTGGCCTTTGATGATGTTGCTGAGTTGCGCTGTGTGTTGCTTTTAGTATATTTGTTGTGATGACCTATGTCCTCTCCCTATATTATGGTAACCAGAGTATGATTGAGATAGTTGTATTTTCACATTTATCTACAATTGGCAAAGTTATTGCTTGGGGCCTTTCCTCTAGTTTTTCGGGTTTGATATTTTTCTAAAACCCACCATTGAGGGCAATGTTTTTTAAAGTTGGGGAGTGTTATAGACCAGTTAAAAAGCCCTAGTCCTCCTGTTACTTAGTTGTCCTAACTAGTATACCTTAAGGGACTAGGTCAACTACCGTTTAAGGCATGTCCTAATGTGACCATGTTTATGCTTGTTGAAGGCTTTAGCCATTGTTCTTAAATACATGTGATTGTGTTCATAACAGAATTTGTATGCAATTCAAAAAAATAATTCTTGTTATTCAAGAATAAGATCTCTAACAATAGTAAGGAGTAATAGCTGGCTGAACTATTTCATGAGCTCCTTTTTGGGTAGAATGGGAAGATTTGAATATCAATATGCTCATCAAGTTCATGACACGTTGAGTTGACTGCTGTTTCTTTGATTATCGACATGATATTGAAAGCAGCTTTATCAGGATGATATATGCTTTGAAGCATTGTAAAACTTGCGTCGACCTTGTCGTAATAAGATGTAGCATGGACAATGATCTGTAATACGTTGGAGTATGTTGTAGACCTTGAGGTAGCTGTACTGCTCTTTGCTTTACAACGTCGGGTAAATTTTCTTTCACAGATGGGGAAAGTTGGCGAAAAGCTTGCCATTGACTTTGTAATCTCGACTGGAGACAATTTTTATGACACTGGCTTAAGTGGAATTGGTGATCCACAGTTTGCTACCTCATTCACAAATATTTATACAGCTCCGAGTCTGCAGAAAAGGTGGTATGCAGGTAATGAATTTTGATCCTTTTTTCTTAAGGATATAGTGGAAATTTTAGTAAAGGAGGTCTGAACTCAATATAACGCTGGATCAAAATAAAATTGCAGTCTTAGGAAACCATGACTATATGGGAAATGTTCTGGCCCAACTAGATGCAGCACTTGTGTTGCGTGATCATCGTTGGTTCTGTCGACGCCAGTATCAACTAAAGCGGTACCTTTGTCAACCTCCATTGTCAGGTAGGTGTCGTTGTATGGTGACGTGGGCAATATTAAGGCTTGGGTTTTTGCATTGCCTGATTTTGTATGCAACACATGCTAGTTTGGCTTAAAATTTGATAGTCTGTTTTTTCCCAATTGCATTACAGACTTCAATATCAGCTTGTGTGAAGTATTTCATTTGCATAGTTTCTTGGAGCAATTCTAAGTACGAGGTATTCAAGAATAGCTATTTCAACTTGCACTAGATTTCATGGTTCTATGCACACTATATGGAGACCAGCAACATGGAACTGAAGAATATAAGTGTTGAGAGGACTTTAATTGTCAGATTTTATACACATTTTCTCTGATTGATCTCATCAAACTCTTGCCTCAAAACAACTAAAATTTGCAATATATGGTACCCAAGTAGCAGCTTCATAGTAGCTGCTGCAATCCATCTTTTCTTGTCATTGTTTTTCCCGTGAAGGAGCAGAAGGTTATGAAACATTCTCAGCAACTGGTGGAGTAACTTCAGTGTGATGAAAGATCAAGAACAGTCACACTTGACCTTCACTCGTGGTTTTATGTGAAACAGCAAATAGGAATCTGGAAATATCTAGCATGTCACTGATGACCTTTAGTACCTCGAGGAGCAAACAGGTTTTGACTGAAGTAGAGATAGGAAACTAAAGAATGTTTTAAAAAGACATGTCTGTCTAGCCACGTTCTCTTGAAGGTCTTTTTTTTGCATAGTTCAGAATTGCAGTCTGAATCGCGATTCGGAATTTTCCAAGAATCGTTCAGAATCGGTTTTTTTTTATTTGGATTTCTTTTTGGGCTATATGGGTATCAAATGAAAGCTCTAATTAAGAGCATTATTACTGTGTAGTTTGCCGAATGTTTCGGGTACAGGATGGTCCAGTTTAGGTGCATTAATCCATGTTGGGTTCTGTCAAGGATAAAAATTCAAAACTAACCTCTAGGCCGTTCGTTACGATCACAGATGGTTCCAATGGGACAGAGACAGAGAATTGTCGCCGCCCCCCCCCCCCCGGACCCCCCCGGTGACAGTAGCAGGGGGCGTGCTGCCCCCCATGCACTCCCCCGTAGATAAAACTGGGGTTCCAAATGCGCACTGATAAGGCCCAATATTTATGCTCCGGCCTCCCAACTATATGCACATTGCACTCACATCTCAAATGAAATGATTGCAAAAGTGATCATCATCCATAGAGTTGATAGCCCATATTGTAGCATTAACAACCAAGTAGCTACTGAAAATAAGATCTATTTGTGCCCTATCTACTGCACTTCTGGGAGGCAAAACGCTAGTTTGACCATTGCTCCCCTAAAAAAATCAGCCATAAGTTTCATTTTTTTTTTTCACGATTTTGGGTTCCAAATTGAGAACCTAGCGAATCACGATTCACTGCAACTATGATATATATATATATATATATATATATATATATATATATCATAGTACCCTCTGGTACCGCTGGTATGGTACCGCCGGTACCATATCAATGGTACCGCCGGTACGGTACCGCCCTGGGATCCGCGGTACCAGGGCGGTACCATTTTTAATATTTTTTTTTATTTTTTAATATATTTTTAGTAATTTTTTTTTGCATATTAACTACCAAAAAAGGACAAAAAAAAGTAAAAAGAGGGGGTTCTGGGTGTAAAAAAAGAGGGTACAGTACATGATGCAGGGGATTGTTGCAATGGCACATGGGCACTGCGAGTGAGCAGACCGAGGGGCCAATGGGAGACCAACACAGGGGGGTAGCATCACATGGGGGCAAGTACAGAGGCACATGGGCATTGTGGGTGAGCAGACCATGGGCCCAATGGGAGACCAACACAGGGGGGAGCATCACATGGGGGCAGGTACGGAGGCACATGGAGGGATGATGGGGATCCACATGGCCGATCAGGCTGTGGGGATAAATAGGCACTCACAATGCCATTGTGGTCGGCATTTTCAGAGGCTGTGAGAGGGCTAGTGATAGACAGTGAGAGAGCAAGCGAGAGCCGGTGACAGGCTGTGAGAGGCTGTTTGAGAGCCAGGGTGCTGTGAGAGGGTGTTCAAGGATCAGGGTGCTGTGAGGAGAAGGTCGATCGAGATGGCTGAGCGAATACCACCGAAGCCCGAGGGCGAAGCCAGGAGAAAGCTTGAGGAAGATATCCGAAGGCACAACGAGAGGCATCGGAAGCAAGAGGCAGATATCCGAGAGATGCTGCGACAGACTCGACAGAGAAATCCGGAACCGGAGCCACCCGCCCCCGCTGTGGATCCTGTCCCCGCTGTCGAGCTGGATCTGGATGAGCAGATCGGAATGAATTTCACACGACGGCAGCTCATCATGGTCAGGGAAAGGGCGGCCAGACGTCGGGCTAACCAGGAGGCAGCTCGGGCTAACCGGGAGGCAGAGCAAGAGCGACAAAACAATGCACCAGACGAGGGCGAGGAGTCGGTGGAGGATCAGTGAGGGATGTTTAGAATAGATGAGGTCCACCCGTATGTGGCGGACTGTTGCTATGTAGTTTTCGGCAGTTTATGGTGCAGCAAATAACTAGATGGCTGCTTAAAAAAATGACAGTATATGTGATGTTATCCTGATACAACGGTTGAATATATACATAGTTGTTTTTTGTGCAACGCGAGCCTGGTCATGTAAGATGCAATGTTTGTAATTTTTTTAATGCAGATGTATTACATGTGTTTATTCAATGTCGTTTGGGGTAGGGGTGATTGCTGTGCTCATGATGTAGGTGCATATATGTGAAGCTAGCATTCACTTCAAACGAAATTAAATGAAAATAGGATTCACACACGCACATAGAATTCTTCAACATAAAATAAAGCATCACATGTACAGAGCGACATACGCACAATGTGCAGCAAATAATGTAGGCCAAACACTGTATATAATGTGAAAAATCATCTGAGTACAATGGTAGACCGACTGCTAGAGACAAACTACTGAAACTAAAACAATAGAGCCACAATCAATGCTCTGGCTCTGACTCAGACGAATGCTCTGGAGACAACTCAGGGCCCCGAGCTGACTCTCGCAGCCGATATCTCTGCCTGTCTGGAACTGGCATGGGCTGTGTATCCGAGGGGGAAGACTCATCATCCTCATCCTCCCAATCAGCCTCCGCATCAGCCCCCAAGCAGGCCAAACCAACAACACCTGCTCCAACTGGCTGTGATACTGCACCTCTACCTGTACCTGGAGCCCTGCGTGGTCGTCCTCTCCTCCCTGGCAGTTTCTGTGCCTTGCCTTTCTTGTTCGGTGCACCCTTGGGCCTGCCTGGTCTCTTGCGGACAAGAGGAGCTGTCAATGCCTCGTCACCCCCATGCAAATCACCTGGCTGGCTAGGCTGGGCCCAAGCTGAGGCCGGCTGGGATAGGGAAGCAAAAGAGGGAACTCCCTGTGCAACTGAGCGAGGAGGATGAGCTCGTGGAGTGTGTGCCCGTGGGGCTGCTGCAGGTGGAGGAACTGGCTGTGCAGGAGGCGAGTACAGTGGCAATATGTACTGAAAGGGGCGCTGTGGTGGCCGGTACTGGTACATCCTGGGTGCTGCCAAAGGAGGAGGATGTGACGTGGGTGCTGCCACTGGAGGAGCCACTGTGGATGTGGGCGCTGCAAGAGAAAACCTGGGCACAGATGGTGGCCTGCCATGGAGACCTGGTGCTGCAGAAGTGGATGGCGATGGAGGGGATGCAGGCCTAAATGGCATCGGTGGCACTGGAGGAGCTGTGCGACGCACATACACCCTCTGAGGAGCTGGAGGAACTGTAGGCACCTCATGCGGCTGCTCTGGCTGGGACTCTGTGTGTGGCCATGCTGGCAAGAGATGATGGGGGCGCCCTGACACTCGGCATCTGCTGGGCCTCTGAATCCAATGTGGCAACCAAGTCGGCCAGCTGGGCATCCGAATACAAATGCTCTGGGCTCTGGGACTCATCCTGTGCACCAGCCTCTAAATCATCCTGTGCACCGACCTCTGAATCATCCTGTGCACCAACCCCTGAATCAACCCAAGCCTCATCCCGTGCCTCATCATGTGCACCCTGTAGACCCTGCATGGCCTCCCAATCTGTGCAATGAAAGTCATCAGGTGCCTCCTCTGGTGTGCTGTCGTAGTAACGGCCATGACTCTGTGCTGCACGCATCCAAACATCTGCGGGACCAGCATCTAAACCACTCTGCCCTCTATCAAGAGCCTCCTCCATCATGTCGACATAGGTAGGTATGCCACTGCCCCCCCCTGTGTGCCCTGCCTGTCTGCCGGTATAACCTGTGCCATGTGTCCCACCTCTGCCACGTGATGCACCTGTGACCCCTACCCGTGGCGTGTGCCCTGCACCTGTATAATCTGCCTCATCCCTCTCTGGTCTGGCAAACACAACCCGAATGGGCTCATCCTCATCATGCTCATCCTCTGACACTGGCTCATCTGCCTCATACAATGGGGGCTCTCTGTGCTCAAGCCCAAGCTCTCTCTCTCTCATCTCGGCAAGCTCCCTCTCTCTCTCTGCCATCAACTGTGTGCCCAGGTCATCTGCAGGCATGGGATGGGTGCTGTCCGTAGGCAAGTCAACCTGGCGCTCCAAATCAGATATCTTCGTCTGCAAGGTTTAAAATTTGCATGTCAGAGAGACAACTTTTTCAAGAAATGAAACCAACATACCAGGAGTCAACCAACATGCTATGAAAAATTAGCTTATCACCTGCAATGCGCTCGTAATGGTCGGAAGCCTCCTGGCGAGACGTGCGTTGGTGCTACAGAACACCAACCGCTCCAACTGACTCACTGACAACCGGTTTCTTCTCCTCGTGTGAATCAGTGCCCATGTGCTCCAATTACGCTCACACACAGAGGCAGCACAGTCCTGTGGTGCGTGCATTGAAATACTTCAGCACATTGTGGCAAAGTTGAAACTTCAACGAAACACAAAAAATGGAGGATAAAATGAGATGCATACCTGAGAAAGGACACGCAGTGCAAGACGCTGTATAGATGGGTATGTGCTACCGAACATGGTCCACCAGGTAATGGGTAGCTGCCTCCTCTCTGGATCCTGGGCAGCCGGGTGGCCGAATGTGCCCATGCCGAAACGAAATGCAGCGAGCTCCTCCATGAGCCTGATAGGATCCAAACCTATGTGTGGACCCACCCTGTGAATGTACTGAAGCCAATCGGCCTCGAGCTCCCTGTCTGCGATCTGTGTCGGAGAGAGGAAGAGGGGATGCAGCATGTGTGCAACGCTGTGGATACTCCTGTGGAAGTAGTTCCATCGCGTCTCCCATATGAACTTCAGCTCTGTCATCCTGCAGGTGAGGGGCATGTGGTTTAGGGCATTACGAAAAAGCTTAACATTGACAGAAAAACAAACTAGCAAGTACTGAAAAGATAAAGGTCAATTGCAACACTGTACCGCTTACCTCTCTGGCTGCAAGATGGGCAGCTGCAGGAACTGTCCAATCCGGTCCATGAGCTCATACACCAGTCCAAGTGTCGACCCCTCGCTGTCAGCCATGCGGAGCACAATGTAGAGTGGTCGAAGCAGTCCTGACAATGTCTGTGCATCCCTCCAGAACTGGTCTCCCCTCAGCGTGGAAGAAAAGTGCTCCCCATCCTCAGTGTGCGGAAATGTACTGGCACCCCAAAGATCACTGGCAACCATCTGTAGAAGCTGGGCCCTGCACCTGATCAAACGGTCGATGACCACCAAGTCGAATGCAAAGCGCGTGGGGGCTGGCTTACGGAGGTCCAGATGGCTAAACACCCGGAACATGGCAAGAACACGCCTCTTTCTGGTGACAAAAGTCACCAGGAAGAGGGCCTCCCGGACGATGGCTCTAACCCAGGGAAGTGCTCCAATGTCCCCCATCAAAAGGTCTATGCCGTGGGCTGCACAGGGGGTATGAACAATATGAGGGAACTCGGCCTCTAGCAGTACACCCATCTGAATGCAGTTCGTGGCATTGTCCGTCACCACCGTGACGACATGCTGTGGGCCTATGGCTAGGATGGAAGACCTGATGACATCAAACATGAACTCTGCAGATATGACTCTCTCCCCCCCTGCTGCAATCCACTGCCCTCAAAAACTGTGTGCCCATGCAGCTGGAGACCAGTATGTTGAGGATCAGCCTCCTCCTGACATCAGTCCAGCCATCGGACATGATGCTGCAACCGTAAGTGGCCCAGTGCCGACGCAGAGGCTCCATCTCTCTAGACAAGGACTCGACCCTATCCCTCAGCATGTGTGTGCGGACAACCTCTGAACTAGGGACTCTCCAGCTAGGGCTGACAGACTGTGCAAGGCGGAAGGCCCTTCTGAAGGGCTCAGAGTCGGTGATGGCAAAGGGCAGGTTCAGCTCGTAAACCAGACTGGCCACGGCCTGTGTGGCCTCTCTGTCCATGTGCGGCTGATGCGCGCCGCGAATGGTCTGCTGCACGAGGGCTCTCCCTGGTGGACGACGGGTGGTGGACCTCCAGCACGGTGCACCAACCGTGACGGGAATGGACGATGACGCGACAGGCTGGGCGCTGGTGGATGCATCGGCTGTAGACGTGGAATGGGGAGAGTGGGATGCACTGGCAGGGATGGGTGCAGCAGCATAGGTGGGGTGCACTGGTGGAGGGGCAACATCTGGCATGGGGTACGAAAACTGCTGGCTGAGGAGGTCATCCGGATGGGAAGGGAAGGAAGAAGGGATCTCTTCCACATCCTCGAAGGCCCGCCCAGTACCATCCTGGGCCTGCTCGGGTGGCGGAGAGTCCATGAGAAAGTCGTAGACTGGTGGAGTGCGAGCAACAGTGGGTGGTGGTGGAACCGCAGTGGCAACTGTCGGACGCGATGGGACGGGATCCACCGGAATCTGAGCAGATGGGGGTGCATGAGGCAGAGCTGTCTGAGGGGCAAAGGGACCAGAGGAGGATGCACTCCCTCTCCTCGTGCGTGCCAGCCAAGCAGGCAGCAACTCTGGGTTAGTCACATAAGGAGCGGTGCAAAATCGGAGAACGCCCTCCGAAATGGTGTTCTCCCCTGACACGAGCCGCGGCCCGTAGGTGTCCAGTAGTCGCTGCCTGTCGGGGACGGTCATGCTGCCACAAGGGGCAGCATTCAAGGTGGCACCATTTTTGGCGCGTGCACCGAGCAGATGGCCTTTAAGGCGAGTGAGGGATGCAGCAAACTCGACGAGACAGTATCGGCAGCGCACGATCTTCTGACCGGTCTTGTTGGCCTTGTCGGCAACCCGCCTGACAATGTCTACCTCGTCCCACAGACCGGAAAGGTCGGATTGCACCATTGCAGATGAAATGAGGGATGGATTGCTGGAAAAAAAACAGCAGGGTTCACTGTTGGAGAGACGCTGAAAATGGGCAAATGCAGGGCAAAGGAAATCAGATGCAAGGCAGGGCGTTGCGTGGGTGATGGGCGACGCAAGGAATCAAAGGCAGGCAAGAAAAACCAGCAGCGATGGCAGGGCGGAGAGGGCTCAAAAAAATTTCAGAGGAAATGCGAGGGGGGCGGGTAGGTTTAGGTAAAAAAAAATTAAAAAAAATATTAAATAATAAATATATTATTATATTGTGGTACCGCGGTACCATCATGGTACCGCGGTACCAGTATGGTCCCGCGGTACCGGGATCCGCGGTACCCAGTACCGCGGGACCTATGATATATATATATATATATATATATATATATATATATGATTTTTGCGATATATATCATAGTTGCAACGAATCGTGATTCGCTTCAATCCGCAATCCGCAAATCGTGATTGGCCCTTGCGTACAATTTTTTTTCCTCAATTTTTCAGAACAAAAACACAACAATTCGGATTGTGATTCGCCATTTTCTTGTTCAAGATTCTCGATATGTTCTAAAAAATCGAAAAAAAGAAGTTATGTTCACAATTTGCTGCAAATATGTATCTATATATCATAGATCCAGTGGTACCAGGATCCACAGATCCCGGTACTGCGATCCATACTGGTACCGCGGATCCATACTGATCCGCGGTTCCATAATATATAATTTTTTTTTATAATTTTTTTTTAAAAATAAAAATAAAATCAAGTGGGCAATATGGGTATCAGCTTGAAGCTGTTGACGAGAGCAGTGCATTTATGCAGGTTGCCGGTTCTGACGAGAGCGAACAGCCAAAGGACCAAGGGGATGCAAAACACCAAAAAGTGTGTTTTCGCTCAGGGAGTCGGAAGTGCCGTTGGGGGGCTCTGCCCCCCAAACCCCCCGCCCCCCGGACCATGGTCTCACAGTAGACCCTATACTAACAACCGTGCTCAATAATGGCTTCTCCTCATAACGGGGGCCTTACAGATATGAGCTCACGGTTAACTAGTGACTACTAAACTGAGAGGTGCATTATTTAGTTGTCTAATACATTTTGTAGCTGAAAGCACCGGCAATCTGCATAAATGCACTGCTCTCGTCAAGAGCTTCAAGTTGATACCCATATTGCCCACTAAATTTATTTATTTTTTTAAATTAAATTTTTTTTTTAAAAAAATAAAAAAATGGTGCCGCCCTGGTACCGTGGATTTTTGGGCGGTACCACGTGCCACTATGCTATATATATATCATAGTGTCCCCTGGTACCGCTGTTATGGTACCGTCGGTACCATAACAGTGGTACCGCCGGTACGGTACCCCCCTGGGATCCACGGTACCAGGGCGGTACCAAATAAAAAAAAATTTCCCGTGTTACTTTCGCAAAAATAAAAAAACTTTTTTTTTTTTACGAAAATAATATTATGGTACCGCCCTGGTACCGTGGATCCCAGGGCGGTACCACTGTTATGGTATCGGCAGTACCATAACAGCGGTACCAGGGACACTATGATATATATATATATATATATATATATATATCATAGATCCAGCGGTACCAGGATCCGCGGATCCCGGTACCGCGGATCAAGTGTGGTACCGCGGATCCATACTGATCCGCGGTACCACAATATATATTATTTTTTCATATATAATATTGTTTAATATTTAATATATTAATATTTTCTTTTTTAACCTAATCCCCCCCCTCGCTTCATCTCTCTCCCTGCCCGTCGCCCTACTGTCCACGCCCTCCCGACTGTCTTCGCATTGCACTGATCGCGTCCTCCCCTGCTATTGCTATTTCGGCCTTTATTGTGGTTTTTTCAAGCCTTCCGACTCCTATCGCACCCACAGAGATCTCTGCCTTCTTTCCCCAGTCCTTTCTACAGAGATGGTGCATTCCAACCTTGCCGATCCGTGGGACGAGGTGGACATTGTCAGGCGGGTTCCCGACAAGTCTAACAAGTCCAGTGCAAGGATAGTGCGCTGTCGATATTGCCTGACCGAGTTCGTTGCCACCCTCACTCGCCTTAAACCGCACGGGCGAGAGATGGTGGCACACTGAATGCTGCCCCGTGTGCCAGCATGTCCATTCCCGTCAGGCAGCGACTTTTGGATACCTACGGGCCACGTCTTGTGGCGGGGGAGAACACCATTTCGGAGGGTGTTCTTCGGTTTTTCACCGCTCCTTACGTGGTTGACCTGAGTTGCTGCCTGCTTGGCTGGCACACACGAGGAGAGGGAGTGCATCCTCGTCCAGTCCCTTTGCCCCTCATCCCTCTCAGACAGTTCCGCCTCACGCACCCCCATCTGCACCTATTCTGGTGGATCCTGTCCCACCGCGTCCGCCAATTGCCACTGTGGTTCCACCACCACCTACTGTTGCTCTCACTCCCCCAGTTTACGACTTTCTCATGGACTCTCCGCCTCCCGAGCAGGAGCAGGCCCCGGATGCCAGTGACGAGACCTTCCAGGATGTTGAGGAGATCGCTTCCTCCCTCCCTTCACATCCGGATAACCTCCCGACCCAACAGTTTTCGTATCCCATGCCAGATGTCCACCCTCCACCAGTGTACCCCACTTACGCTGCTGCACCCATCCCGGCCAATTCATCCCACTCTCCCCATTCCACGTCTACAGCTGATGCATCCACTAGTGCCCAGCCTGTCGCGTCATCATCCATTCCCGTCACGTTTGGTGCACCGTGCTGGAGGTCCGCTACCCGTCGCCCAGCTGGGAGAGTTCTTAGGCAGCAGAGCATTTGCGGCGCGCATCAGCCGCACATGGATAGAGAGGCCACACAGGCCGTGGCCAGCCTGATTTATGAGCTGAACCTTCCATTTGCCATCACCGACTCCGAGCCCTTCAGAAGGGCCTTCCGCCTTGCACAGTCTGTCAGCCCTAGCTGGAGAGTCCCTAGTTCAGAGGTTGTCTGCACACACATGCTGAGGGATAGGGTCGAGTCACTGTCTAGAGAGATGGAGCCTCTACGTCGCCACTGGGCCACTTACGGTTGTAGCATCATGTCCGATGGCTGGACTGATGTCAGGAGGAGGCCGATCCTCAACATATTGGTCTCCAGCTGCATGGGCACACAATTTTTGAGGGCAGTGGATTGCAGCAGGGGGGGGAGAGTCATATCTACAGAGTTCATGTTTGTGTCATCAGGTCTTCCATCCTGTCCATAGGCCCACAGCATGTTGTCACAGTGGTGACGGACAATGCCACGAACTGCATTCAGATGGGTGTACTGCTAGAGGCCGAGTTCCCTCACATTGTTCATACCCCCTGTGCCGCGCACGGCATAGACCTTCTGATGGGGGACATAGGTGCACTTCCCTGGGTTAGAGCCATCGTCCGTGAGGCCCTCTTCCTGGTGACAAAAGTCACCAGGAAGAGGCGTGTTCTTGCCATGTTCCGGGTGTTCAGCCATCTAGACCTCCATAAGCCAGCCCCCACACGCTTTGCATTCGACTTGGTGGTCATCGACCGTCTGATCAGGTGTAGGGCGCAGCTTCTACAGATGGTTGCCAGTGATCTTTGGTGTGCCAGTACATTTCCGCGCACTGAGGATGGGGAGCACTTTTCTTCCACGGTGAGGGGAGACCAGTTCTGGAGGGATGCACAGACATTGTCAAGACTGCTTCGACCACTTTACATTGTGCTCCGCATGGCTGACAGCGAGGGGTCGACACTTGGACTGGTATATGAGCTCATGGACCGGATTGGACAGTTCCTGCAGCTGCCCATCTTGCAGCCAGAGAGGTAAGCGGTATAGTAATGTAATTGGCCTTTATCTTTTTAGTGATTGCTAGTTTGTTTTTCTGTCAATGTTAAGTTTTATCGTAATGCCCTACACCACATGCCTCTCACCTGCAGGATGACCGAGCTGAAGTTCATCTGGGAGACGCAATGGAACTACTTCCACAAGAGTATCCACAGCGTTGCACACATACTGCATCCCCTCTTCCTCTCTCCAACATAGATCGCAGACAGGGAGCTCGAGGCCGATTGGCTTTAGTACATTCACAGAGTGGGTCCACACATTGGTTTGGATCCTATCAGGCTCATGGAGGAGCTTGCTGCATTTCGTTTTGGCATGGGCACATTTGGCCACCCGGCTGCTCAGGATCCAGAGAGGAGGCAGCTACCCATTAGCTGGTGGACCATGTTCGGTAGCACATACCCATCTATATAGCGTCTTGCACTGCGTGTCCTTTCTCAGGTATGCATCTCATTTTATCCTCCATTGCTGTGTTTCGTTGAAGACAATGTGCTGAAGTATTTCAATGCACGTACCACAAGACTGTGCTGCCTCGTGTGAGCGTAATTGGAGCACATGGGCACTCATTCACACGAGGAGAAGAAACCGGTTGTCAGTGAGTCAGTTGGAGCGGTTGGTGTTCTGTAGCACCAACGCACGTCTCGCCAGGAGACTTCCGACCATTACGAGCGCATTGCAGGTGATAAGCTAATCTTTCATAGCATGTTGGTTGACTCCTGGTATGTTGGTTTCATTTCTTGATAGAGTTGTCTCCCTGACATGCAAATTTTAAACCTTGCAGACGAAGATATATGATTTGGAGCGCCAGGTTGACTTGCCTACGGACAGCACCCATCCCATGCCTGCAGATGACCTGGGCACACAGTTGATGGCAGAGAGAGAGAGGGAGCTTGCCGAGATGAGAGAGAGAGAGCTTGGGCTTGAGCACAGAGAGCCTCCATTGTACGAGGCAGATGAGCCAATGTCAGAGGATGATCAGGATGAGGATGAGCCCATTCGGGTTGTGTTCGCCAGATCAGAGCGGGATGAGGCATATGATACAGGTGTTGGGCACACGCCTAGAGCAGGGGTCATAGGTGCATCACGTGGTAGAGGTGGGACACATGCCACAGATTATACTAGGAGACGGGCAGGGCACACAGGGGGGGCCAGTGGCATACCTTCTTATGTTGATATGATGGAGGAGGCTCTTGATAGGGAGCAGAGTGATTTGGGTTTACCTTCCGCAACTGCTTGGATGCGTGCATCACAGAGCCATAGGCATTTCTATGACAGCACACCAGAGGAGTCACCAGATGACTTTGATTGTACCGATTGGGAGGCCATGCAGGGTCCGCATGGTGCACAGGATGAGGCACGGGATGATCCAGAGGATGGTGCTCATGATGAGTCCCAGAGCCCAGAGCATTTGTATTCGGATGCCCAGCTGGACGACTTGATTGCAGACTTGGATTCAGAGGCCCAACAGATGCCGAGCGTTAGGGCACCCCCATCCTCTCTAGCCAGCATGCCCTACACAGAGTCTCAGCCAGAGCAGCTACACGAGGTGCCTGCAGTTCCTCTAGTTCCTCAGAGGGTGTATGTGCGCCGCACAGCACCTCCAGTGCCACCGATACCGTTGAGGCCTGCAGCCCCTTCATCGCCATCCACTTTTGCAGCAACAGGTCTCCATGGCAGGCCACCATCTGTGCCCAGATCTTCTCTTGCAGCACCCACATCTACAGACGCTCCTCCAGTGGCAGCACCCACAGCACATCCTCCTCCATTGGCAGTACCCACGGCACCGGCTCCTCCTTTGGCAGCACCCAGGATGTACCAGTACCATCCACCACACCGCCCCTTTCAGTACTTATCGCCGTTGTACTTGCCTCCTACAGGGATGGCCCCTCCACATCTAGTTCCTCCACCAGCAGCAGGCCCACGGGCACACACCCCTCGGACCTATCCTCCACTATCAGCTGCATAGGGACACCCATCTTTAGCTACTCTATCCCAGCCGACCGCAGCTTGGGCCCAACCTAGTCAGCCAGGTGATCTGCATGGGGGTGATGAGGCATTGACGGCTCCCCTCGTCTGCAAGAGGCCAGGAAGGGTCAAGGGTGCACCGAACAAGAAAGGCAGGGCACAGAAACTGCCAGGGAAGAGAGGACGACCTCGCAGGGCTCCAGTTGCTGGTAGAGGTGCAGTATTACAGCCAGCTGCAGTAGGTGTTGTTGGTTTAGCCTGCTTGGGGGCTGATGCGGAGGCAGATTGGGAGGATGAGGATGATGAGTCTTCCCCCTCGGATACACAGCCCATGCCAGTACCAGACAGACATAGATATCAGTTGCGAGAGTCAGCTCGGGGCCCTGAGTTGTCTCCGGAGCATTCATCTGAGTTTGAGGCAGATCATTGATTGTAGCTCTATCATTTTATTTTTAGCAATTTGATATCATGTTCCATGTTTGGCGGCCAGATGGTCGAACACTGTATTCAGACCATTTTTCATATTATATTTAGTGTTGGACATATTCTATTCACTGCACAATGTGTATTTGTCAATTTGTAATTGTGATGTTCTACTTGCAGTTTTACTTCAAATGGTGTGTGCATGTTTTCAATTAGTTTTCACTATAGAGTTTGAGAGCATATGCAGAACACAGAAATACAACCCCCCTGATAGCATTTCATAATCACATACATCAGATTGCAATACACAAGGCACGCATTTCACAAAAAACACACTGTACATTAATTCATCAGATGTATCAAAATTACAATACGTATTCCCGCCGCATACGGCTGGGGCTGTTCTTTACACCATGCTAGACACTAAATACTGCCTCATCTACTGATGAACATCACATAACAACAGTCAGCCACATATGGCTAGACCCCATCTATGCTAAACATTCCTATGGATCCTCCACTGACTCCTCGCCCTCGTCAGGAGCATTGTTATGTCGCTCTCGCTCTGCCTCCCGGTTAGCCTGAGCTGCCTCCTGGTCAGCCCGACGTCTAGCCGCCCTTTCCCTGACCATGATGAGCTGCCGTCGTGTGAAGTTCATTCCGATCTGCTCATCCAAATCCAGCTCGACAGCGGGGGCGGGGGCCACAGGGGGGGGGGGGGGGGATCTGCCGCTCTGGGTGTCTCTGCCGAGTCTCTCGCAGCATCTCTGCAATGTCTGCCTCTTGCTTCCGATGCCTTTCGTTGTGCCTTCGGACCTCTTCCTCGAGCTTCTTCCTGGCTTCGCCCTCCGCCATCTCACGACACCCTGTTGCTCGAAATGACCCTCACAGCCTCTCACAGCCTCTCAATGGCTCTCACTGGCTCTCTTACAGCCTCTCATTCGGTCTGTGACACAGCCTCTCACAATGCCTCTCTCTCACAGCCTCCCGCTGGCTCTCCCTCACAGCTTCTCACAATGCCTCTCACAGCCTCTCACTGGCTCTCTCACTGTCTCGTGAGTGCCTATTTAACCCCACAGCCTGTTTCCCAATTTGTTTTTGTTGATGATCCCATGTGCTACTGTACCTGCCCCATGTATTGCTCCCCCACATGCTGCACTCCGATTGGGTCCATAGTCTGCTCCTCCACAGTGCCCATGTGACGGTGTACCTGTCCGGATGTATTGCTCCCCCACATGCTGCACTCCAATTGGGTCCATGGTCTGCTCCTCCACAGTGCCCATGTGCTACTGTACCTCTCCCATGTATTGCTCCCCCACATGCTGCACTCCGATTAGGTCCATGGTCTGCTCCTCCATAGTGCCCATGTGACGGTGTACCTATCCGGATGTATTACTCCCCCACATGCTGCACTCCGATTGGGTCCATGGTCTGCTCCTCCACAGTGCCCATGTGACGGTGTACCCTGCCCCATGTATTGCTCCCCCACATGCTGCACTCCGATTGGGTCCGTGGTCTGCTCCCCCACAGTGCCCATGTGATGGTGTACCTGTCCGGATTTGCTGCCCCCCCACATGCTGCACTCCCATTGACCACCAGGTCTGCTCTCCCACAGTGCCCCCAGTACAGTCCCCCTGTATAGTAACATCTTTTTTCTAAACCGTACCCCTTTTTTTTTCTTGAATTTTTTACCTACTTTTAGCCTGTTAAAAGGGTTTTTTTTTTAAATAATAAAAAATATTATTTTTGTGGTGCCGCTTTGGTATCGCTGGTTTGAGTGCGGCACCGCGGTACCACCATTATGGTACCGCGGTACCATAATGGCGGTACCACGTGCCACGTGCCACTATGATATATATATATATATATATATATATATATATATATATATATATATATCATAGTGGCACGTGGTACCGCGGTACCATAATGGTGGTACCGCGGTGCCGCACTCAGACCAGCGATACCAGGGCAGCACCACAAAAAAAAATATTTTTTATTATTATTATTTTTATTTTTTTAATAAAAAACCCTTTTAACAGGCTAATACAAGGTAAAAAAATTCAGGAAAAAAAAAGGGTTAGGGTTTAGAAAAAAGATGTTACTGTACAGGGGAACTGTACTGGGGTCACTGTGGGAGAGCAGACCTTGTGGTCAATGGGAGTGCAGCATGTGGGGGGGCAACAAATCCGGACAGGTACACCGTCACATGGGCACTGTGGGGGGGGGAGACCACGGACCCAATCGGAGTGCAGCACGTCGGGGAGCAATACATGGGGCAGGTACAGTAGCACATGGGCACTGTGGGGGAGCAGACCACGGACCCAATCGAAGTGCAGCATGTGGGGGAGCAGCAAATCTGTCAGCCCCCAAGCAAGCCAAACCAACGACACCTAGTCCAGCTGGCTGTAATGCTGCACCTCTAGCTGTACCTGGAGCCCTGCATGGTCGTCCTCTCTTCCCTGGCAGTTTCTGTGCCTTGCCTTTCTTGTTCGGTGCACCCTTGGGCCTTCCTGGTCTCTTGCGGACAAGAGGAGCTGTCAATGCCTCGTCACCCCCATGCAAATCACCTGCCTGGCTAGGCTGGGCCCAAGCTGAGACCGGGTGGGATAGGGAAGCAAAAGAGGGAACTCCCTGTGCACCTGAGCGAGGAGGATGAGCTCGTGGAGTGTGTGCCCGTGGGGCTGCTGCAGGTGGAGGAACTGGCTGTGCAGGAGGCGAGTACAGTGGCGATATGTACTGAAAGGGGCGTGCCGGGTGCGGCCATTCCGCGTCCGCCCCTGGCGTCCGGGCGTGTCGGACCCCCGGACGCGGGGTTGGGCGCACCCATTTTTTTTTAATTTTTAATTTCTTTTTTGGGGGCGTTGCCCCCCAAACCCCCCATGGGGGGGCTACCGCCCCCCGGACCCCTTGTTTCTGGGGGGGCTACTGCCCCCCGAACCCCCTGAGCATTTATTGAAAACCAGAGCAAATACAACCAAATAGCTATTGAAAATAAGATCTGTTTGTGCCCCATCTACTGCATAGGGAAGCAAAAGAGGGAACTCCCTGTGCAGCTGAGCGAGGAGGATGAGCTCGTGGAGTGTGTGCCAGTGGGGCTGCTGCTGGTGGAGGAACTGGATGTGCAGGAGGCAAGTACAGCGGCGATATGTACTAAAAGGGGGCGCTGCGGTGGCCGGTACTGGTACATCCTGGGTGCTGCCAAAGGGGGAGCCAGTGGAGTGGGTGCTGCCAAAGGAGGAGGATGTGAAGTGGGTGTTGCCACTGGAGGAGCCACTGTGGATGTGGGCGCTGCAAGAGAAAACCTGGGCACAGATGGTGGCCTGCCATGGAGACCTGGTGCTGCAGAAGTGGACGACGATGGAGAGGCTGCAGGCCTGAATGGCATCGGTCTCTGAGGAACTAGAGGAACTGTAGGCACCTCATGTGGCTGCTCTGGCTGGGACTCTGTGTATGGCATGCTGGCAAGAGATGAAGTTGGTGCCCTGACACTCGGCATCTGCTGAGTCTCTGAATCCAATGTGGCAATCAAGTCGTCTAGTTGGGCATCTGAATACAAATTCTCTAGGCTCAAGGCCTCATCCTGTGCACCAACCCCTGAATCATCCTGTGCACCATCCCCTGAATCAACCCGTGCCTCATCCCGTGGCTCATCATGTGCACCCTGTAGACCCTTCAAGGCCTCCCAATCTGTGCAATCAAAGTCATCTGGTGCCTCTTCTGGTGTGTTGTCGTAGTAATGGCCATGACTCTGTACTGAACGCATCCAAGCAGTTGCAGGACCGGCATCTAAATCACTCTGCCCTCTATCAAGAGCCTCCTCCATCATATCGACATAGGTAGGTATGCCACTGGGCCCCCCTGTGTGCCTTGCCTGTCTCCCGGTATAACCTGTGCCATGTGCCCCACCTCTGCCACGTGATGCACCTGTGACTCCTGCCCGTGGCGTGTGCCCTGCACCTGTATCATCTGCCGCATCCCTCTCTGATCTGGCAAACACAACCCGAATGGGCTCATCCTCATCATGCTCATCCTCTGACACTGGCTCATCTACCTCATACAATGGAGGCTCTCTATGCTCAAGCCCAAGCTCTCTCTCTCTCTCATCTCAGCAAGCTCCCTCTCTCTCTTTGCCATCAACTGTGTGCCCAAGTCATCTGCAGGCATGGGATGGACGTTGTCCGTACAACTTGGTGCTCCAAATCAGATATCTTCGTCTGCAAGGTCAAAATTGAGCGTGTCAGAACAACAACTTGATCAGAAATTGAATCCTACATTTTAGTGAGACGTCAACCAACATGCTATGGGAGAATAGCCCATCACCTGCAATGCGCTCGTAATGGTCGGCAGTCTCCTGGCGAGATGTGCGTTGGTGTTGCAGAACACCAACCGCTCTAGCTGACTCACTGACAGTCTGTTTCTTCCCATGTGCTCCAATTACGCTCACACACGGAGGCAGCACAATCCTGTGGTACGTGCAATGAAATGGTTCAGCACATGTGCACGGGTGGAATGTCAATGAAACACAGCAAGAGAGGATGAGATGAGAGATGCATACCTGTGAAAGGACCCGCAATGCAAGACGCTTTATGGAGGGATAGGTGCTACCGAACATGGTCCACCAGGTAATGGGGAGCTGCCTCCTCTCTAGATCCTGAGCAGCCGGGTGACCGAACGTGCCCATCCCGAAATGAAATGCAGCTAGCTCCTCCATGAGTCTGATAGGATCCAAGCCAAGGTGTGGACCCACCCTGTAGATCCAAGCCAATCCGACTTGAGCTCCCTGTCTGTGTCGGAGAGAGGAAGAGGGGATGCAAGATGTGTGCAACGCTGTGGATACTCCTGTGAAAGTTGTTCCAGCGCGTCTCCCAAATGAACCTCAGCTCCGTCATTCTGCACGAAGTCGAAGCAAATTTTGGAAAAACCATAACATCGACAGAAAAACAAACTAGCAAACACTGAAAAGATAAAGAACAATTACAACACTGTACCGCTTACCTCTCTGGCTGCAAGATGGGCAGCTGCAGGAACTCTCCGATGCAATCCACGGCTCTCAAAAACTGTGTACCCATGCAGTTGGAGACCAAGATGTTGAGGATCGGCCTCCTCCTGACATCAGTCCAGCCATCGGACATGATGTTGCATCCATATGTGGCCCAGTGGCGGCGTAGAGGCTTCATCTCTCTAGACAAGGACTCGACCCTATCTCTCAGCATGTGTGTGCGGACAACCTCTGAACCAGGGACTCTCCAGCTAGGGCTGACAGACTGTGCAAGGCGGAATGCCCTTCTGAAGGGCTCAGAATCGGTGATGGCAAAAGGTAGGTTCAACTCGTAAATCAAATTGGCCACGGCCTTTGTTGTCTCTCAGTCCATGTGCGGCTGATGCGCGCCGCGAATGGTCTGCTGCTGCACAAGGGCTCTACCTGGTGGGCGACGGGTGGTGGACCTCCAGCATGGTGCACCAACCGTGACGGGAATGGACGATGACGCAACAGACTGGGCACTAGTGGATGCATCGGTTGTAGACATGGAATGGGGAGAGTGGGATGCACTGGCAAGGATGGGTGCAGCAGAATAAGTCGGGTGCACTGGTGGAGGGGCAAGATCTGGCATGGGATATGAAAACTGCTGGCTAGGGAGGTCATCCGGATGGGAAGGGAAGGAAGAAGGGATCTCATTCACATCCTCGAAGGCCTCGTCAGTAGCATCCTGGACCTGCTCGGGTGGCGGAGAGTCCATGAGAAAATTGTAAACTGGGGGCGTGCGAGCAACAGGACGTGGTGGTGGAACCGCAGTGGCAACTGGCGGACGCGATGGGACGGGATCCACCGGAATGGGTGCAGATGGGGGTGTGTGTGGCGGAGCTGTCTGAGGGGGATGAGGGGCAATGGGATGGGATGAGGATGAACTCCCTCTCCTCGTGCGTGCCAGCCAAGCAGGCAGCAACTCTGGGTCAGCCACACAAGGAGCGGTGCAAAACCGGAGAACGCCCTCCGAAATGGTGTTCTCCCCCGCCACGAGCCGCGGCCCGTAGGTGTCCAGTAGTCGCTGCCTGTCGGGGATGGACATGCTTCCACAAGGGGCAGCATTTAAGGTGGCACCATTTTTGGCACATGCACCGAGCAAGTGGCCTTTAAGGCGAGTGAGGGACGCAGCAAATTCGACGAGAGTATATCGACAACGCACGATCTTCTGACCGGTCTTGTTGGACTTGTCGGCAACCCCCCTGACAATGTCTACCTCGTCCCACAGTCCGGAAAGGTCGGATTGCACCATTGCGATGGAGAAAACTAGGGAAAAAATGCAGATGAAGCTAAAGCTGGAAGGATGGATTGGAAAAAAAATAGCAGGGTTCACTGTTGGAGAGACGTTGAAAATGGGCGAAGGCAGGGCGAAGCAAGTCAGATGCAAGGCAGGGCGTTGCGTGGGCGAGGGGCGACGCAAGGAATCGAAGGCAGGCAGGCGGAAATAGCAGCGATGGCAGGGCGGAGGAGGGCGCAAAAAAATTTCGGATGAAATGCGAGGGGGGCGGGTAGGTTTAGTAAAAAAAATTAAATATTAAATAATATATTATATTGTGGTACCGTGGTACCAGTATGGTCCCGCGGTACCCAGTACCGCAGGATATATATATATATATATACAGCGGTACTCGGATCCGGGATCCCGGTACCGCGGATCCACTGTGGTACCGCGGATCCATACTGATTTGCGATACCACAATATATACACCATACATTAATTCATCAGATGTATCAAAATTACAATACGTATTCTCGCCATATACGGCTGGGGCTGTTCTTTACACTTTTTTTAGACACTAAATGTTGCCTCATCTACTGCCAAAAATTACATAACAACAGTCAGCCACATACGGCCAAACCCCATTTATTCTAAACATTCCTATGGATCCTCCACTGACTCCTCGCCCTCGTCAGGTGCATTGTTCTGACGCTCTCGCTCTGCCTCCCGGTTAGCCCGAGCTGCCTCCTGGTTAGCACGACGGCGGGCAACCCTTTCCCTGACCATGATGAGCTGCGGCCGTGTGAAGTTCATTCCGCTCTGCTCATCCAAATCCAGCTCAACAGCGGGGGCGGGGGCCACAGCGAGGGCGGGGATTTGCAGCTTTGGGTGTCTCTGCCGAGTCTCTCGCAGCATCTCTGCAATGTCTGCCTCTTGCTTCCGATGCCTTTCATTGTGCCTTCGGACATCTTCCTCGAGCTTCCTCCTGGCTTCGCCCTCAGGCCTCGGTGGTATCCGCTCCGCCATCTCACGACACCCTGTTTCTCGAAATGGCTCTCACTGGCTCTCTCACAGCCTCCCTCTCACAACCTCTCTCTCGGTCTGTGACACAGCCTCTCACAACACCTCTCTCTCACAGCCTCTCACAGGCTCTCTCTCACAGCCTCAGCCTCTCACTGGCTCTCTCACTGCCTCGTGAGTGCCTATTTAACCCCAGAGCCTGTTTCCCCATTTGCATTTGTTGATGATCCCATGTGCTACTGTACCTCTCCCATGTATTGCTCCCCCACATGCTGCACTCCGATTGGGTCCATGGTCTGCTCCTCCATAGTGCCCATGTGACAGTGAACCTATCCGGATGTATTGCTCCCCCACATGCTGCACTCCGATTGGGTCCATGGTCTGCTCCTCCACAGTGCCCATGTGACGGTGTACCTGCCCCATGTATTGCTCCCCCACATGCTGCACTCCGATTGGGTCCGTGGTTTGCTCCCCCACAGTGCCCATGTGACGGTGTACCTGTCCGGATTTGCTGCCCCCCCACATGCTGCACTCCCATTGACCACCAGATCTGCTCTCCCACAGTCCGCCCAGTACAGTCCCCCTGTACAGTCCCCTGTACAATAACATCTTCTTTCTAAACCCTAACCCTTTTTTTTCCTAAATTTTTTACCCTGTATTAGCTTGTTAAAAGGGTTTTTTATTAAAATAATAATAATAATAATAATAAAAAATATTATTTTTGTGGTGCCGCCTTGGTACCACTGGTCTGAGGGCGGCACCATAACCGCGGTACCATAATGGCGGTACCACGTGCCACTATGATATATATGTATATGTGTGTATATATATATATATACACGGCGTCCGCGTCCGGGGGACCCGGACGTGTCAGACCCCCGAGTCGGACACATCCATTTTTTTTTAATGTTTTTTTTTTACTAGCTGGACGCGTCTAGCGTCCAGGACGCATTTTTTTTAAATTTAAAAAAAAAACAGAAAACAGGCCACAGGGTAGCAAACCGTGCACGCGAGAGAGAGAGAGAGAGAGAGAGAGAGAGAGAGAGAGAGAGAGAGAGAGAGAGAGAGAGAGAGAGAGAGAGTGCCTAGGTTGAGAAAGGCTTTGGGGGCTCGAGCACCTACCCAAAGCTATTCTATCCCAACATAGGGGGGGGAGAGAGAGAGAGAGAGAGAGAGAGAGAGAGAGAGAGAGAGAGAGAGAGAGAGAGAGAGAGAGAGACAGAGAACTTTATTAATCTCCTTTGAGATACCCTAAGGTACATAGGACTAAGAAAAGGTACATGTCAAGCGTGAAACCATAGGAGCTTAAAGCTCGAAAATCCATAAGAACTACTAACTGCAAACAAATGCTATATATGGTTGTATGTTAAGTGTGCCTGGCCCAGTCAATCGGCCAAGTGTGATACATCATGATGTCCCTCAACCTGAAAGAAAGTGTGTATGGTATGTTGTGATGGTACCACTAGACATGTCGCTCTCCTCTGTCGCCGACCATGCCGTCGAAGTGTCCACTGCCATAAACCTCTAGACTGTGCTCTGGTATCAGGCTCTCTATTTGGGTGTCGACATTGTCTTTGCTGTCGATGTCTAGAAACACCAGGAATCTCAGCCTCTCCCTCTGAATCACTGCTCACCTCGGATCTCAGACGCCAGCAAGATATGTACTCCCTAATGCTCAGCTGGACCAAGGATGGTGGTCTCCTCATCCACATGTCGGACATCTCCCGGATCATCAGAGAGACACATCTGGAATCCTCATAGGATATCAAAGTAGAGAGTGTGATTGGGTACTCCCTAAACAAACAATAGTATCTCCCTCGATCTCATAGTAGGCTGGGCATCGAAACAGGAAATGTGACTCATTCTCGATCTCATGCATATCACACATGCTACATAAACGGGCCTCACCTGGGGTGCCACTATATCTGCCGGTCTTAATGGTTAGCTGGTGAGAAGAGACCCAAAACTGACCCATCACTGTCCGTAATCTAGAGATACTCTCTCTCAGATAACCCAGTGATATAGGATATCTCGATGGGTCTAGGGATAGAAAATGTGTGCGGTAAAACTCATTCTTGGTCCCCAATGTCCCCTGCCAAGTACGCTGTAGGTAGGATCTATAGAGGAAGCGTTTGATATACTGATGAGTGCCTGGGAAAATCTGAATACCTACTGTGGAGAACAGTTGACATGCCTGGGACTATCATGAGAATAAATGTCCCTTTGAGTGTAGGCGTCTTGAAGAGGATAAGGCAGCACTAGCATAGTGTGAATATAACATGATAGAAATGATAAGGGCTCCTAATGTACATCCCTCCTCTCCATCTCACTGTATGACCTGCTCCAGCTCATCAATATATAGCCCAAAGAGTGTAGGTGAGAGTGGACATCCTGCTTAACCCCAATATTACTCTCCACCTCGGGTGAAAGGACATCTGCTAGTCTGACCCGACCAAAAACCCACCGGTGTAATGACACTACTGCCTGTATGGTATCCTCTTGGAATCCTCGATCCCGAAGCCGCTGTATCAATAGATGTCTAGGCACTGAGTCAAAAGCCTTGCGGAAGTCCACAAAGTAGCAAGATACACACTCTCTCTTGGCCCTAGCCTCCTCTATAATGGATCTCAGAGTGATGATAGGATCGGTGGTAGTGTATCTCGGTCTGAAACCTGCCTGTCCAATAGCACAAAGTGATTTGATATCCATCTCTGCACTGATCTCCGATTGTAGAATAGAATCGTAGATTTTGGCGAAAAGGTGGCTGATCGTAATAGTACGGTAATTGTCGACCTTCATAGGATCACCGCCTTTGTGAATGGGATGGATAAGGTTGGTGGACCATGAGGAAGGGAAGCCGAAAGAGGCAACGCGGTTAAAGAGAATGGAGAGAAAGGGTGAGAGGATATCAGGAGCATACTTTAGAAGCTCAGCCTCCAGAACATCAATGTCCTTAGCTTTGCGATAGTGGAGTCGTGAGATGGCAGAGGGCTCGCATTTTAGACATATTCTGAGTCAGATGCTGAGGCTGGCGAGCCGTCCACACCCCACAGTCTCCACTTCCACAGCTGCACCTGTGCCACCACCTCCAGGTTCGCACCGTCCATCTGCCTCTAGTGTGTCCTCGTCCTCCCTCCCTTGCGCATAGGCGGTGGTATGGGACGCCGTCTGGGATGGAGGTCGGATCCAGCTTGATACGGTCACAGGCCAAGGCACGGTGGGTGGACCCGGATTTGGTCCTATGGCGGGGTGGAACGTGAATCGTTCGGTCTCTTGTGGTTAACCGGCACCTTTAGGTTTGCAGTAAGTAAGATTGTAACATATGGTATCAGAGCCACTGCATGCTGAAAGCAGGTGCGTTGATCCGTAGTAAGTTTTGGCGCTTCTGACGAAAATCGGGTTTAAAACGCATTTTTTATGCGTCTTTTTCTATTCTTCCTTCCGCTGTTTTTTTGAGAAATTCAAGTAAAAGTTTTTAAAAAAATGGTTGGGCCCTAAGGAGGACCTGCCACGTGGCACTATCCAAGGTTGGACAGGTGGCGGTCCTTCCTACTGAGAATCCGCTCAGAAATCGTGGATTCTTAGTCGCGATGGGCCCTTCTCAGATTCAAACAAAAACGTGATTTCTTCATCGTTGTTTGACCAGTGGGAGTGTCCAAAAAGCTTTGAAAAAACCTGCCACGTGGCATCTTATGGGTCAGGAGAGGTGGCAGCTGGAAGCGCCCTCCTATTGCGATGTATGTCAGATCTTCAGCTGAGTAAATCGGGGCCCTCCCTGAAAATCTACACCAGTTTTCCTCTTCATATTGTTGTCTGCCAGCGATGGACAGGTGGAAGGAAAACTAAGATAGAAGGGGAGAAGGGAACTGTAGGCCACCTGGCAGATTGCTAGGAGAAGGCCAGAAGGTTGAGGTGGAGGCTAGGTAGCAAGGCAAGGCCACTTGGCAGATGGTAGGATGGCACAAAGAGGGAGGTATGCCTCTTCCATGCATCTGTTTAGTGTGAAAAGAGGTGGAGGTGGTGGTGCATCCTTCTCTTTGCTTTCTTTTATTCCTCTTGGCAGCCATGGACAATACCATTTGGTTTGTGAAGAGACAGCAAGAGTAGCCTTGTATCTACCTTCCTTGAGTAGCTTTTGATTCTCTTCTTTCATCTCTTCTTAATTCACCTCTCTTCTCTTCGTAAAAATGGAGCCTACTCCTACTACACAGCCTATGTCCCCTGTTCATGAGGCTACAGTATCTGCCTCTGTCTTAGACCCTGATGCTTTGATGCTGGCTATTAACAGTCTACAGCAACAGATTGTGGATATGCAAGCAAAGCACAGTCGGGATCAGCAGGATCTCAAGGAATTGACGCAGCCAAGGCAATTGGTGCATCAACCCTTGTTCACTCCTGAAGTTTTTGCTGGGGAAAAGAAGGATAGAACCCCAGAGGATCGATGGAATTCGCACTTTTCCATGCACGATTCATTCGAGGACAACAAGATCAATCTCGCCATCATGTACCTGCGAGGTAAAGCATTTACCTACTGGCAAGATATAAGGGGTAAGCCTGAAGTTCCTAGGAATTGGGAGGATTTTTGTAAAGCCTTCAAGGCGGCCCTCCTTCCTATTCTTGATGATTTTGAATTTTTCCGTCAGTATGCAACAATCCATATGGGGGAACCGGCCCGTGGATCAGTATTTTCAAAAATTTCAAGAGTTCTATTCTCGTTTTGCAACTAGAATAGATCCCTTGTTAGTAAAATCGCATTTTATACTGGGGTTGCCAAGAGACTACCAGCTAGAGGTCAGGAGGAACCAGCCTCTTACCCTCAAGGATGTTGTTCGCTTCGCCAGAATCTACGATGATACTCGTACAATGGCTAAGCCTGAGACTGGTGTCTTGCCTGACGTAAAGGGTAAGAGGCCTTTCTTTCCAAAGAAATCAAAAGATAAGGCAAAGGAAGGGGCCTTAGGTTCAGGGAAATCGAAGAAAAGATCTACCTTGGACAAGGAAACCTTCATGAAAGCCAGAAGCGACAATATGTGCTTCAATTGCATGGAACCAGGTCATGTCGCGAAGGAATGTCCAAAGAAACGGAAAGCTAAAGGGGCATCTTTTAAGACGCCAGGTAACTCTAGCATATCTAGTGTAGATCTTTCCTTTGCTGGTAATTCTGTGTGTGAGCATTGTTGTTTTAATACGGCTGTTTTTGGCCCTCATGACCTCATTCGGATGAAAGGGGTTGTGGGTGGTCAAGTCGTAACCGTTTTATTTGATGATGGTTCCACACATAATTTTTTTAACACTAATTTGTTGCAGAAGCTAAAGGTGGAAACAAGGCAAAGTGACCACCGATACACAGTGAAGCTGGCAACGGGAGCAGAAAGCCAAGTTTGGGACCGGATAGTCCCACGTCTACCAATAGAGATTCAAGCCTATAAAGATAAATTAGACTTTCATATTATGAATCTAGATAGGGTAGATGTTATACTTGGTAAAGAGTGGTTCTATGAGAGGGACGAGTCTATGAAGAAAAACTATGTAACACAGTTTGTCGTTCTTACATAACGGCTCACTCATAGAATTGAATGGAAATGTTGATATTATTACTCCGTATATGCTTTCTGCTTTGGAAACTGTTAAATGTATGGATATTGTGGATTGCAGTTCTTATTTATGTTGGTGAAAAGATTTTACTTACCATGAAGAACGTAGTTTGCAATTTTACAATCTCCAAATGGAATTAATGTCTAATAACCTAAAACAAGAAAACTCGCCGGAAGGTGAAATTTTTATGAAACTTAGACAAGAATTTAACGATGTATTTCCTGAGCAGCTTCCTGAGGGTCTTCCCCCCTCTAGGGGTGTTGATCATGGTATTAAACTGATTCCTGGTAGTTCTCCTATATCACTGTATCCATATAGGATGAGTACTACTGAAGAGGATGAGGTTTATAGGCAACTGCAAAATTACCTTAAGATGGGCCATGTTAGGCCTAGTAAATCTCCCTAGGGGGCACCTGTGCTCCTTGTTGATAAAAAAGACGGAGGTGCTCGTCTTTGTGTGGACTTTAAAAAGTTGAATAAGCTGACGATTAAAAACCGTTATCCTTTGCCGCGAATGGATGAACTGGTTGATCAATTGCATGGTGCAAAGTACTTCACCAAAATGGATTTGAGATCAGGGTATCATCAGATTTGCATAAAGACTGAGGATATTGGAAAAACCGGGTTTACAGGTAGATACGGCCATTATGAGTTTCTGGTTTTACCATTTGGCTTGACAAATGCTCCAGCGACTTTCCAACAAATGATGAACGATCTTCTTTGTCCATATCTGGGAAAGTTTGTAATAGTCTACTTAGATGATATTCTCATCTATAGTAAGACCTTGGAGGAGCATGAGGAGCATCTCAGGACTGTCTTAAAGTTACTTAGACAGGAGAAGCTTTTTGCCAAGGTATCCAAATGTGTGTTCTTCCAAAAAAGGTTGTTATACCTTGGTCACATTATTTCGGACCGTGGGTTGGAAATTGACCCAAATAAAGTCCGACAAGTACGTGAATGGCCTATCCCTAAAACTATCCGGGAGGTTGAGTCCTTTTTGGGCTTTACGGGATTTTTTCATAGATTCATCTTGAACTATGCACTAATTGCATTGGCCTTGACGAATGTCCTCAGAGGGGCTAAAAGAGTTAGCCAGCACAGTAAGTTCAGTCCTCCAGTTACTTGGACTCAAGAGTTGAATCAGAGTTTTGAGAACCTCAAATTCTGTGTAACTACAGCGCCTATTCTACACATAGTGGATCCTAACAAGCCGTATGTACTTGAAATGGATGCCAATGACTATGCTATAGGCGCAGTCCTATATTAGGATGGTAGACCGGTAGCTTTTGAAAGCAAGAAGCTGGACTCTTCTCAAAGGTGGTATTCCACCTATGACAAGGAACTTTTTGCTGTTATTAATGCCCTGAAAGTTTGGAGACATTATTTATATGGCTCCCAGTTTACCATAGTTACTGACCATCAAGTGTTAAAATATATTAACAATGCGGTCGACCTTAGGGGTCGTAAGGCCAGATGATCATAGATGCTCCAAGAATTTCATTATGACATTGAGTACCGTAAGAGTACTTCTAATAGTGTCGCAGATGCCTTAAGCCGGATTGGAGAGGTTAATCAGTTAAGCTTTTCTGAGATCCAATCTGAGTTGTATCTATCCTTAAGAGATTTGTGTAAGACCAATAGGTACTTCGGTCGCATTTGGCTAGACGTCCTGGCAGGTTCTTCTAGATCTAGTGATGAGCTTGGAATGCAGGTTTCCAAGATTTCTCCTCGGGACAAGATACAAAGAGACTATTCCATTAGGAATGGGTTACTTTTCCGGAATGGAAAAGTTTGTGTGCTAGAAAATGATAATATAAGAACCCAAATCCTGCATGAATGTCATGACAGCCCGTGTGCAGGGCACCCTGGCGCTCAAAGGACACTTGACTTAGTAAAAAGAAACTTTTACTGGCCAAAATTAAAAAGTCAGGTGGAGGCATATGTTCGCAAGTGTGCGCAATGCCAAGTTAACAAAGCTGAAAGACTTAAGGCAGTTGGTTTGTTAATGCCCTTGGAAATTCCCGAAAGAAAGTGGGAAAGCATCCATGGATTTTGTGGTTGGGCTACCTCGGACGGGGAAGCAAAATGATGCCGTTTGGGTAATAGTTGACAGGTTGACTAAAATGGCCTGGTTCATACCAACCAAGCAAACTGTCAAAGCTTCTGAACTTGCACAGCTTTTTGTGGAAAAGTTGTTCAGGTTGTTTGGGTTGCCGAATGACATTGTTAGTGATCGAGATCCAAAGTTCACTGGCAAATTCTGGCAAGCGGTCTTTGAGAAATTAGAGACCACTCTAAGTTTGGGGTCTTCAGATCATCCTGAATCAGATGGTCAGACAGAGAAGACAAACCAGTCTATGGAAGATATGCTTCGAGCATATGTTTCCAGAAGACAGTCGGATTGGGAAAGGTACCAATGATCGAGTTTGTGTATAATAGCGCAAAGCACTCAGTGACGGGTTTTAGTCCATTTTCTCTGATGTACGGTTTCCAGCCTAAGGCTCCCATTTCAGTGGGCCTCAAAGGCCTCAAGGTTAAGGCAGTAGTAGATTTCCTGCATGATATGCAAGAGATGTTGCTTGTTGCTCGCGAAAACGTAAAAACGGCTCAGGATAGAGCCCAGTTTTACGCCAATCAAAAGCGACAACCTAGGGTCTATGAGGAGGGGGCTTGGGTGTATCTTAGAATCCCAAAAGATTCCAAGGTTCTAAGGACTGGAAAATGTCCTAAGTTGTCACCTCGTTACGCAGGGCCATTCCGTATAGTAAAGAAACTCCATCGGAATGCGTACCAGTTGGAACTTCCTCAAGGTGTTAAGGTACATCCAGTTTTTCACATCAGTCGTTTAAAGGAACGACTTGGTGGAAAGGATGACTTGATGCCTCAGGAGGACTTAATTCAGCTGGAAGACCTATCATCCTTTGTACCTATTGAACCACAGGCCATTGTTGATGTACGTCAACTTGAGCTCAGGAACTGGTAGGACTGAGTACTTGGTTTGTTGGAAAGGAAGTTTTGAGGATGACGATACTTGGGAGAAAGAACTTGACCTTAAACTGAGATTCCCTGGTTTCCTTCCTTAGATAAGGAATTTTTTAAGGAAGAGGGAATGTTAGGGACCCAACTCCCTTGGGTCCCAAACCCAGACTTGAGACTGGACGATGACTGGGCCTGTAGGCTTGACCGGTGACTCGTGAACCTGCATGGTTGCCACGTGTCATGATCCAGGAGTGGACATGGCTTGGAGTCTCTCTCCTTGGAGGTATACAAGGGGAGGAGGGCTCATTTGCCATCCATTCTATCTACCGAGGAGGAGGTGGATGGAGAGCGTGTGCACGGCCAGGATGTATTGCTAGCATGAGGCAGGAGATGGCTGAGAGCCTAGGCGGTGGTATGGGACGTCGTCTGGGATGGAGGTCAGATCCAGCTTGATACGGTCACAGGCTAGGGCACGGTGGGTGGACCCGGATTAGGTCCTATGGCGGGGTGGAACGTGAATCGTTTGGTCTCTTGTGGTTAACCGGCACCTGGAGGTTTGCAGTAAGTAAGATTGTAACAACCATGGTGGGATCTCTCAGAGAGGGACACCACAGGGAGGCCACCAGGACCATAGCACAGATGTTCTATGACCTAAACCTCCCCTTCATCATGGCCTCTTCCCACATCTTTCGAGAGAGTCTCGAAGATTGCAGTTTGCGGGCCCAGCTACACACCACCCACTACCGATGCCCTTCGCCGCCCTTTGCTCCATGGGCGGGTTACAGAGGTCAAAGAGAGACTAGGCGCATTGCACGAGGCCTGGGATAGTTATGGCTGTTCCATCATGGCTGATGGGTGGACTGATCGTCGTAAAAATCCACTCATCAACATCATTGTTTCCAGCTGCTACGGTTCCATGTTCCTCCGCAGCGTCGACGCCTCTGGAGTACATCTACGACATCATCCGCCAGGCGATACAGAAGGTTGGGCCTCAACGCGTTGTCCAGGTACCAGTTCTTTCATTGGTTGCTTGATCATTTACTGTGCAATGTGTTAACAAAGGTTTAGGGTTATTTCAATTGATTGCAATGAGTTTTCAAGTTGTACATTAATTGAATCAACTGTTGGCGATAGGCTATGACGGACAATGCGTCCAACTGCAGAGGTATGGGGGATCTTCTTATGGCAAAGTACCCCTCCATTCTGTGGACTCCATGTGCCACTCACTCACTGGACGTCCTCTTGCATTTCATCGAGCGTCTGCTGTCTTGGGTCAGGTAGCTTCTCAGGAGGACACTTGCGATTGTGGACTTCATCACACGCAAGCGCCGCACCACTGCTCTTTTCCGCACATTCAGCAGGTAAGAGACTACTTATTTTTAAGCTCATTCATAGTTTCGTTGCACATGCCAATAATACCAGGGTTTAGGGTTTAGGGTTGCGAATGCGTTTGGTGTGTGGGTCTTATTCGTTTTGCAATGCAGGCTGGATTTGAAGAAGCCTGCTCCGACCCGCTTCGCCTACCAGTTCATCATGCTTGAGTGGCTTCACCGACTGAAGGGTGATTTGCGGCACATGGCCACTTCGGCAGAGTTCACGGCCACGGACTTGTTCCAGATCCCAGAGGGCTTGGCATTCCACGAGATCCTCTTCATGGAGCCCTTCTGGTTTGATATGCAGCAACTCATGGATGTCATGTGCCCCATGTATTCTGTTCTGAGGCTCGTTGATCGCGAGGGGTGCACGATGGGCCTCATATATGAGTTCATGGACCGCACAGGTGAGTCTCTCGTGCCTTCCGATCTGGATGCGGCTAGGTGTACCTTTTTTCGTCTCCCAAACTTTCTTTCCATTCACACTCTATTTCGTGTTGGTGCCGCAGCACGCAATTATGTAATTGTTGCCCCACATGGTATGTTCCATGGGTTGGCGCCTATTAGGCGGTTGTGGGCGCGGCGATGGCAAAAGTTTCACCGACCGATTCACAGTGTAGCCCACATACTTCATCTGTTGTGGCAGAGCGATCTTGTACAGAGATGGGGAGCTGCGTGCGGACTAGTTCACATACATCCACTCCCTCTACAATGACCATGTTTACCGCAACGAGCTCGAGGGTCAGAAGCTGAGGTTTAGGTACACTCTTGCTCTACCCCCACCCACCTTTGCATGGATTAGAACTTCCCTTTGCTTGCTAAATTGAACTTACGCACACCGTTGCTCAATTCCGAGCACGCCCTACTTTTGTTCGGCAAGCACCTTGCTCGCATGCAGCCTGTATCATGGTGGGAGAGCTTCGGCGCTGCACAGACAAAGCTGCAGAGGCTCGCATTCCGCGTCCTATCACAGGTATGTTTTCTAATCCGCCAGTTCCATTCATCTAAACAGTTTCCGCATTGTCTCTATAAGGCCGCAACTCACTTAAGTGGCTTCAAATTAATGTAGGATTGTTCTGCCTGTGTGTGAGCGGAACTGTTCAGCATTCAGCCTTGTTCACACAAACAGGCGGAACCACCTCACGCAGGAGCAGTGCAATGACTTGGTGTACTGCAACACCAACACCAGGGTGGTTCGACGCATCGCAGACAACATGAGGGCAGGAGGCACACGCGCCCTACTATTTCAGGTAAGTTTCTATGCTCTATCGTTTTGCTTTCGTGTTATGGCATGCATTCAATTTAATGCCATCATGTTGCTTCGGCTATTCTCACGAATGATTGACTTGCGTAGGTCAATCCGGATGACTGCTTGGTTGTTGTGGCTGATCCAGAGCCAGGGCCAGATGTTTATGCAGACGAGGCGGCTCGTCGTGCACTGCGTGTCTTTCTAAGAGAGAGAAAAAGAGAGATATGTATCACGCATTCCCTTATTGTATTGATGCATGAACAATATCTACTTGTCTCTCATATTATCTGCTAGCACATCTACTTGTCTCTCATATCATCTGCTTGATGTCTAACCATTGAACATCTTGCTTTGTGTCAAATTTAGTTTGCAATCATAGGAAATCTTTGCATGTGACATTGCTGATTGCTAAAGGCATAAAAGATTTTTCTTTCAGGTTTGAAATCTCGAACGGGCATGCATGCATAACACTGATCCACTTCACTGCCTACCCTAAATATCCATAGATTGCCTATCTCAGATTCGCATCAACCCTAAACCCTAACATAATCTCTACTGTAGTTGCATTGTGGCACGGTTCACTACAGCCACTGAATTAAAAGCTTTCTTGCCTATCCACAGCCATAACGATAACAACAACAATAACTCAACACTACTACTGACAAGGTAAAGAAGAAAAAGGAGAACTCACATCACATGAGGAAAAGCAAGCATGCAACACACAAAAAGACAACAAGAGTAGAACACAAGAACAATTAGGTCATGCAAAATGGACTAGTTTTGCAGCTTTCCGTCCGACGGCCTGGTTTCTCTGAACAGGATCCGTTTCAAGTGCCGTCTGTTTCGGCCCTCAGTGGACAACCTCGAGAGGGAATAGACAGGATGATGAACGGACCGACACCCCACGAAGGTCCTACTCTAAATAGGGCTTCGGGGACACTTCGTCGGTCGAGACCTAAAAACATTTGGAATTGACCAGAATGGTCCAAGAATGCAGTCCACAAGTTTGTGAACTCGATACGGACCTAACAGATCCAGCCTTGTTCGATTTGGGTATCGTTTGGTCAGAATTGCCCTTTGATGGGAGAGAAACGCAATTAGGTCACGTGAAATGGACTAGTTTTGCAGCTTTCCCTCCGACGGCCCAGTTTCTCCAAATGGGATCTGTTTCAAGTGCCGTCTGTTTTGGCCAGTGGAGAACCTCGATAGGAACCTGTAGGAACAGACAGGACGAGGAACGGACCGACGGTCAGCCCACGACGCTAAATAGGGCTTCAGGGACACTTCGTCGGTCGGGACCTGAAAACATTTGGAATTGACCAAAATGGTCCAAGAATACAGTCCACAGGTTCGTGAACCTGATACGGACCTAACGGATTTAGCGGTTCTGATACCAATGTAAAGACCACTAGGGAAAACCCCTAAGATGAGGATAGGAAAACACAACAAGAGAGACTATGGAGCAAAACCACCTAACCAAACCTAGATCCCTCTTGGATCTAGCCCCCAAGCCATGCCATGTGATAGCAAGAGGAGAAGAGCTCAACTGGTAACCTAAACCAAGTTGTCGACGAGATAATCTCTACCTCAATATATAAAGAGTAGGATCCTGTGCATGATCCCATGCAATCCCCATGCATGTCAACTATTAATAGGTCACAGCTCTTCATGCATTCCTCCTGCCTATAACCGTCACATGTACATGAACTACTCCAAATGTCTCAATTAGAGTGTCTGGGTCCTCTCAAGGTCATTAGTCACCAACAGGCCTCGACATGGAATTAATTCTAGGCGTGCTGCGTGACCAATAATCCCGAACACTGGAGGGCCGGTATACCATATTAGGACTATTTCATGTCCTTAGCTGAATATGGCCGTAACAGTTATCATCTAGGGTTAATTAGGATTATTGGGCCATGCCTGCATGGTAATTCTGGGGGCCTTAGAATTTAGTTAGACTCAAGTTCGAGATTCTAGTGCTTGATTTGGAGCACAAGTCTTTGCTATAGATAGGTGTTGGTGCTTCTACCATATATAGAGACATTAATTAGGCAATTTCTTTTGCTTTTGCTTTTGCTTTTGGCATATACCAAAGTCGATAAGTATGTAGTGTGCCTTAGCTCATTTGCAATGGGACATAGTTGAAGTTTCTCATCACTTGTGTTCTCATGTGTTTGGCTCTTGTTTGATCACAATAGGAATCTTGTCTTGAGAGTTACTTGTATGAGCAACTTTGTTTTCTAACATGGCATCAGAGCATGGTTCAAGATTTAAGAGAACAATGAGGTACAACGAACGGAGTCAATCATCATATGCAGGTTGATTCGACCATCTTCAAGGTGTGGAGGTGGTGTCCCTAACTACTCAAGTTTGATCTTCATCTACAATGGTGGAAGCTTTGTGAGAAGATCGAGTGCTACAAGGAGAAGGGCTGTGCTGCAAGAGGAGATTATAAAATTTGCCTCAGATTTTAGGTTGTTGTAGGACAGCAAAGCGTGGAGACAACATTCTTATGAGTATAATGTGGAAGAAGATTTATAGGCTGATCGCTTGCTTGCTACTGCTTGCAAGGTTGTTTTCTGATCTGAGACCTAATCGCTGCTGGAAATCTGATTGCTGAGCTGCTGGAATCAGATCGCCGGCTGAACTTGATTGCTGGCTATCTGAGTCTGTGTACTGAGTTGGAAGTTGCTACATATTAGATTGTTGGCTGCCTACTGCCACATTGCTGCCTACAGTATTTGATCGTTGCTGGACCTGCTGAGCAAGATCAGACCTGATTACCTGTTCACTGCTTGTTGTTGTTAGTTCATTGGATCAGTGAGATAGATTAGATCGCTGGCTGCTGGAGACTTGGTCGCTTCTTGAAATTGACTGGGATCAGATCGTTGCTGGCAAGAGGACATATTTGATCGCTGGAGGCCAAGGAAAAGATTAGCTTCAGATCTACAAGTGAAAGCATTGGAGTTTTCTACAGATCGTGAAGAACCAAGGAACACTGGCCAGGAATTGCTAATGTTGGAGTGCTATCGAATGTTACAGATCAATTTATTGTTGGAGACAGGTTTCTACCGATCAGAACACTATTGGTAGATTGCTGCAAATTGCCAATCATTGTTGGAAGTAATTGGTACACATGCAAGGAAGCGTGTACATGTGCAAATTGTTGGGAAGCAGTTGCTATGTCTTGTAGTATCAGATCACTGAGGTTTAAAACCTTGAGTATGTATTGTGCCCTAGCTCATTTGCAATGGGACATAGTTGAAGTTTCTCATCACTTGTGTTCTCTCTCATTCGTTTGGCTATTGTTTCATCACAATAGGAATCTTGTCTTTGTTTGGTCACTTGTATGAGCAACTTGGTTTTCTAACTGATGGTCAAATCAATCTGAATATGGTGATTGATCTTGTTCGTTGAGTATCTCCTTGTTCTCTCGAATCTTGAACACATGGGAGAGAACACAAGTGATGAGATAAAACTCCAACTCCAACTAAATCCCGTTATGTATCTGGTAGGGTGCACTACATTATATAGATTTTAGCCATCATGTATGTAGTCTAATAATGATAAAGCAGCTCTAAAGCAATTTTACCTAAATGATGTCTCTAAATATGGTAAAAGTACTTAATACCTATCTATAGCAAAACTTGTGTTCTAAATTAAGCACACGAACATCTAACTTCAGTCAACCTAAATATAGGCCCCTAGTAACAGCTTGCAGGCATGACCTTAAATGACCCTATTTTAACCTAGATAATAACATTAGGGGTAACAAATAAACATTAATTCTAACATGTATCCCTACCTCCTAAAGAAGGGCGAGAAAATGTTTCAGATGCCAGAGACTCAAATCTGTAGCCTGAATATCAACCAAATTGACTGAAGGCATATGAAATTTATGAGGAAGAGAATTTTTTTTCTTAGTAGGATGCAAACATGTAGTTCTAAGGACTATGGAAAATGTATCTGCAGGCTTATGCAATTATGCAGTGGACTTCTTTTTTATTGACACAACCCCATTTATCAACGAGTACTCATTGCCGGGGATTCATGAGATGTTTGATTGGAGAGGCTTAGCACCTCGTGATATACAACTTCAGCACCAAATGAAGGTTGTGAACTAGTTCCTTTATATCTTTTGAATAGTATCAGTGGCATTAATTGATATTTTAATGGGTTTCATTTAAAACAGGATAAACACATGCTGAAGCAGTAAATAATATATTCAGTACAAGCTGATGGAATCACCCAAATCAAATGTTTTATGGACAGGCTTTGGATCAAGCCCTTGAGCAGTCAACAGCAACATGGAAAATTGTTGTGGGACATCACACCATTAGAAGCTTCGGTCATCATGGTGATTCAAAGGACTTGATCAGTAAAGTGCTTCCCATTTTAGAGGTGAGTTATGATGAATTTGTTGCTTTTCCACTGTTGCAGCTGAAGTTTGATATGCAGAAGTGACTTCTTTCATTAGGAAGAAAAACCAAGAAAACTTTCATGTTCCGGTTGGAAACCATCGTTTAGATCAGGGAATGTAACGGAATGTAAAATGCCTCGTGTTATATTGTATGAGACAATGATCAACATGTAGTGACAGCCTTTCTAAGTACAACATTACTATTTCCCACTGTAAAGCCCTGTTAGCTTACATCTTTGTAGGAGCATGAAGGCTTTACACCAGCTTATGTCTCAAGCATTCAGTGTGATACTGTTTTGTGATCCTTGATGTGCTGAAGCATGCTACTCATTTTATTTGATATTAATTTATAGGTTATGTAAGTTTTTTTTTCCAGAGGAACATGTTGGTGTAGTATATGCTAATGTGTTCCCTATTTTGCATATTTTGCAAGTAAACATTAAACAAGAACCTCTCATTTGTCGCCTCCAGTCTTTCTTGTCAAGTTTTTGTAGATTGTTTGTTTAAAAAAAATCAATTCTGGATCTTGTCCTTCAATAAGTGGTGCGTTGGTGTTGCTCTCCTCTCCTTGAAATCGGGACCTTGACTCTAGTCTACTGCACAAATGAGGACATACAAGAGAAAAAGCTTTGGAATTATGACAACTTTCGACCTTTCCATTTTGTTACACTGTTCTAAAAAATTAAGTCCATGTATTTTTTGGGTTTGTACTTTGTAGATAGTGTATTTAAAGCCCTTGAGTTTTTTTACTGACGAACTCTTCAATTTTCATGAAGGCCCATGGTGTAAATGCTTATATAAATGGCCACGACCATTGCTTGCAACACATCAAAAGCAATGACAGGTTCAAGTTCCATCTCAATTTATCTTTTCAATTTCATTTATTTAGCTGTTTATTTTTATGACATTGTTTTTGCTATGTTAAACAAGTCAATAACCAAGGATTTACCATTTCCAGCAAAGTACACTTTCTTACAAGTGGAGGTGGATCAAAAGCTTGGCAAGGAATTCAAAAAGCCAAGAAAAGTGAGCTACATTTTGCCTACGATGGACAAGGATTTTTGGCAATGTCTCTGAATGAAAGGAGTTTGAATTTTGACTTTTATGATGCATTTGGGAACAATCTACATTCTATTCATATTGGCAAGTGAGGGAGCTAAAATATGCATCTATCAGTTTTGACACAAATTATGAGCATATATTAATAAGTAAATATATATTTGTGTCACAATTGAAATACTTTTTTGTGGAGTTTCACAAGCCAATAATAAGCTCAGAATCATTTTGGTGATTAGTGCTCCAGTGTTTGAGCATGCCATCGTGAAAACACTTCAGTGAATATATGGCAGTTCACTTTCTCTATATCAATAGTAGTAGCTATACAAGTATTAGCTACCTTTTTTTTGGGTATGGGCAGTAGTATAGAAGAAACATACAGCAGTTGCTAGTAACAGTAGTCAGGAAATTCAATGTTTTGGCTAGACAACATAGGAGACTAGCAAGCATTTTTTGAAGATCTTAAAGCTTTCTCTCCTCCTTTTGTCCTAATGAGTGCAATAAAAATCAAGAACACCAGCGAGTGCAATATAAATCAAGAACACCAGCAGGCTATACTTTTGTGCTAATGAGTGCACTATAAAATCAAGAACACCAGCAGGCTAATGTAAGCTAAAATTATGTACGAGCCAAAGGGATATTATATTACTTTCTTAAAAAAGCATATAAAATATATAAAGTTAGGAGAAGTTCCATGAAACTAGAACCTGTCAAATTGCAATCAGGATGTCATCATTAAGCTCTTTGAGGTTATATGCTCATATGAAGAAGTAAATCTAAACCATTGTCAAACTAGTATCATGTCTATTCTTTTTCAGAAAATTTAAGAGGACTTACAAATATCATCAATGGCATACCACAAAAGTTTTATGGATTCAATAGTTAGGCTTTTCATTTCGAACCTATGGATCATTGAAACCATCCATTCACCGTTGATTGCAAAATTAGAATGTAATGCTTTGGGCGTAGTAAATCTCAAGGAAATTATTTAGGAGTATCAGATTCAAGTCATAAAAGTACTTGACTTTTTTGCCATTTACATCCTAAAGAGAGGTTGATGTGGCATGAGAGGTTCTTTGTTATTGGAAGAAAGATTAGACGTTATATTGCACAATTGAAATGCACCCTCGTGAAAAACTATAATAGTGCTGAATTTGAAAGCCATAGCCAAGTGTCAGTTGATCTGTTGAAAGATATTGATGAACGATGCAATTGTGATGTTTTGATGCTTAGTTACTTCTATGACTTCGCATTTTTTGTCAAACCATTGACATCTTCAAATACTGATCCTACTTTATATTCCTTGCGAAACATGGCATGCAAATGTGCTTGACATGGACAAATGTATCATGATAATCATTTGTACCATATGTACCAAACAATATCAGTATAGTTTTTCTCTTGCAACTTGTCATCCAACACATATGAAAGTACGGTATCCTTTCAATATTATCCAGACATAGTCTTTCAAAGATCTTTACTTGCTACAATTTTGTAATGTAATAGAAGTAGCTAGCCATGACAATCTTCTATCTTTCCCAGTTTTACAGTAAGTGGCTTGAAACACACAAGTAGACCCCAAGTGAGCTTTTTAATTAGTCTCTACATGTTCTATTTCTAGATAATTCACTTAGCATAATGAAGTTTGGTTTCTAAAATTATTTCGATTGTCCATTGTGTGACTACAAAAAAATGTTGCTTCCTACTACATCCCTCAAAGAGATGGGAGGCGAGAATTCATTAGACCAATTTTTCATGATGTATCATTCCCACAATAGTTGCAATTACCCTACCTTCGGTGCCTTATAGCAAATACATTTTTGGATATTAATAAGATCCTTTAGTATTCATAAGTTACATGGTTTTCTTCAAGTATATTATTATTGTAACATGGTTGGGGCATTGTCCTAAGAGTACACAGAAGTTTCTGATCCATGTGGCATCTATGCGTTTCAATTTGGAGTTTACTTAAGATAGCCCCTTTGAAGCATATGACATTTTCCTCTCAAAACCTAGGATCTCTCTCTCTCTCTCTCTTTCTCTCTCTCTCTCTCTCTCTCTCTCTCTCTCTCTCTCTCACACACACACACACACACAGGGCTACAACTTTGTTTATGGTAGTTGTCATTTTAAATATAGCATGAAGTGATGCTTTCGTCTATTCTAAGTGCACCATTCACTGTTATGAATCTTTGTGACATCCTACATCCGTGGTTTGTCATTCCATGAACAATACCTTGGGAGGGTGATATTATTGTATCAAATCCAAAGCCATCATTGCTCGTATGGTGGATATGTTTGTCAATGTTTAATTGCGAATTTTATTAGATTGGCAACATAATAAAACATGAACAAAGCTATGAGAGACCACTTTTGAAGATAAAACTAAGTATGAAATTAGCTTGAGAATGTACGTGAGAGTAGAGAGAGAATATGGAGAAAAAACCAAGTGTAGATGCTCTTAAATCTCTTCAAAAAAACTAAGTACAAATGAGCTCTCTCTCACTCTAATAGTAGTTCGAGGTCCAAGAGTAGTAAGCATTGGATTTCTTACGTAACACCTCTAAATTTGATTGGTCCATTGAGTTGTCATTTCCTACATTGATTGGACCATTTTTTATGCATCTCTCTCTTGTGATTGGTCACATGACAACATTATAACATCAAAATATAAGTCACTAGCCCTCTATCATCATGCCAAATGTCATACTACCTTGTCCCTAAAACTCAAGTTTAAGGCCTATTGACTAGTCAAACTCATCGTAAATGATCTAAAGTGATTATTCCTACTCTCCACACGTGGGAACATGCTCCACACATGTGAGATTTGTTAGATTTCTTATGCTCAGCCTTAAAGAAAATCATCAACTAATGAGCATCTTGCAAATGGAAGGCCGAAAACATGATTTCGGACCTTCACATTTTTCTTCTTTAAGTTTTTCTTTATGCCTTAAATGATTTAAGGCACCTTCGCTTTTTCAGCTTCTTTCGCCTTTTTTGCACCTTCGCGAAAAATGCGACACAATGGCCAAGTGGCCAGAATGTCTTAGAAACCATGTTAAAGGCACCTTTGCTTTTTTCGCCTTCTTCACCTTTTTCGTGCCTTTGCGAAAAATGCGACACACTGGCCAGAATGACTTAGAAACCATTTTTGAACAAAATGGCCATAATGCCCTAGAAACCATTTTAAAAGCACTTTCGCCTTTTTCGGCTTTTTCGCTGCCATTAGTCTAAGGCACCATCGTCTTTTTTGTTGCCTTTAGTCTAAGGCACTTTCGCCTTCTTCGTTGCCTTCAATGTAAGGCGCCTTCGACTTTTTTTGCTTGTTTCGGCTTCTTCACTGCCTTCAGTATAAGGTTGGCCAGAATGCCTTAGAAACCATTCTTAAGGCACCTTCATCTTTTTCGTCTTTTTCGCCTTTTTCGCCTTCTTCGTTGCCTTCAGTCTATAGACACCTTAGGGATTTACACACCTTAAGTCTAAGGGCACCTTCAGAATTTGCATACCTTTAATGGTCAGAGGATCGAATTTGATAGACAAGACTGCACTATTTTTGACGAATCTAGAAAAGTTATGGCTTTCAGTAGAAGGTGTGAAAATTTGTACAAAATCAATCACTTATATTCTACAAGTAGTCAAGCTCTTTTCACTTCAACTTCTGAATCAACTAAGATGCTTTGGCATTTCAGATTAGGCCATTTAAATTCCAGTTGTATTCAACAAATGTCAAAACAGAATTTAGTACGAGATCTACCCTTTATAACAAATCAAATTTTTCATGTGAAAGCTGTAATTCCAGCAAGCATGCTAGAACTCCAGCCGCTTCCGATTTAGTTCGTTCTTCTAAAGGTTCGTTAGATCTTGTACACATGGACATTTGTGGTCCTATGCAGACCATTTCCACAGAGGGAGCTATCTATTTGCTGACTATCATTGATGACTTCTCTCGAAAAACTGCAACATATTTCTTGAAGAACAGATCCGAGATTCTCAAGTCCTTTATGCAGTTCAAGGCATCATCATAATCAAAGCTCTACGCTCTGATGCAGGGGGAGTCCAATGGTGTAGCTCAAAGGAAGAATCAGACACTCATCGCAAGTGCAAAGAGCATGCTAGCCCATGCCTCTCTTCCAAAGAAATTCTGGACAGAAGCTGTTACTACAACAACCTACCTTCAAAATCGATCCATCTCAGAGGCCCTAAATGACAATACATCTTATGAGGTGTGGACAAGATCGAAGCCATCACTCACAAATATTCGAGTGTTTGGATGCAAAGCCTACTCACAGACCCCTGCTGATCTAAGTAGGAAGCTGGACAACTCCAACAGAAGGTCAATCTTCATCAGCTATCCCTCGGACCATCAGACATACAAGCTCTTCAATCTGGACTCTCAGAAGACCTTCATGAGTAGAAATGTCATTTTTGCGGAAGATCAATTTATCGACCACAAGGGGAAAGCTACTTCGAATTCAGATCCTAGAATCGACACCAACGGCTACGAACGACTCAGGACTGATCAAAAGATTGACACTGACACGAACACTGACTCCGACAACGACGCAGTCCCTCAGCAAAACGAATCACATCAGAGGATCGTAGTTCAAACCAAAAGATCGAACCGATCAAGACATCCTCCATCCCAAGTTACAAATAATCTGGCTTGCTACTTTGTGTAGAAATCAAATGTTGTTTCAGAGGCAATGTCAACACCTGACGTTGATCAAAAGAAGACCAATGCATCTTTTAACGAGAATAGTTTTATTCTAAACTTCACAGGCTCGAATTTTTTATTTTTAGTCTGCCCCCTTTAGTCTAAGGCACATTCGCCTTCTTCGCTGCCTCCTGTGTAAGGCGCCTTCGGCTTTTTTCGTCTTTTTCGGCTTCTTCGCTGCCTTTAGTATAAGGCTGGCTAGAATGCCTTAGAAACCATTCTTAAGGCACCTTCGCCTTTTTTCGGCTTCTTCGATGCCTTCAGTCTACAAGCGCCTTAGGGATTTACACACCTTAAGTCTAAGGGCACCTTCAAGATTCGCATGCCTTCAGTCTAAAGGGCACCTTCGGGTTTTTCGCATTTTTGCTACATTAGCAGACCAACGTCGCCAACTTATCATCAATCCTAAAACAGGTGGAGAAACAAATATCCTAAGGGCGGTTACCAACTTTTGTATAGATGCAAAATTGGAGTAAATGGCAGTTAAGGCATAAGATATTTTTCTCTCGACACTTGTATATATATATATACTAGTTGAATCAAGCTCTGTAAGAGTTAATTGAGTTAATTGAATTTCTCTTTCAATCAGAGTTTTCTGTACCCAATGTTATCACGGTCAGCAAGCTGAAGTTATTACTTCAAGCTATTGTACTCACTATTGATATTAATCAGAGTGCAATTTTTGTCTCACTACTGCGTCGTTCATTTGCACAATCTGTATGAATTCTTCTACCTGAATATTTCTGCTGCTAACTGTTGTGTTTCCATTCCTACACGCCGCGCTCAATCCTCGAGCTTCCGCTACCGCTCACGCCCCCACGGTTTTACGACAAGATTTACATATGTGCATGAAATTGCCAAATACTCAAGCTAGATTTTGTCTGTTCTTCACACTCCTCAAAAAATAGCTTTGATGAGATACTAGATCAAACAAAAAACTTGAGATACTTCTTGAGTGGATCCTTTGTCATGGATATGATGGGAAAACCAACCAATGGACCTGAGATAGCAGCAAGTTCACCAAATCCGTGAGAGGATTTCTTTGATGGAAATCCATTGCCAGTCTCCTTTATGAGCATTCCACCAATTTGCCACCATTTCTTTTTGGTCCCTCCATGCTTGAAAAAGATCTTGGGCTTGAAAACTCCACTTCCTTGAAAATAGCTGCACCATAAAGAGAAAAACCTGATGCCTCCATGCCTCATAATGACCATAAAGATCAAGATCACAAAATAGGCAAAAGTGTTGACTATCAAGATTTTGCATCCTAGCTTGACTAGTCCACAAACTATGAAAATTTTACATGATAGATCTAATCTTGTAATCAAAGGCTATCTTGATCTTATTGAGGCTTCTTACATGCTCAAGGATACAAGTGTCCTTTGTGGATGATTCACTTTTTCTTATGAGAAGTCTACAAATTGCCTCACAAAATGAAAAAACTGATTGTTCACACTATGAATGACTATCTCATTCTTGCACTTACAAGATCCAAGATCATACATTTGATGACACAATCACTTTCTTTCTAAATGATTTAGAACAAGATCTAAGCCATTAATGACATGAAGAAAGTCCTTACAAGAGGCATCATACAAAACTAGCATTGCCTCACTTGAACTTTGAGATGTAGAAGGGAATGGAAAAAACAAAACCTCAATATATACAAGCACACACACTCTCTCTCTCTCTCTTATTACAAATCTAAGTTGACATGTTGAACTTGAGATTTTTATACAAAAAATGGCTAACATAAAAAAAAAACAATACTCATTTCCATTTAAAATTTGTTATGCTCTTTCTAGATGAACATTTGGAAAAAAAGAAATTGAACTATTTCTTATATTCTTCGATGGCCACATTCTTTGTTACTATCATCTACTCTAGATTTAGGGTGGTTTCCCACTAGTGACAAGTCCCTTATGCTTTGCTAATTAGATGTTTAGATAATGGTGGACCCCAAACTCAATTTGGACCGTTAATGAAAGATTTGAGCTGGTAACACATTATATGTTTATGAAGCTTTAAACATATAAGTGAAAGTAAAACTAAGCATATGCAAGTGCCACAAAGCCCTGTGCTATATTATAATGAGTGCGGAAGGTGTGTAAAGAGAGGTACAATTTTTTTACATGCACCTTTCAATAATAAAAAAATTTGCTTTCTGAAATACTTTCAAGCGAATTGAGTTAAGAAAGGTGCCACAAGTTCTTTGTAAAAAAGCAAAAACACATTTTACAATATTGGAAAATGACTCAAAAAGTGGATAGAAACTCTAATATGAAGGTATCATTATTAAAACTGTGGAACTAAAAAGTTGATTGAGACAATGGCTATAAATTATTGTGTTGAGTTTTTCAAAATCCAACAAGTTCGAATATTTAACTTTTGTTTTTTTTTTAACCATTGATTAAGATTATTTGGGAGTTCTCTTATTTTTTATATTTGGCTAGTTATGAATCCATGAAAAATGATTCAAAGAAGTGGTTTTCAAAAGTTCATGGTGTTGAAGCTGAAAGAACTGATGGCTATCTATTATGGTTTTCAATACATGTGCAAAAAATTTCAACATGCAAAATCTTAGAATTGAAATTTGTAAACCCAATTAAATTGAAAACTGATTTTGAATACATGTACCCAAAAAATCAGCACGCAAAAATTCACAAATTTTAACTTGTGTGATCTCAAATATTTATTTTCCACTTATTGCTATATAAAATGCAAATAGGAAATTAGCGTGCAACAATTCAGAATTTGAATTTTGTGTTCTCGATGAATCCTTACATGTCATCCCTCAAAAAAATTTGAATATTAATAAAGTTGTTCATCGTAGTGAGGTGTATGAGTAGAGTTGTTGACTATTACCGGAAAGGTGCAAGCTCCCCTAGGCTTCCACTTTGGGTATCCTTATTGTCCCTCATGGGACGATTACCCACCTTTTGGGCACCCCCTTTGAGTTGCATCTCTTCTTTGCTCCAACACTCTAACTAGTTCCTTGTCTCTTTTGCTCATGAGCTCGCCAATCAGGACCCTCAGTGCACTAACAATCCATCACTTTATTACACCTTTTCCTATTTTCTTCACCTCCATCTTTGTTAACTCTATGATTCTTCTCCTCTTTGTGGCTAAAATCTTGCATCGATTTCCTTGGGCTGGAAATTGCTCTCTGCTGTCCTGGTTTGTTGGCACGGCTCCTACGACCAACGGGCATCCCTAACCCATCTCCTTAAGAATAAGACGTTGGTTTTTTTACATTTGTCCTCCCTCCTCTCACCCTCTCAGCATTGGCATTTTTTCCTCCTTTTGTTTATGTCCTCCTCTGATGTAGTTCCCCTTCGACCATTATCTGCCTTCGCCAAGCTGCTCAGCTTTGGCAGCTCCATCCACCTTAAAGGCCCTTTCATTTTCAAAAATCATGGGCACACCCTTTTGGAGCTCGTCTCTACTTGACCACTCGCTTTTATCCCTCCTCCCATTGGATGAAACTATATGGACTTTGGCCCCTTAATTCGCCTTCTCTCTTCTCCCAGCACCCTTGTTTGAGCCTCTGGCCCTAGCCCGCAAAGGCCTCAGTACCTTGGACCAGCTTGTTCATGTGCCTCCCTGTCAAGTCTTGGCTGCCGCCTCTTTGTCCCATAACGAGTGCTCTCTCCTGGACCTTGCCTCCCCCTTCTCCCCTGGCCTTTGTCTCTCCAAGGATCTCCCTACAGTCCTTTTTGGGTAGAAGCCCTCTTTGGACTCAAGGATGCTTGCATGAGCGAATGAGAAACTCACAATGGGACTTGTCACCCCCACATGCTTCAGGCTTGCATGAGCGAACAAGAAACTCACAATAAGACTGTCATCCCCACATGCTTCAGCCAAAGCAGGCAAGGATTCCAAGCCTAGAGCGACCACTAAAGCTGCAGGTGAAGGAAGGAGAGCCACAGCTCTACCTCGATCAATGTCCCCATCAACCAGCGAGGGTCCATAGCACAACAAAGCTCATTAGTAACACCTTGTTCCACCGCCATCTTTTCTCTCCGCTACTATAAATTGATAACTCTTGTAATTGTATGTTGATTTAAAAGAGAAAACACAAAAACATATTGATTAATATTGTTCTCAACTTGAAACATGTTATAATATGTCAAAAGTTAAGTGGCTAGGAAAAAAGAGTTGGCACTTTGTAATTAGGTGTGAAATACATAGAATTTTATTATATTTTTCAATAGTCTATGTTCAATAAATTCTATACACATTTATGATTATTCCATTTTGATAAATTTTATAGCAACATGTACATAATGCAACTACAATAAGTAGTGGTATAGAGATGTATTCCACCTCATGTACTAAAAAATAGTCTCTCACTAAGATTTGAAACTTTTTTATTGGCTCTCTTGATCATATATTACAAACTAGCAAGAATCTCAAAAATATATATCTATGTACATATCTATCGATTTAGTACAAATTAAGAAAATATGCAAAAATAAGCTAACTTTGATATCAAATTAATAGCCAAACTCGGTAATGTTTTGATATAATTATGGCCCAACAATTACATAGATTTTCAATGCACACCGGAGTGTTCTTCCTACAATTTTGGTGTTATGAAAGTGAACTTTTGTCAGTGCAAACATGCACTTGCTTAGACTGTTTCTTTGCAAGATATTTGTATGGATGCATCAAAAATATTAAGTATCAAATTTATGATAACTATTCAAAAGCTTTTCAAGAGATGACAGCTTCACCTTCACACCCCTTACCGGACAAGTTTATTGATTTTTTCCTGAAACTACATATGCAAGGTGTATGTATTGGACAGAATTGCAAATACCATGATATCACAAGCTTCTAACGTTTTTAAAACCCGCCAATCCGCCCAGTAATAGAACTTCAGATAAGTCTTGATGGATATAACTAAGAACAGCTGTACATGATAGCAGTTCTCACCCTTAAATGAAAAAAACACAAACTTTAAAACTTACAGAAGCACTATCAGCTAGTTACTTGCGCATTATCAACATTCAAGAAAAGGAAGAGTTCCTCATATAACTTTTTGCCACACTGCCCAAGATTGATTTCATGGATACTGTGTTTGTGAAATCCAGCCATTGAAAGGATTATATTCCAAAGTTTAAATGGAAAATTTTACCAGAAATAGCAGATTTACTTCTGCACAACATGGTTGCCATATAAAAGCATTGGGATAAAAGGATGCTCAATTGCCCGTAGAAACTACTCGGAAATTTCCTCATCTTCAGGTACACCACGTAAGTAGAGAACATTATTGCACCTTCGTAACAATTCAACAACGAATTAATGTCCAGAAGTGTGATATAAAGTAAAAACTAAAATGAGCTTTCATTCAAAGCTTTATGTACAGAGTTCATGTTGACTTCAGAATTACATTCTCTCAGGACGTGCATGTGCAACTTTCCCTAGTGCTAGACATCACTAGTATTGCGATGCAGCAATGGCATTAGAAAAGCATAGTAAGAAAAAACTGGTATTTTGTATAATGTGATAGACAATCAAGCAAAGAGACAAGGTTAAATAAAGTACAACAAGAAGATCGGATGCAAGATCAACACATTAGACATTTAAACTCAGAACTCTAAATAGGAGCTTCTAAAGACCTTTCTTCTCCCATGCAGAACACTGCAATCTCAATTCAGATTTTCCTACACAAAGCAGTGCCGCAACCCTTGTTTCTTACCTTTTTTTCCATATTAAGTTGTCGATTGCAACTGTGGTCCTTGCTTATGTACATCAATCTTTCTCTCTATTTCAGCTACATTCTTGGTCATATTTCAGTGGAATTTTGGATTTCCCCACTACAAAAGTTCTCCACTGCCATAATATCTGATGCCATTGCTAGAAATTTTACAGTTTGTTACATTTTTACTTCTATTGTGTCATGCCTGCAAAAGCTCGTGCATTTTTGTGACATGATAACATACAATAACATTTTTTAACCTTGTTCTTGCCTGCAGCACCATTGGTTGGACAATCATTTTGAGTTCCAAGACGCACAACGAGAAAATCGTTCTTCAGTGTACACAGCTTGACATTCTCATCTCATGAAAACCCCTTGAACATCAGATGTGGACCACCCACATAGGTGGTCTGGTGCACAGTTTAACAAAATAACATATAACATGGTTCAGACCATAGTTGCAGCGAATCACGATTCGCTGGGTCTGCGATTCGCGGGTCGCGATTCTGCAAATCGCGATTCGCGACCCAGAATCGCAAAATATATATATATATATATATATATATATATATATATATATATATTTGGAAAAATAGCTTATTGCTGAAATTTTTTTAGGGGATCAATGGTCAAACCAGCGTTTTGCCTCTCAGAAGTGCAGTAGATGAGGCACAAACAGATCTTATTTTCAGTAGCTATCCGGTTGTCATTTGCTCTGGTTTTCAGTAAATGTTAATGCTACAGTTTGGACTATCAACTGTATGGATGATGATCACTTTTGCAATTGGTTCACTGGAGATGTGAGTGCAATGTACATACAGTTGGGGGCATAAATATTGGGCCCTTCTCGGCGCGCATTTGGACCCCATTTTGATCTACAGGGGGGCGGTGGCATTTTTATCTACAGTGTCTATATAGCAGTAAGCTCTAGGGGGTTCGGGGGGCAGTAGCCCCCCGGGAAAGGGGGGTTTCGGGGGGCGGTAGCCCCCCGAGAAACAAGGGGTCCGGGGGGTAGTAGCTGGCCTTCCAACGCCCCGAGTGAAACACACTTTTTGGTGTTTCGCAACCGAAACAGTTGGCAAACTACACAATCATAATCCCCTCGATCAAAGCTTTCATCTGATACCCATATTGCCTAAAAAATTTCAAAAAAAAAAAAATCGATTCTGCACGATTCTGGGAAAATCCCGAATCGCGAATCGGAATCGCGATTCTGATCGCGATTCAGAATCGCGCTGCAACTATGGTTCAGACATCACCTTCATTTAGTTCCTGTCTGTTTTTGTGATCAGAGCTTCCTGTCTTTTGAGCCTTCATATTACCAAACTTTCCAGAAAAATATAGCTGTTTGCAATGTTAAAACAGAGATTCAACAACCACTCCAAAAGCTCAGCGATCTCAGGTTAACATGCTGAATCATGGCTTCATGATTTTTATTCACATCACTTCTTGAGATATTATGACGGAGATTGCTAGCGTTCAACACATTCACGTACTGAGGTACCTCCTTTTCAAAATTACATGTTGCTCAACAGCCAACCTAGCTCAGGTGTCGAAACAAGAAGGATCTGCTACTGCTATCCATGCATACTAGCTACAGACCAAATGTATTTGGTTTTCCTTATCTCAGAGTTTCACATTCTACAAACCTACAGGGACAACCCATTTATAAAAAAACTGGTTCATTTCTGCCCCCAACTGTTCCATTTTGTGCACTTTCACAAATTGAGATTGATTATACTATTACCTAAAGATTTAAAAAAAAGTAATTTTCAAACTGCATGTGACAATACAAACCTTTGAGTACCACCCAATTGTACGGTGCTTGTTCAAACCATTGATGTCATCCATATTATGCTTTTTGGTACTATTTAACCCTTGGGATCATAGAAAATCAAACCTGGGTGGGCAAGCCCAATTCGAGCACAATACACATGTGGGAAGATTTATATTATGGAATAGCTGCTATTAAAACCCCATTTTCATCATCGGAGCTCATGGCAATCGCAAGCAGATATATTTGATACAATAAAATACAAATGTTTGAAGCTTCTAATCAATCTCAAATGGAAAAAGCCAAAGTCAACCATAATAAAACCTAGTAAGGCAAGAGGAAAGTCAAACAAATAAGATTAGCTGTGTAAGTTATGCAACATCAGCATATTCAACCTTTGAGATCTAGTTATGTGAGAGACATTCTAAGAAGCAGAGCTTCTTGCAGTTCAGCTTTAACCTATCCCACACAAATAGCTAGATATCCTTGAGATATTTAAAGGCATGTTAATTTTGAGCTAAGGTGAAAATTTACACGCCTCGGATACCTCGCAAGGATTCAATCTTCGAGACCCTCAATTGCCTTAGTAGAATCCTACTCTTTCAGAGAAAATCGCACTATGAACATCACTAAATAATATCATACCATATAAATCGGTTGTCTCTTTGTGTTAGGCTGACAGAATTCGGTAATGCTTAAATATGCAAATGAGCTACAACTTTCATAACAGCAGACAGTCAGAATTATCAACAGTATGCAGCGTTTTGAAAAGATGACCATGCTCCAAACCATAGTTGCCCGTTCCCAAACGAACGCGTTCTAAAATGCATTCCGTTCCGGAACTTGACCAAAAGATTTTTTTGAAAAATACGTATATTTTTAAAAAGGAAAAAAGTGCGAGTGAAGGGGCAAAAAGCTAGCTGGCCTGAAGGAGTTCTAGAATGATCTGGCTTAAGAATGGGTATTTTTTTTAACAAGGAAAAAAACAGTGATACTGATTTCAACCTAAAAAAATACGCTGGAGATCACTGGAGTCATCTACGCTGGATAGATGTAGATGGTTGCGAGATAGATGTGCGCGTTTGAGACAGAATCCAGTAGATCAGATTGAGACAACGTCCAGTAGTATATGGTTCATATGCAGGGGCCGGTGTCATGCAGATGGTCAATCATTTATGATTAAAAACTATGAATACTCAAGGTCAGGATACAGATGCGCTTGGAATCAATGTGGCCACTGCAGTTGGAGATTCTCATTAACTGAAATTGTTGGAGCATTCCAGGACCTGTTTATTTTATATTTAAAAAAAAACACTCCAACCCAGTACATTCCAGAACGTACAGTAGGTTCCGGCCAAAAAGAAATGGAATGGTTTCTAAGCTCCAAACAGGAGGTCAATAATATAAAAAAGCTTGTTAAATTACAGAATTTAAAAAGCTTGTGAGTGTAAAAACGAGTCTACCTGATTAAAACTTCTCCTAGATTTCCTGAATATTGCCCGTCAACGTACTCCTCTGTACTTGCAAGCTGCAAAATAGAACATGCTATCAATGAAAATTAGTACATGAAGGACAGCAAAAAACTGAAGCATAAAAACTTTAACCACACTAGGACTAGCAATCTAGCCAAAAATAATAATACAACTCGCATCTCCATTGACAAGGTGGTCTTATAACTAGCAGCTGTAAAAATTACTATTGACTATCTTCAGAATCAAATAGTAAATACCTGCAAATTCATATATGAATCGACGGACACCAAGTAACCTGTACACAGCAATTAGACGCAATGCAAAAGTCACCCCATAGCAGGACAAGACGTACAGAGGTAGCAAAAGTTTCAATGACTTGAACATCTTAGAAAAACATAAGTCAGAGTAATTTTGGACATTATAAATTCATTCAGATTAGAATGAGTAAATAACACGTCTTACACCTAAAAATCATTTTAGAGCAGCTTAACATCATGCTACCCTGTAATATGTTGAGAGGAGCTTATGATCTTTGAATACATGGACTTCTTGAAAAAGGTTAACCTTAATGTCAAGTTAAGACTGCTGTAAAGGATAGTATGTTTCATTGCCTACTTCTGTAAGATTATACTTCAGATTAACCAACTGCTAAATATCCTACGTGCTTGCTTGTCACACAATTAGTTCAGTGAAAACAGCTTGTCTATTAGAAAGAAGGCACAAAATCCATGGATGGTCCAGCTAGAAAGCCAAGATAGCTGGCAAACATTCTAGAAAAATGTAGCTAACATTGAAATTTGAGTTTAACTAATGTCATAACGAGTGCTTACAATTTTATTGCATTTCCTTTAACAACCTAGCTAGAGGGCCCAGGCCCCAGATGTGCAGCATAGTGAAAAGTTGTAATCAAAACAACACATATATCAATGTTATGTCTAGACTAGTACCCAGACGTAACAAAGGAGACATGGAATCTTCAACCCTATGGAGTCCAACCACAAAGTCTTTCATCAACTTGATGCATAGCATGGATCAAATGCTATAACATCCCTACTGCCATCAACGCCCTAGCGTCGGTCTGCGCAGCCACATTAGCTCTCAGACATTTGTATGGCGACCAACGTACTAAGTTTATATCACTTCTCCGGAGGTGAAGGGCAAATTCAATCATGATGAAGGCTAGCAACTAAAGATCAAAACCAACCAAATAAGGTCCCTACTTCCACATGGGAAAACTTACAGTTCATCACTTCAGCTTGCTCACAACCCAACGAGAGCGCATAGCCGGTCGGCAAACAGCACCGCTAAAGATAGAAATAATTAGTACAAGCCAGCTAATAACTTGGACGAAGATCTCAAATGAGAACTACATGTCCACTAAGGCAGAAAAATATACAGGACAATGACATAGCAAAGGAGACATGCAATCTTCAAACCTATGGATTCCAACCAAAATCTTAGACCAGCAACATCATCATGCATGGCATGGACCAAATGCCAAATGCTACAACATCTCCAGTCACATCATCAACACACCATAATAGGTGCAGCTCGCATGCACAGAAATATGTTCACATTGGCTTTTATAAAATCTGCAACCAATGTACTAGAGGTGAAGTGCAGACTCGATCATGACAACGAAGGCTAGCAATAAAGAGCAAGGCCAATCGCATGAAGTCCCTACTTCTTCATGGAAGAGAGAGGGGAAGATTACATTTCATCAGTTCAGCTTGCTCAAAACCTAACTAGAAAGCATAGTTGGTGGGCAAACATCATCACTAAAGATGAAAAATTGGCACAAACCAACTGGATATAACTTGGACGAAGATCTTGAATGAGAACTACATGTCCGCTAAGACAAAAAAAAACATGTCAATGTTGTAGTCATTAGAACACAACCTAGAAGGAAATGTAATTGGGTGTTAATCACATGAAAACCATGATAAAGGAACTGCTGAATCAAAAGCAAGAAACTAGCTAGAACTGAAATTGAAAGTTGCATCGATTCTCCGATCAACCATATAAGCATAATGAGGCCCTACAAGCCTGTTGATATACCTTCACAAGGCAATGATGAGGCATCCTGACAGATACAATCCAGTTCTGGGATGGGTATATCCACAGCCCTGATGTCAAGTGTGTGCCTACTAAGGCCCATAACTACTACCCTGACCAACCTGATTTGTCTTTAATACGCTCGAGACATTTAACGCGCCCACTAGTCTGGAACATATCACAAACAATTGCAACTGCTAAAAAAATGTTGGAATTTCATAACGTATTGGAGACAAAGGGCAGACTCAGCAATGATGAAGACCAAGGACTTAAACAGAAGATGCTATATAAACATCTAAGTAAGCGTTCTATTTTTCAAATATGAACTAGCGAGTAAACTGACGCAGTATATTTTCATAAGTATAGAAAATTTCCTTGATTTCTTAGCATATCAATTTCCCAAAGTTTACAACATCCACAAACGAAAGCAAATACTAAAGTTGTTCTAAGTACTAGGTAATCACTTTACTCCAGATTCTGAGTAAATGGGAAAAGTACCTTTGTACTCCATACCCCATTTCAGCTTGACAATCACTGGCTTCCCTGTCAAGTCATTTAGAAATGGCTTCGGATTGACTGGCACAGTCTGTTACAACAACAAATCTATCCCAATATGAAAACCATAAATACCTAAAGTTTAGAGCTCCTCAATCCCTTAGACACGACCTGTAATTTAAAGTTTGAAATATTCTGAAAACTTCATCTCATGATACTAGAGAAAAATCAAAACGTCTAACATTGTGTGAGTAAGCCATGATCAGATGCTCCTCCATGCACACATAGTGTCACACACACACACACACACATTCCTACTCTAATAACAGCAAAAGAGGTAAGCCCTACAAATACAGTCAGTAGAAACAAAAGGAAGCAATGGAAAAAGGCTTCGAAGAGCATAAAAAATAGGAGATGAAGCAGCACGCACCGCCATAGTTTTGTAGCTGCCAAGAGAGAAAAACTGAGACGCCTTTCTTTGCTGCTACTTCCGTCTCCGATCCTTTCAGCTCTTGAGAAGGAGGGGAGGTGGGCTTGGGCTTATTAACCAATGCTGCTGATAGCAATAAGAAAAGGATGCATAGTTACCCTAAAATCAGTTTTCAAATGTTTTCAAATTTACTTTTTTTTTACACGCACCTTCTAATTTGTGGGGCAAATTTTTTTTACACGCACTTTCCGGACTTCGGAAGGTGCACATAAAAAAATTTACCTTAAAAAAAACAAAAAAAATAAAATGTGAAAACAGATTTCACACAAGGGAAGGGCCGGCTCCTCGTCGGCCCTTCCGCCCGCGGAAGACTGTGCGCCCAAGGGCCTCCGCCCTCGAACGCACAGCCTTTCGGAGCTTGACCTTCCCCCCCCCATTAATCATGGGTCACCAAAAATGTTTATAGCCGCCAAGATTGATAATGGGCACACATTTGAAATCTGTTTTTTTTTTTGCAAGTCATTGAAAGACGAGTATATTTTCAAAACTGTAGAGTACATTGGGGGGGATATACAAACCGATGTGTCAGCTACCCAAAGGCCTCAAACTGAAAGAGACTAAACGGGGACCCTATGCACACCACGAGGACGTCAGCTCCACAAAGGGCTCAAACTTAAAGAGACTACCACGAGGACGTCCTGCATAAAGTAAGGAGCATCTACAAAAATGTAAAGCAAAGTGTAAACATGTAGTAGTTCATAGATGGATCGTTGGGACGTTAAAAAGATACTAACTACGTGTTGTCTAAATCTTCCAGAGCATCGACAACATGCACACATGCCAAAAAGCCAAGAGTGAAGGACTCGAGGATAGAGAAAGCAACAAGTTGGGGAGTCTCCCAACGACTGAACAATTGCAAAAAGTGTAAAAAAAGGTCTCTACGGCAATAGAGGAGCAAGTGTTCCATGGATTTCTCCTCCAACTAGGAAACAAGACTAAGGCGGTTAGCGAGGAAAGGCCACTTGGCAAGCAAAGGCAAGGAGTGAGCTACAGTACAATAGGCTAGGTATCTAAGTTTGGCAATGAGCACAACACGGGCACTAGAAAATATCTTACGCCAAGTAGCATTAGGGTATGCCAAGAACTAGCATGAGTTGAAGTAGGCAGGGAGGAGGGACATGAAGTGTTGGAAATGCATCACACAATAGGCAAAGAAAGAAGAGTTCAAAGAGGGCTCCTACCCAGAATGGACTGTAGGGGGATTCCTAGAGAGACAAAGGCCATGGGAGAAGAGGGAGGCAAGGTCAAGGAGAGAGCGCGCATTACTGGACAGAGAGGAGGCAGCCAAGACCTGACAGGGAGGCACATGAACAAGCTGATCCAGGGTAGTGAGGCCGTTGCGGGCTAGGGCCAAAGGCTCAAACGAGGGTGCTGGGAGAAAAGAGAAGACGAATTAATGGGAAAGAGGGCCAAAGTCCATATAGGTTCATCCAATGGGAGGAGGGATAAAAGAGAGTGGTGAAGTAGAGATTTTGGCAATTTTGAGACCAATGTGAAATTTCAACTTAGAGATAGATTTTTTTATGTCAATAAAGGCCTAAATAGTGTTTGTACTATTTTTGGCAAGTGTATTTGTAGATGAGGTCAGATTTGGACCCATTCTAATTGGCTAATATAGATACATTGGATTTAGTCACTAAAAACTAGGATTTTGGTGAAGTACCTAGAAGTTGCTATTTTAGGGCTAGGTTAGGGCAAGCTGCCAAATAGCACTATGGCTGCTCTAAATAGTTGTACTTGCATGGAGAAACTATCTTGAAGTTCTCTTTCTATGTGGAGAACTTTCCTCTTTTGATTCTATGTTCATCTCTTGCATATTTCTCATGATATCTTGGGTTCTAGTGTTTAGGATGTAATTTTTTTTGTTGTCCTTGAATCCACACATGTGAAATGTTGTATGCTGCTGCTGTTTTACGGACAGAGACAGTACCATATCAGATCTTAGTCTTTATGATCAGATCTACATGTATTTTACAATTATAGCATGTGTAGATTGATGAATTATAGCTTGTGAATAATTCTATATGTGCATCCAAATTTAGCCAAGATCTTGTTGATCCATTAAGTGTGTTTTGGATCTAAATTTCTCACAGTATATACAACCTAGCAATGCCATTTACGGAGAAAAGCTCCTTAGATGTCACTACACAGTGGTTGGGATTTGAGCCTGCACCTTTCTGGTAAAAAATTGTGAGGGATGACATGTCAGGATTCATTAACAACACAAAATTCAAATTCTGAATTGTTGCATGCTAATTTCTTGTTTGCATTTTATATAGCAATAAGTGAAAGTTAATTTTTTTGAGTTCACACAAAATAAAATTTTGAATTTTTGCGTACTGATTTTTTCGTACATGTATTCAAAATCAGTTTTGAATTTAATGGGGCTAAGAAATTTCAATTCTAAGTCTTTGCATGTTTAAATTTTTTGCATGCGTATTGAAAACAATAATATATAGCCATCAGTCTTTTAGCTTCAACACCATGAACTACTAAGAACCACTTCTTTGATTTTTCGTGGATTGATAACTAGTCAGATATAAAAAATAAGAGGACTCCCAAATACTCTTAATCGATGGTTCAAAAAAAAATTATAGTTAAATATTCGAACTTGTTGGGTATTGAACAAGAACATTGTCGTATACCTTAAAGGCCTTGCCACTGTTGTGATTTTTAAGATTTGTAAATATTTCACATGAGAAGTGACCACTTAGTAAAAATGAATGAACAATGTATAGTCATTTTCTAGCTTTACAATATTGTGTAGTAATTGAAATGTTTTATTCTTACTAATTTAAATTTTCATGATTTTAGAATTCATTGTCAAGAAAAATCAGATCATTAAGATCCAATCAATCTCTAAGATCTTGGATTACTTAAGATAGCACATCTAGCACCATTGACAATGTAGAAATCTAGCTCTAACAATGCATAGAAGCCATAAACTCTAATAGATCTTGACAAAATCATATATGAATGATAAAGCATTGTTGATATCCGTACAAAACCAGTAAGCTACTATATTTCACACGTGTGAATCCAACAAACGTCAAAAAATTGCATTCTGCACACAAAAATTCAAGATATCTATAGAACCTCAAATAGATCTCATGTATAAGCAATAATGAGAGTAGAGAGAGAGAGAGAGAATGTATCTCTTCCCACGTGTATACATCTATTTATAACAGGTCCATGCCTTATTTTGAATTTGGTTTCCCTCCATAGAAACCTCTAGATCTCAAACCCTACTCAAAATGTAGACTAGATTCAATGAACAAACAATTCAAATCCGAATTTCCCACACTTTCTAAAAGTGGTAATTCAAATGACCTTAGGCTAACAATAGCTTCATAAAGTTTATTTCAAAGTATGACATGCATATTGGTTTAAATTGCCAATTAACCAAAAAATCAAACTAGATCAAACTAGTTGACAATTTCTCACACTCCCTCTTCAACTAGTTTTAGCATAGACTTTGAAAATACACCAAGTGATGTTCTATGATTTTTAAACAAGTATGTTCCAAGTGCGTTGGTGAAGATATCATCCACACATTCGTTTGAAGAAACATGTTGAAGCTCCACCTCCTTTGTCGTGCCTTGTTCCCTCACAAAATGATATGCCACCTCAATATGCTTGCTCCTTGCATGAAAGATAGGATTGCTTGCCAATTTCTGGGCTGAAATGTTGTCACAAAAGATGATTGGACTCTATGAAAAATCCAGCAATTGAAGATCACTTACCATCCTCTTGATCCATAACATCTCCTTTGCACAAGATGTAAGTGCTTTGTACTCGGCCTCACCAATGGACAATGAGTTTGTAGCTTGTTTCTTTGACATCCAAAAGATAGCACCATCACCTATGAAAATAGCTTGTGCAATAATGGACTTCCTATCCATTTAATCTCTAGCAAAGTCCGAATTTGAAAATCCAAACAAGTTATGTGATGATCCCTCATACAATATGCCAAAATCTCGAGTTCCCACAAAACTCTCTTCCCTAGCTTCCAATGCTCCACACTATGATCTTGCATAGATTGGCTTAATCTACCAACATGATAGCTTAGATCTAGTCTTGTGATGGTTAGATAAATGAGTGAACCAACTAGCTTCCTATCGAGAGTAATGTCCTCTAAGGATCTTCCATTACCTCTTATAGTGAGCTTTACATTTGACTCCATAGGTGTATCACAAGGCTTAGCATCTACCACATGAAATTCCTTTAGAATAGAGTTAGAATACTTCTCTTGACAAATGAAAGTAGATTAGGAAGATCTAAACACTTCTATTCCCAAGATATAATTCAAATGCCCAATATCATGCACCTCAAACTCCTTTTTGAGTGCAATCTTGATTTTATCAATGTCTTGATTGTTGCCTCCACTCAATATGATGTCATCCACATAGATTAGCAAAATGGTAACATGATTTCCAGCAAATCTAGAATATAGTGAATGATCATACTCACTCATAACAAAGTTTTGAGAGAGTAGAAATGTGTTAAGCTTAGCATACCAACTCTTTGGAGCTTGCTTAAGACCATACAAACTCTCTTGAAACTAACAAACATGATTTGGCTTTCCATGTGAGATGTAGCCCTCAGGTTTCTCCATTTATACTTCCTCCTCAAGATCACCATTAAATGCATTAGTGATATCCAATTGCCATAGATCCCAACCAAATAGAGTAGCAAGAGAGATGATGACCCGAATGCTTACCATCTTTGCCACAGGTGCAAAGGTCTCATTATTGTCAATACCATGTTCTTGTGCATATCCCTTGGCCACCAACCTTGCTTTGTGTTTGTTCATTGATCCATCTTGGTTTGTCTTCACCTTGAAGATCCACTTGTATCCAATTGCTTTCTTATTTTTTGGAAGTTCCACCAATCTCCATGTATTGATACTCAAGATCCATTGCTTGGATCCACTCCTCTTTTTTGCCTTGCCTCATCTACACATGTAGGTTCATCAAAAGAGGTTAGGAAGGCATAGTTTTTTCCACCCACAACTTGCTTACCTTTCTCATCATAAGTGAGCCTTAAAGGTGGTTGCCTTTGCCTTGATGTCCTCCTTGGCTTTTGACTTGATGAAGGCTCTTCATCAACATCATCCAAAGTACCATCATCCATGTCATCAACATCAAAATTGTTAGATCCAACCACAACATCACCACTTGAAGAAACCTTTGGAATATTTTTCTCATCAAAATTGACATCTCTTCCAATGATCACTTTAGTAGTAGAAGAAATGTAGAACTTATAAGCTTTGCTTACCTCGCTATATCCAACAAAAATGTCTTTCTTTGACGATGGATCCTCCTTTGTCCTATCCAACATAGCACTCAGCCATCTAATGCATAGAAAATTAGCACACAATAAGGCTTGATCCCAAAATGGTTGTGGAAGATTAGCTTCTAACCTCACGGCTTTTGCTCCTTCACACAAGGTTATATTATTCCTCTCGGCCACTCCATTTTGTTGTGGTGTCCCTGGACTTGTGTACTCCCTCTTGATTTCATGCTCATCACAAAAAGCTTTAAACTTGGTAGAAATATACTCGCCACCATTGTCACTCCTCAAGACCATCATCCTCTTGATTGAGATTAGATCCTCTTTATTCCTTACTTGCAAAGGAATGTTGACAAATCATATGGATCTAAAGATCCCCAAAGTATCAACTATTGCAATCTTCATATCAAGCACCTTTGATAAGAAATACCTCCAATTGAAGTCTTCAAATAAGAAGTCACATAAAATGGCACCATCTTTGCTTTTACATGACAAATGAGATCAATGAACAAGATAAGAGATTGATGAGAAGTAGACCTCCTTGGCAATAACTCTCCATGTGCTTTTGCTAAAGCATCGTCTTCATGAGCCATATGTTGAGGTAGATCACTTGCCTTCTCCTCCTTGAGATGATCCAAGCTCCTCTTGGCCACACTTCCAAAAGGATTAGCATCAATCTTGAAAGGACTACCACATCTAGTCCCACTTGCTACCACATCACCATCCTTCTTCTTTAAACAATTAGAAGCAAAATGCCCCTTCTTACCACAAAAGAAGAACTTCTTGTTGGATTTGCAACTTGTTGACGTTCGTGATTATTCCTTATCACTCTCCTCCTTTGACTTGTCCTTCTTGAAATGTTGATGTTGCTCTTTGCCCCTTCATCTTGGCTTCACCTCTCCATGATCCTTCAATGTGTTCTTTTCATAGATGGATTTCAATGTGTCCCAAGCCTCCTTGGATGAGGTGCATGAGCCAACCTCCCACAACACTTCATTGGAAATATTTATTTTGATGATATGTAGGGCCATCCTTGCCCTCTTTTTGTACTTTTGGACCCCTTAGAGCACTTGAGGCTCCTCCTCAAGTCCTGGCACAATCTCCATCACATCTTGAAACACCAAAATGGACTCCATCCTCACCTTCCAAATATCATAATTGGAGGTGTTCATTCTCTCACCATGCTCCAACAAAATGGAACCTAAAGAAGTCATCTTTCTTGAGAAATTGTCTTGTAATAGATCAAGAAGTGTTGCTCTCTCTCTCTCTCTCTCTCTCTCTCTCTCTCTCTCTCTCTCTCTCTCTCTCTCTCTCTCTCTCTCTCTCTCTCTCTCTCTCTCTCTCTCTCTCTCTCTCTCTCTCTCTCTCTCTCTCTCTCTCTCTCTCTCTCCTAATAGTGGATCCTTATGAGAAAAGACTGATGAGCAAAAGCCAGAAAAGTCATTAGAGTGGAAAAAGAGGAAGGAAAATATTTTCAGAAGATAATTTTTGATGGAAAATGACTTATAAAATCATTGTTTCGGTCATATGTTGCCCATACAGTATTGGAAACCTTCGCTAAACTTTCAGATTATACATCCACTTCAGATATATCTATATTGAGTTGGACGAAGGTTCTTTTCTAGAAAAAGTACCTGTTTATGAGTTAGACAAATGATCAGCAATATGTCATTTTGGGAACCTTCGTCGAGCACCTTACTCTCCTCAGAAACCTTTGCCGACATGCTAGATGGACTTAAAATGTCAAAATTAGGTTGGCTATAGGTTCAAATCCTGGAAGCCTCAAAAACCTTCACCGAGATTTTTATAGCCTATTTTCACAATAGTGAACAAGCCTGCAATTATTTGTTCAGAAGTGATCAGCCAAACTAGTACTCTGTGTGATGGACCCTCCAAATTCACCTATAAGTTGGCTGAATTCGATTCATTCCTCACTTGTGCTAGCGAAGCTCTTGTCAATTTTTTCAACGACCAAGGCCTTCAAAACTTTCTCTATTGTTTCTGATATACACTTGCGCCTATTACTTTCGGTTTCTGTTCTTTTCCATCATGTCTTCCACAGATACGTCTCAATCACCATGTTACACTATCCAGCGTGATGTCCCATCTACAACGGATATCATAATTCTTCCTAGCACAAGCATGATCACTCGGTGGATGACCCTTGCGGAGCCTCTGCTTACTACAATGGGTATTCAAAAAAGAGCCTTCTCGGGGAGAATCAACATGAATTTTATCACTCTTGCCTTTAGTACTTGGAAGGAAGAGAAATCCAAATTTTACATTACTTTCCAGGGAGCCACACACAAGGTGCGCGTGACTGAGGCCGCCCTTGCTGCCATAGGGATAGCATCTGGTACCCAAGCCTCACCAAACCATAAGCAAGCCAAACAGGCTATTAAGCCTTATATTGACATTACCAATGATCTGCACTGGGCTAATGACGACTATCTTCTAGGGGCCATTACTGATCTTGCTATTCAGGTTGCTGCTTAGCTCCTCAACAGTTTCCTGATGGTTGTCAACCTCAGGAAAGACTGTATTACTTCCCAGATTTTGCATAGGATAGTTGAGTCTCATGCCAAGATAGCCAAGGCTCCTCTGGAACCATATAACTGGTTCAAGACCGTCTTTGGAGAGCTTAAACGAGCCATCAAGAGCAATACCAAGCAACAATTTGTTGCTGGCCCTATGTTGTCACTCCTAACAGCTTCTCACCTTGAAAATAAAATTCATGGTTTTCATATGGATTCTGTGCTTTCTATCTCTGAAGAAGCACCAACCGAGTCATATCAACAGGCATCCAGTTCATATAGTTGATGTCGTACACGCAGCGAGATCGTCATTCTTGACTTGCTTTCCACGTCACGACGTCATACTAGGCAAACATCTTCAGCTGCGCTTCCACCCCCTGCTGCTATTCGCATTGAACTACCTATTCCCCCACCTCTGATGCTTCCCTCGCCTCTGCTTCCTCTCAAGGATAGTCTGTGACCATTGGGGCTACCATTCCCATCACAGCTGCCCAGGTCGCCTCACCTCCACATACAGGAGCTGTTTTCCTAAACACGACATGTTCGATGATTATGACCCCCTTGGAGTCTCAAAAGTTTTTGTAATGCCCCAGAGCCCTATGCCCTTTGAACTCCAATCCCCTAGAAGAGGATTCGAACAGTTCCATGATACTACTACTGGTTTTGAAGACTCTTTTCAGATTAACCAGCAACATCAAGTTGAAGTCGCACCTGCCACAATTCAGGTCGGGCAAGCTGTCAAATCACCAAAGCAGTTCTATTAATTAGAAAGTTAATAAAAGGACTTTAGGCCTTTTTGCGGGACTTTTAATGTTGCAGGGCCTAAATGTCAAGTTAGTGAATAAAGTTGGGTTTCCTTCCAATTTGGATGGTTCCCACTCTTTTTTAAATTTGAATAGTTAGGGAGGCATAAATGGACCAATAGGATTCAGAGGCCAAGGTCCTCCTCTCTACTATAAAAAGGGACCAACTTGAGTTTGTTACACATGTACATATCTTCATTTCAATAAAGCAGATTGGTTTTCTTGTGAAATGGATTTATGAATGTCCTTGCTCTCTATCACTTTTCCTCCATCTCTCATGCATTTATTGTGTTTTGCTAATTGTTGGATCTGATTGTTATTAAGATTGCATGTTTTTATACTTTTTATGAGAGAGAAAGGGAGAGAGAGAAAGTGTAAGCTATCTTCATAGTGTTAATAGATGTAGTGTTAGTGCTTAGGGTTAGTGGATGGTAGAGTAAGATGTGAATCTTCCATTCATGCTGAAATCTGAACTATGCTATCGCTCTCATGGGAACGAATCTACGCGTGACAACTAACTTCATCTCCTTGATGCTAGATTGATTAGATCTTGGGTTGAGGATAGGCAAGGAAAGAAACCCACTACACACCATTTTTGCTTAGTAATGGGCATGCATTGATTGAAATGAGAACTTTATCATGTGAGTCATTTCACTAGTTTTATTCTGGGCATCAAGAAAAGAATGCATGCTATTTGAAAATGAGTGGTCAAGCTAAAAGAATCTAAAAGAACCTACAAAATAAGTTAATTTTTTTTTCTCTTCTACATCCTCATTTGTGTGATAATTGGAGGCGAACTCCTTACCCTCACAACTAAGGAGCACGGGGCCATTTGGCCCCAGTGCATTGTGAACCACACATTAAAACAAAAAAAGGTTGCCGGGAGCGCCACATCATCGGGCAGCCAGAACATTATCCCATAATCATTTGTGGGAGCTTGCTGGGGGGCCATATATATGTAAACTTACCCAATGTCTCACGAACGTGGGTGCTTGGGAGATGTCCATCATGGGTGCCCGAGACTCGGCGACGAACTTGACTGGGAGCCGCGGCGCGCTGCCTGGCGCCCGGGGGTGCTACCCGGCTCTCACCTCGTGTTGCTTGGCGCCCAGGGGGTTGCCCGGAAGAAAAACAAAAACAAACCCAGATTCGACAAGACAAAGTCCTCGAATCAATAATCTTCGTCATGTGATCATTGTCACAAACCAGGCCATACAGCCAACAAATGCTGGTTCAATCCAACAATACCTTGCATGCACTGCGGGGCACTCTGCATACGATTGCAGATTCAATCCAAAAAGAAAGAACAAGGCTGAGAAAGCAAATGTTGCAGAGTCATCCAAGAATGCAGATAGAGGTGATGAAGCCTTCACAATACTTGATGAAGCTTCGACGAGCTACATTGAACAAGATTACGATGTAGTCATTGATTCAGGAGCAACATCACACATCACCTACAACAAGAAAATCTTGATCGACTTCAGAGAACTCGAAAATAACATAGCAGTGATTCTATGTGATGGGAGCAGACATGATGTCAAAGGCATCTGGACTCTACAGTTGCGAACACTATCAGGTCAAGTAGAGCTGCCAAGAGCACTCTACATGCCTTCACTGAGAAAAGATCTGCTATCAGTCTCCAAGATGGCAGATCTTGGAAGTTGAGTTTTGTTCGATGGCAATACATGCTGTATGATTGAGAAAACTACAAACAAATTGCTAACGGTTGGATGCAGAGAAGGAAATCTCTACCAAGCCAAGATAATCAGCAACTCTCATAGCATATTAAATGCATCAGAGAATGAAGATCAGCTCTGGAATAGGAGAATGTATCATCTGAACATGAGGAGCATGTATGACATGTGTAAGAAAGACATAGTCTTAAGTCTAAAGATATCAAGACCTAATATTGAGTTTTGCGAAGCCTGTCAAAAAGGCAAACAACATCGGAATCCATTCACACATGAGGGAAGAAGAGCCAAAGAAGTTCTTGAGCTCGTCCACTCAGATGTCTGTGGACCGATGAAAATGGATTCGCTCTCAAGATCAAGGTATTTCCTGACATTCATAGATGACTATAGCTGGATGACTACGATCTACTACCTAAAGAAGAAATCTGAAGTGTTTGATTCCTTCAAGAAGTTTGTGGCATTTGTAGAGCAACACACCTCAAAGAAGATTCAGATCATCAAATCTAACAATGAAGATGAGTACAAGAGCAAAAAATTTTCAAGATTATGCCAAGAACAATGGATCGAACATCAGTTCACTCCTGCGTACACACCAGAATATAATGGTGTCGCGAAAAGAAGAAATTGGACGCTAGTCGAAGGAGCCAGATGCATGATGGCACAGGCTCAATTGCCAAGTCAATTCTGGGCTGAGGCAATAGCTACAGTTGTACACCTGCAGAACAGATGAACAACGACAACGTTGGAAAATAAGACATTGTATGAAATGTGGACAGGTAGAAAGCCTGATCTATCATACGTGCATGTGTTTGGATGTGTAGCATACAAGAACATTCCAAAAGAAAAGAGAAGCAAGCTCGATGATAAATTTGAGCAAATGATCATGGTCGGGTACTCGAACGGAACACAAGTGTACAGAGTCTACAATCCAACCACAAAAAAGGTTGTTTCGAGTAGAGATGTGAAGTTCGATGAGTCCACATTCCCTGGTCTAAAAGATGAAAGAGGCCATGAGATCTTCACACTGCTGCCAATTCAAGAGGGAGATCGAGGACTGACGTCAAATTAGAATGTTGAGCCATAGACTCACAGCTTGACAATAAAAGTGTGAGCCTTTCAGTGCGTGGTTCCTTGGGCTCCACCATGTGAAAATGTGGTTCATGTTGGTGCAACCGATCATTTAACCAGTGCGCAGTGGTGAGCCCACCTGCGGTATCCGTTCGACGCCAACTGGAGGTTCCGTGGGATTGTCTCTTTTTGCTCTTTTTCCTCCGCTTGTGCTTTCTATACCCAGTGTCTTATTTTCTGGTACTGGCTTCTTTCTTCCCTGACATTCGGATATGGCGCGGAAGTTGAGGGTTGGTCGTCAGTGACCGATGGTGGTGGTGAGGGAGCCACTTCCTTCCTCTTTTGTGCTCGCGTAACAGCTAACACAGGGGCGTGGAATTGTCGTCCTTCCGATGGCATCCCTGCTGGAACTATTGGTTGCTGTATTGCAATGAAGTTAAGAGGTGCACTACTTCCAGGTTTAAATTTAAATGGACAGTTCTTGAAACAGTGTCCATAACCGCATTCTCGGTAGAATGATGTATATTGTCCCTTGTAGGGACATTCCGCTATTCTGTGTCCTTCGTCGCATCCGTAGCAGCCGTAATTTCTTCTGCCTTGACGCTGAGTTTGAGCTGCATAGGCCGCAACATATTCATTTATGGCAGGATCCATAAATGGTTCATTTGGTCCATACCATTGGTGCTGCCCAAGTTGAGGTGGCATTTGCATCTCTGATTCCGCTGCTGTCAGGTTTACGTGGGCCACTTGTTGATTGGCTAGCCTTGGTGGTGCAGGTAAGGCCATACACTGTTGTTGATTCGGTGCATCGTACCTTGGTCCCGCGTTGGGTGCCCCTTGATGGTAAGAATAAGAAGTCTGATAAGGACTTATCTTTTGTTGAACAATCCGGGGGTTAAACGGACAAAATGTCGTATCGTGCGATGTTGCATTGCACAAATGGCAGAATCTATGTGTAGTCTCAGATTTTGCTTTAGGATTGGACGCTCATTCGCTGTATGGTTTTGCGTGCACACTGAACACCATACATTCTCCCGTCTTGGATACTACAGTTGGTTTGGTTCTGGTTGATGTGGTGTTACTGCTACAGCTCCTTGTAAGGCTTTCAGTTTTTGGTCAAACTGCGCCGTAAGTTGCTCCATCTGCTGTTTGTGTAATTTCATCATTTGCTCCAACAACAGTTTTGTGGATAGAGTAGATGCATTTGATGATGATAATGCGATCGAGGGAGTAGGGGTGTGGGTGGATGGATATTCGTCGTCAGATCCCTCATCCTCTTCCCTGATGGCATCTTCCATAGCTTCTTGTAGAGAAGCGTACTGCTCCCGTCGTTTCAATTCTCTTCTGATGCTTCGTGGTAGTCCGGCTAGGAACCACATGATCATCGCGTGATCGGGAGTTAGGGCTGCACTGCACTCAGATCGTAAGGGGAGAGTGAAGTGATAGCTAGAGGATCTAGATATGGGAAGTTGTACAGACTAGATTTTAGAGAGAGTGCTAACTTTTGTGATGTTGCTTACAAAACCAAGATTTAACAGAAAGATCTATGGCACAAGAGATTGGGCCACCTCAATTTCAAGGCCATGACATCTATGGTCAAAAGAAGAAAAAGATATTGGACTACCAAAATGTATGACAAAGGAGCTTCAACCTTGGGAAGCTTGTGCATTGGCAAAATCTCATAGAAGACATTTTCAAAGATCCAACATCAAGACTCATCATCCTCTTGAGTTGGTGCACTCAGATGTTCACTTCTCCTCGTCCATGAGCAAAGGAGGAGCAACTTGCTTTGTAACTTTCATAGATGATTACACAAAATTTTCTTGGGTGTATCTCTTGTCTTCCAAATCCATGGTGTTTGGTATCCTCCTTAAAGTTCAAAGCTTTAGCTAAAAATCAGTTTACTTGTAAGTTGCCAAGCTTTGAGATGTGATAGTGGAGGGGAGTATATCTCCAACAAATTTAATGACTATTGTGAACAAGAGGGAGTGAGGAGAGAGTCTATTTGTTCTTATTCTCCCCAAAAAAATGGGGTTGCTAAAAGCAAAAATAGAACTCTATGTGAATGTGCAAGATCAAAAGATTTTTGGAGAGAAGCAATTTCATGTGCATGTGCTAATTATCTTTGTAATAAACTTCCTAATCTTGCTCTTGGAGGAAGATCCTCATATGAGATATTGTACATGGAAAAGCCTAAGGCGGATCACCTTAGGATCTTTGGTTGCATTTGTTTTGTGCATATGCCTTTAGAGACTGTGAAACATATCTCAAGATCCTTTTGACCGATTTCCAATGAGATAAAGGAAGATCCTAGTTCCTATCAAGGGAATTATGATTGGATATTCAACATTGAAGAAAGCCTATAGAATCTTTGTTCCCTCTACAAACAAGATTATTGTGAGTAGAGATGTGATCTTCCATGAAAATCAAAAGTTCAACTTGGAAGGGGCCGAGATCAAGTCATCTAAGATTATCAATCTTGATGCTAATCAAGATATGTTGGGGTCGAGGCTTGAGGAGGAGAATATTCAAGCAATCACACCAAGAAGATCCATGAGAGAGATCTCCAAGCCAAAGAGGCTCACTTAGGTGGAGAAAGGCGACACCACCTTTTATGTTTTTTTCATCTCTCATGAAGAGCCAAGAAATGTCCAAGATGCACTCCAATCCAAGAAATGGCTTAAAGCCATCACCAATAAATATGATGCCTTGATCTCTAACTTGGGAGCTTGTGGATCCACCTATCAACAGGCACGTGGTTGGATGCAAGTGGTTGTTTTGAATAAAGTACAACAATTATAGATCTATCAACAAATTCAAAGCAAGACTATGTACAATAGGATATGCACAAATCCAAGGTCTTGATTGTCGGAAATCAGTGGGATTGATCAGAGATGGACTCTGGTACCACTTTGGAAGCGATGAGTTATAGGAATGGGTTCTAATAGAAACAAAACGCTCATACCAAATCGAAAATTTGCGGAATAGCAACAAAAGTTAAGCAACGGGTGGTTGTGGATCGGAAGCACGTTAGTTAGCAACAAATAATCAAGATGAATAATCTATAACAATGCGCAATAGAACACAATAGTGTAGACAAAATTGCACTTTGATTGATTAAAAATTGAGTATAATGGCTTGAAGCAAAAACGGCCTTAGCTAGTTGATCATTTTTTGTGTAATAACACTTGCTACAGAATTGTTGTCTTATGAATGATATCTACATCTTCTTATTACAACTGATCAGTACCTTGTAAGCAGTAAAGTCTATCTACTACATTTTTTACAACCATCATTGGAACTATAAATGCATGTACAAAGTAGGTGGACTGTCAACGTCGGGTCGTGGGTCGGATTTTTTCTGACCGACAATATCGAAAATATACAATAACTTGAGAAATCACGAGACTGACTCGGAAAATACGAGTTCCATAACAGATGTTGAGATGCTTTGTTGCTTGGACATACTTCATAACTTTCATGAGCGCTTTCCAATGTGTTGGCCCTTGGATTTGATAGGAACTGGCTAAGTGAACTGATCGAGTATGCAAGGCCGGGGGTCGAGTGTAGATCATTGCATACATTAGTGAGCCGATGATGGAGTGAAATGGATATTGCTTCATTTCCTCCTTTTCTGTCTCTATTTGAGGAGATTGTTCCATTGACAGCTCTAAACTAGGGTTAATTGGAAAGTGACTTGATTTGCAATTGGTCATTCCATATTTGTCTAGCACGTTGTTGAGATATCGTCGTTGATTGATGAAAATCTGTCTGCTGGATCGAATTCTAAAAATCCAAATTCCAACACAGCAATGGGTTGGACCCATATCTTTCATTTTGAACTCCTGTGCTAGCAGGCATTTTGTATCCTTCATTTAATTCAGACTATTACTGAATAGTAATGTATCATTTACATAAAGAGTGATGATAATGAAGGAATTCGATACAGACTTAAAATAAACATTCGAGTCTGCCGAGTTTGGAATAAAACCATTCTCGATTAGAAATGCGTTGATTTACTAAAACTAGCGTCTTTGTGACTATTTCAAACCATACAGAGCCTTATGGATTTTGCATACTAGGTGCTCCTTACCCTTTAGTTCGTATCCCTCTAGTTGTGGCATATAGATTTCCTCTTTGATAGTCCCGTTGAGAAAAGCAGTTTGGACATCCATTTGGTGGACTTCGAGATCTGCTGTAGTTACAAAGAAGTAATCAAATGGAAGCATGTTTGACAACATGATTGAAGGTCTCGGAATAACTAGATATGGAATCTGGGAGAAGCCTTTGGCAACTAGCCTGGCCTTGTATTGATTTAGCCTTCCTTCAACATCATACTTCGTTTTGAATATCCATTTGCATGGAATTAGATTTTGATCCTTTAGCATCTTAGTTACAATTCATGTTTGATTCTCAATTAGAGCATCGAATTCTGTGTCCATTCCAGCATTCCATTGATCAGCATCAGGAGTTGACATTTCCTCTGATACAGTGCTTGGTTCCTACACAAAGTAGCAAGCTGGATCATCCATAAATCAAGATGGAGGCTATCTAGATCGGTTCGATCTTCTGGGCTAAACTTCGATCCTCTGATGTGATTGGATTCGTTGAGGTTCTCTGACTCATTTTCTGAGTCAATATCAATTTTTTGTTTTTCGATTCTAGAGCTGCTTTTGATACTTGGATCAGAAATTTCTTCGATACTTGGATCAAAAATTTCTCAAGCTTTTTCCTTGTGGTTGATAAATTGATCTTCTACAAAAATGACATCTCTGTTGGTGTATGACTTCTGGGTGTCCAGATTGTAGAGCTTTATGCCTTGTGATCTGGGAAATAGCCAATGAAAATCAATTTTTTGCTTGTGTCATCTAGTTTCTTTCTTAGATCAGTAGGGATCTGAGCGTAAGCTATGCATCCAAACACTCTAATGTGCTTGAGTAATGGTTTCGATCATTTCCGTACCTCATAAGGTGTTTTGTCGTTCAAGGCTTTTGTAATGAATCGATTTTGTAGATAGGCGGCTGTAGTAACAACTCCTACCCAAAAAAAATTTGGAAGAGAGGCATGGGATAGCATGCTCTTGGCACTTTCGATAAGTGTCTGATTCTTCCTTTCTGCTACACCATTGGACTGAGGTGAGTAGTTGGGTGTGTATTGTTGTTGTATTCCATTTGCCTTGCAAAACTCCTTGAATTCGGTGGAGATGATGAATTCTCCCCCTCCATCAATACGTAGAGCTTTGATCTTTCTCTAGGTCTGATTTCATGTACATGCTTTGACCTGTTTGAAGAACTTGAATGCCTCATATTTGTTCTTCAGAAAATAAGTGACAGTTCTTTGGAAAAAAATTATGAATGAATGTCTAAAAATAGTCTGTCTATGGAAGCAGTTTGCATTGGGCCACAAATGTCACAGTGTACAAGATCTAGCAAATCTCTAGAAGTATGAACTAAATCGAAAATGAATGGACTTCTAGCATGTTTGCTGATAATAGATTTTTCACATGGAGAATTTGATTTGCTAATCGAGAATGGTTCCAAAGCTACAGATCATTCACTCATTCTAGAGCTGTGCAACTTGGAGACAACTCATCTCATTTCATCAAGGGTGAAAGAACAGTCAGGGTCAAATTTCAAAAAGATGAAGTAAAGTTGATGTCCAATGTTCTTCGCATTCCAAATATGCTCTCAATAAGCAAAATTACTGATTCTGGTCGTAGGGTCGAATTCAATACAGAGGGCTGCACTGTTCTTGACAAGTCTCGAAAAGTTTTAGCATTCAGGAGAAGATGGGGCAACCTTTACAAGCTTAGTCACTACTATTTTTCAAATAGTCAAGCTCTTCACACATCTACTTCTGAATCAACTGATATGCTTTGGCATTTCAGATTAGGCCATCTAAATTTCAATAGTATTCATCAAATGTCGAATCAGAATCTAGTGTAAGATCTTCCTTCGTCATGTGTTGTGTTGCTCCCGAGTCCAAATAACAGGAATCACTATCATGTTGTTCTCCGACCTTGGTCATGAAGGCTGCCTCATCTTCCTCTTGTTGCTGGATCGAATTACTGGTTGTTGCAACATTTGCTTGTTGTTGGAACTGCTTCTTCTTTTCATTGTTGTATTTCAAGTTCTGCAGTCCTTAATAACATGGCCAGTCCTCTTATAGAATTTGCAGAGTAGTTTTCGCATTAGCTGGAATGATGAAGTTCCAGAATCGATCTCGAACATAAATTTGATCCAAAATTCGATCCAGACTGCATGTTGCTCTTGCTGCTAGGATAATCTGACATTGTAGATTTGTTTGACCCAAAATTTTGATTTTTGTTTGAATACAGAGCTTGAGGATCCCATAGTTCTTTGGCAAGTAGTACGACTCTCATTTTGAATTTCCAGAGATGGTAGTTCTCTTTGTGGAGTTTGTCAATCAGAGATGAACTAGAAGACAGATCCATTCTGGTGTGGTGAGCGGTTGGTAAAAACAATGATATTGGAATATTGTTGGTTGCGCGCTTGCTGAAACTAAGTCTTAGTAGAAATAAGACTGATAACCCACAATAGAAATGCAGATTACTGAGCCACTCAAGAAATTACGGGACTGACTCGGAAAATACGAGTCGAGTCGATCCGGTATTAAGAAACTCTAAAACATATGAGTCGAGTCGATCCGGTATTGAAAAAATTTAAAACATACGAGTCGAGTCGATCCAGTATCGAGAAAATCTGATATTTGAATTTCGGCCTTCTACTTAAAAATTCGAGCCTTCTTTTTCTGGTTTTCTGGTATAAGTATATAAAGCTTTCAAGATGCTTACTGAATGGATTTGGGCTTGAGCATTGAAATCCAACATTGACTATGAGGACACTTTTGCATTTGAGACCAAGATGGTCACAATAAGAGTCATTATTTCTGTTGCATGCTACTTCAAATAGGGATGTTCCAACTCGATGTCTCAAATGCCTTCCTCAATGGATATCTTGAGGAGGAGATTTATATGGAGCAACCCAAAGGTTTCATAAAGAGAGGTGAAGAATCCAAAGTATGTCTCTTGTTCAAAAGCTTAAACAAGCCCCAAGATCTTGGTATGCAAACTCTTATCTTATCTCACTTGGATTCTGCACTAAAGATACAAATCAATACAAAACATATAAACTTGATGGCCTCTAAAGATTGTGAATCTATAACAACAACATTCAATATGAACACACGATATGCAATACACATAGTTGCCATCATATATCAACCACCACGTACAAATATAGCAATATGCTGCAACACCTTTTAAAAACTTCTCCAATCTCTACTCGGAGATATTCCATGCATCTTTTAAGGGACTTCAATATAGATGTGTTCACTGAAACGACATCTTCACGAAATGCTTATAACTTTCTATCTTCATACAAACTTCAACTATCCTGCAAAGAACCGAAACTGTTTATGGAGGTCAACTAGACCAAATCTGGACAAATGCTCCATTGATTGACTGCAATAACTTCCCAATAATATTTCCCACTTCATAAACCCTCTTCCAAAACAACATCTCCTACAACTTCGACCTTCGAATTTGCGTAACCTTGTTCAACAAGGGAACTTCCAACAACCACCACAAATCTACTGGATCCATTTAAAACTCAATACCTTTTCTTCTTCTTTTACACAGAGTTATGCAACTGGTGGCTATACATAACATACACATCTTTGCCAACACCATGTGCCCAACATCAAGTGACAAGCAAGTTCCTAAGATGTCACAACATAGCAGTTGGAAACTTGTGCCTTCCCAGTCAACAACTCTACCCATACGCCATGTTGCGATGGGCTTAAAGTCAATATCTTGAAAGAGCAAATGTAAACTTCATAATCTTGTATATCACATACGGTACTTTAGGCATTAACTTTTTTTCTTTTTCTTTGTTCATCAACTTTGACTTTTGCTTTCAAACTGTCCTAAAAGATAATTGGCCTTCCAAGGCAGAGCCTCTCGTGATACCTATCACCTTGTCTAAAGAACAACGGGGTTTATGTGCTTGTATAAGAACTTTAAATATTTTATGATATCGATTTTGAGAAAACATGCTGATTTTATTCCTATGCCTTGCCGATTTTCCCAGCACTCTCCTATGGCGTCCACTGGTCAAACGACCCCCAAGTTTGGACCTGCCTAATATAGTGGGCATGTGGCTCTATGCCTCCTCTCCCACTATAAAGTACCTTAGCTTAGGGTTATGGTTTAGGGTTTCCTTAAGGGAGAGCGTTTGCTCAGCTTTTGGATCGCCATCGCCATTCCTTCCTGCTATCTCGCCGCTTGCTTTGCACGATCTCATAAGGAGTTCTCCATCATCATGAGTAAGTAGTAATATTCCAGTAATGGCTTATTCATACTCTTTTTTGCACTATGTTAAGCCTTGTTCTGACTGTTATTCGGGTTTTGCATTCTCTCTGGAGATGCAAGATCATCTCGAGGATCCAAAACTTTTCGTCTTTCTTCTTCTATTTATAATCTCCTGGATTAGATGCTGTCAAAACCTTTTGTTCTGAGCCTTTTCATTTGCTTAATTGATACCAGAAAGCATCTACTGTTATGTAAGAATTTGCCCCTTTTGTTTTGAGCTTTTTCATTTACGTTTATTCGAGAGCTTGTACCTTGTTCTTAAAGTAGTTGATTGGTTGTTAATTGGAAGCCGTTTACAATGTAGGAGGCTCTCTGCTGAGTTGTTATGATCATGTTTGAAGTAAGCTAGCTACTTAGGAAGTGGGGTTGGGAACAAAATTCGGGAGACATGTTAACCACTGGTTTCCGTTTCTGATAACTTTGGTCACGTTTTCTTAATCAGGTAAGGTGCACGGATCCCTTGCCCGGGCTGGGAAGGTCAGAGGACAGACGCCAAAAGTCACGAAACAAGACAAGAAAAAAAAGCCGAAGGGCAGGGCTCACAAACGTATGCAGTATAATCGACGCTTCGTAACTGCTGGTATGCGGTCTTTTCTGTAACAAGGGTCTTCACATCCAGTATTCATTTTGTGAGCAGTAAGGATAAATTTACATTATTGTAGTGAGTACACCCGCTTTTTTTCTTTATTGTCCACATTGAGGTTGTTGTTCAATTTTTGAATTACTTGCTAGGTAATAAATCTCTTATATGTTTGATAGAATTTCTCAAATTGCTAAACTTTGTTGTTGTTATTTGGTGCAGTAGTTGGATTCGGGAAGAAGAGGGGGCCAAACTCGTCCGAGAAATAATCTGGTATATGTTATTTCTAGCAGGAGGTTGTGCTGTTGGCCAATGACAAGTTACTGATCTTGCAATGAAGTGGTTGCCCAATATTGTGTTATAACATGAGAAGTGCCATATGTGAGTTTGGATATACTTTGACCGTTGTTGTAGATCTGTTTATTGTCTGCCTTTTGAGGAGAATGAAATGTCTGGCATGAGCAGCATAGCTCCTTTTTGCATTGTCTACAGCATTGAGAAGCTTACTTTCCTTCCTTCAATTGAAAATTAGAATATAAATTTCAGTTATTTTTCAATTAATACATCAGCCAGAATGAGGGCTAATTCATATGCCCTGCTGAATCTGACAACTATGTTTAAGCTTTATCTGGACAGACTCAGTATATAAGAACTCAACATGTAGCTTCAACTACTTATGATGAAGATTTGGGGAAGTTAGGTCCAAATGAGTTAAATATTTATAAGAGGAGGATTTGCACATGCTGACTATTTTATTGTGGATTGAAGTGGTGTTCTGTTGAGTGTATGGCTACTTACCACATAGTTATTTATTGTGTTTTTTGTATGTATACTCAAGACGGTGTATGTTTTATTGTGCACAGCATCAACAACAAATAATCTCCCCCCTCCTTTGTATGCAGAAGTTTTTTGGCTTTTAATATTGTAGTTCGTGTTATCCTTGTATTCCTGGTAAACACTACTATTTTTCCAGAGCGTAAAGCTTCTAATTCTAATGGAATAGAAGGGAGTAGAGCTTTTTATGCTCATCTATTACTAGTCACTTTTTCCTGTTTGAGTAGAGTGTGTCAACGTTTGGTGTATTGTTAAGTTCAAAGTTGTTACACACAATACTTGCTAATACAACAATTCTTATTTGGAATTCATAAATCAATGCTATTAAATATTGTAGCAATTCTGGAAAACACTAATGGTTGTGATTTTTTGATGTGTCCAAGTATCAAGCATTTAGATGATATTTTGATAGAATATAGCGCATAGAGTGTGGCAATATCAACATAATTCATAGGCTTTGGTTCTTTTAACACTGGCACTTAGTCTATGATAAAGTCATGAACTATTAGTTTTGCATTTTTTACTGATTTTTGTAGTGAGGATGCATTTGTAGATCATTCAAGTAATTTGATTGCCTTTGTTACTCCATAGGATTCACACTTCTGAGAAATGCATACGAAATAGTTTTCTTTGTCATTTCAGCTTTTATTAAGATGATTGATAGTAGATTACGAAATGTCTTCAAAGCTCGCATATGCAAGTTTTTGTATGCAGATTGTTCCTGCATAATGCCTTTTTGCAACTTGGTATTGTTTAGGTTTCTTTTCATTTTGGTTGGCTTTGTTCATATTTTTGAACTCTAAAATTGCTCTATTCGTGTGGTGTCGTTGAGGGTTTGTTTGTCTCTTTGTTATTGACATATATGCATTTCCAAGCAGATCAAAATCTCGATTTAAACATGTGAAAGTAAATTTAGCTCACTTTGTTTGAATAGCAAAGTTGTGTTTTGAAGGATTTAAGCGACTTCCATCATTTGAGTTAAGAGTGGAATTTCTTTTGAACAAAATAGTAGGAATGGAGTTTTTAAGACTATTAAAGACTATGTATAGCTTTGCTAAGCATTATTGAATGTTTGTTAGATGGGTAAATTCAGCTTGCAAGCAATGAGGGTGATTTGCTTTCATTGTGAGAAGAATGAAAAGCGACTAAGCAAGAGTGCAACCGAAGCTGTTATACCTTAGTGATTAATGTAACTTCAGGATTTTGTGTAATGATTGGATATCAAACCATAGTAAGTTATCAATACTTTGGAGCTGTCAAGTAGAGTATATGAAAAGAACATCAGGATCATAAGGGTGAAGCCAAATATTTCTATTTTTTGATGCCTCAAATGGTAGAGGTAAACTTTGTGATATTAGAGATGAAAGTGCTTGCATATTCCACATTTGGGTGTTGGATACATGTTAAGAGTAGAACATATTAGTAGAACATGTCAAGGTTAAAATGTTGCAAGTTATACATTTTTGACATGGTGCTCAAAGTAAGTTCACATGTTAGTATTTTTATCACAAATAATATCTTATTGTTCAAGAATGTATTTGAAATTTTAAAATACCATCCGTAAAGAGGCTAACCTCACATGTGTAACTGCATGCATGGATATTGCATGTACTACATGTCAACTCATAAAATTGCCTAGACATGTGTAGAGAGAGCTTGGATTCCATCGGGACTCCAATGCGCTCCTTTGTAGGGAAGCATTGAAATCATGGAGGCTAGAATACACTTCCTCCGAGGGAAAGCAATGCTGATTGTGCACCCTTGTGGGGAAAATAATGAAGCTGTGTTGAATAGGAATGTTTGTTTCACAGCATTATCAGAGAGTTGACAACAATTGATGAAAGCTTTGATGTCCATTTGGAAAAAAGAAAATTTTACAAAAGAAAAGATTTTTAATATCACATAATTGGACAAAGTTGTGTAATTCTGGAGTGGAAGTGTTTTCTAGAAAAATATTGATCAACAATTCTCTGGTCTTGTTTACTGTTACTGGCCTATCTTTTAATTGGTTAGGAATGAAATGGGGTACCAACAACCTATGCATTTGTTCTCTCGTAAGGTGTGGGTTCATACTTCATACCTTAACTTCAAACCATATCTAAACAGTTTAACACAACAAAGAGTTTGACAATTGACCTTACAAGACACCAAGTTGTACATATGTAAACAGCGTGCATTCTTGTACGAAAGGCAATTTGTGTTGAGTATCAATCTTATACAAATGTGGAGTAAATAAAATTCTCTGTGGTGATTCTATTTACCACCATTTGTTAGCATCAAAGCATGATACCTGTACATAATGCCTTGTGCTCAGGTGTCCTTTGTAATTTGGGACCACCTTCAGGAGCATAATGTCCATCCAATTTTCTCTTTCCTAAGAATCTGTCATTCTCTCTCTCTCTCCGGTGGAATGTGCATGTGCTATGTGGCAGCCCGCCATTGGCTGTCCACATCCACATTCCACCACAAACGTAAAAAAATTTGCAAAAAAAAAACAGCAAAATTTTTTAAAAAAAAAAAAAAAACGGTCCACGCGTACAGCCGTACTGTACGGCCAAAAAACAGAAAAAAAAAAAAAAAAAAAAAAAAAAAAAACCTTCGCACAAAGGCATTACGTAGGGGGAAGCCTCAGCCCTCGGGCCTTCCTTGCTAGTCGGGGCCTACCCTCGGGGGAGGCCCTCCTAGCAAGGAAAGCCCTCAGGCAGGGCCTTCCAACCCACCCACCCCCGAAACAAAAAGATTATTATGTAAGGGGCAAGTTGAATATCACCACAACTATTTGTTTAGAGTCCATAGGAAACATTTATAGACATGTTCGTGCTTGACAACCCAAAAAATCATCTAGGCCTTCCAAATTCAAAGGCAATCAATCAAATTTTCCTAGATATATTATTATATTGAGGGATTTTCTTTTGTATCTTGTTTTTTGCGAAAATAATGACAATAGTATATCATGCAGCACAAATATTTGTAGCCATTCTTCTAGTCGAGGAAAAGATGACCGAGGAAGATGAATTCGTCAGCATTATTATTAGATCTAAAAGGAGTTGTATGAAACCATTGAATGTCTTTGTTCTGTTGCACAATGCTATGTCTTTAATGTGTCAGGAGTAATAAACAATTCAAGTAACTAAAATCGGGAGTGAACGCGCAATGTAGGACCTAGGTGACTAGAATCAGGAGAGAAGAAACAGTTTTACTTTTATGTCCTCATGGTGCAACAGAGTGGAGTAGAAATCTAGACCTTAAGGCTAGGAAAGGACGCAGGCCATTCACCAACACACGCCTTCTTGGAAGATCAATTTGAGAGATAGATGAAGAAATTTCCTGAAAGCTGAGTTTTTGGCCCAGCATCGTGAACGCAAAGTAGTCAACCTTTTCTGGAACCTACCAATCGTTTCAATCTATACTTATTCATATTATGAAAACATATAAAAAATGAACTCCTGAGAGTTTTAAAAGAACTGTAGATTTATCTCCTCCTGTATGAACTAAGAACATCGGCGGAAGTCATACAATGTCCTAATAAATGGAAAAATACGTTCCCTCTTAGAATGCACTGAGAAGATAATTAATGCACAAACGCATGCACAACCAGCAATTATCCTGCAAACAATACGAGTGAAAGGCAGTTTCTGAGTTATTCCTTTTTATATATTTGGACACAAAATTAAGATGTACATGTAACTGGAAACAATGAACTGGCTCGGAAATCTTAAACGATCTTAATAGGTAGCTTTATTAAAAGGTCAAGGTGAGAACCAAAATTCCTTAATGGTAAAACGTCTTGAGAAATGGCACCAACTGATGATGATTAGAACAGCGATGGCTGATATGCATATAAAAAGCTAGTGATAAAGGACATCGTTCCAATTATTTAATGTAAGAATAATGTAAGAATATCCAATTATGTGAACTTTTCCACGTTATGCTAATTTTTTGGGCAATAGGCTCAACGCGAAAAGAGTGAAGAGTAAAGCAATGAGATCTGTTTCATTTCAGTATTAGGCCAAAAATTGCATTCCGTAGATTGAAATACTATCACCAAAGCAGGCTTTAAAATTTTAAGAACAAGGTAGGCATTTGAGCATAAAGACCTGATCTATATCTCCATTTCTACTTCAGGTTCATGACACGAGACAAAGCATGCTCTACTGTTCAATTCAGTGAGTACTTGGTACTTCTTGCATGAAATGAATCTTGTAAATAAGATGGCTATACTCCATCAAAACGTCGCAAAACACACTTTCCTGAAAATGCTTGCAATTTACAAATGCTTGAAATTTACAAATGCTTGATAACGATGGTTCACTAGTTTACAAAATAGACAAGGGGCACTTCACCTCCAAGCTTAATCTCAAATTATCGGCGTTAATTTTTTTAGTAAAGCCTTTGTAAAACGGTGCTGAAAATGCAAAATTAACGTTGCGGAAGTAAGGAAAATACTTCCAGAGATAGTATAATATCGACAGAAACAGAGAGAAGCTTAAGATCTATGAAACTCTTCGGACTCTTAATGATTACTTCTTCCTGTGTAGAGCTAATTTTTCCGATTCACGCGCCAGTGATTGCAGATTGCATCGTACAAGAGTGTCCGTGAAAACACATGTATCATCCTTGGAGTTACCCTCAGGAACATCAACAACATACGACTCCACCACAACGGTCCCGACAGCGCCATCAATCACAGCCTCGTGTAACGTAGTAACAGAGCGATAATTTCGAAGACGATGTTCGCCGCCTAATATACTGAAGCTTAAGACATGTTCTTCATCGTCCAAGATTTCTAATCTTTCAGTGCTGCAAGTAGCTGGAAGCCCAGTTACTACTGTTACCTCCCTAGTACTTCCAACTCTACCATCACCTTTTACAGAACAACTACGTATGAAGTGTTTGTAAGACTGAGGAGAATCAAACCTCCGGACCATTGACCACACCACTTCCACAGGCGCGCGGATGCGCTGTACAATGATAGAACAGCACTGGTGAGAGGATACCTGATGGTTGTGGTACTGCCAAACTGCATCCTGGACTTTGTCACTCTCTTCTTGAGTAAGACAGTGCATCATCCTTCTGAGGCTATTCTGTCTGGACTATTTAAGCGCAAGACAACACAAATATTACTGCAACAATTCTCCGAAGGATTGCGAAGCTACGGGAAACAGCTGAAAGCACTTGCACTACGTTGTTCCTCCTTTGTGACCCGACACGCGCACGTTCTGAAGAAGGGTTACATGCAACAAAATAGGACAAACAATCCTCGGGTTAACATCAGACTTCACATGCTCGCATCCTGATTCCTCGAACAGAACCTATATATCGCATTGATGATTGAACTCATAACAAGCTAACAACAAATGCCGAACAATTTAAAGTATGCAATATGTCAGACTTCCACCTTGCGTATTCAATTCAACTTCATAACAGAAAGAAACAGACAGACGACTCTTTTCACGAATCCAACCTTAAAGATCCGGGGTCTTCAAGAAGTCAAATCTCCGCACAAGATACTAGTATTTTATCTGACAACATAGACCTTATGCTGAGCAACCTTATAGCCAAAGATTAAGCTCTCGGTAACCATCTTTTTTCTGTCCATTAAGCCAAAAAGAAATTTATAAGGACGAATGCGCATCGCCAAGCTCACCAGCAAACAAGAATCAATATCCAGCAAAGATTAAGAACGGAATACGATCTTGCGAGTACTGTTGTGATAGGATCTAAGCCCAAAATCCAGATTACAATGAAAATACGAACATCTGCATGTGGATCGTAGAATCAAACCCATTTTTTCTTCTCTAATCCAACCATTCTTCTCTGCCCTCACCAAAAGAAGAAGAAAGGAGAAGAAGAAGATAAAGGAGAAGAAAAGAATCGACGATGGCACAATACGGATTCAATGCCCAGCAACCGTGGGATCTTTCTCCAGCGTTCAGATTCTGCCACGTCCCCACTCGATGAACGATCGAAAAATGTCCAGGTGGTAACATGACACGTGTGAGACATCCGAGTGATTGTGGGAATTTAGCTTCCTCTAAGTCCTGTCCAACGGGTTGCCACAGTCGGGTAATGGCATTAACCATCGGGCTATTCGAAGAGCCAGGAACAGCTGTCCACAGTTGAACTGTTACGGAATCACGAGGATCGACAGACCACTTGTGCGGTCGCTATTCCATCTCTGTCAACACAGCTGGATAATTGAAATTTGACGTTCCCACCTCCGGCCCTTCAACCGTGTTGCCTTGCAAGTTGCAATTACTTATTTTCCCATTTTCCAAAATAGAGTTATACTAGTTAAGAAAAAAACCAGAAAAAAAGGATTTCTTCTAGAATGAAATATTTATTTATCTTTGATTTTTTAATTCAGAATGTGAGTGAAAACTCCTATAACTAAATGAAGTGCACTTTTCAAGGCATCTGTAAAAATGAAGTTTTTCTTCAGATTTTGTCCATCACTTGCTCACATTCCCAAAAAATTATAGACCCTTCAAGTACAATTCTGAAAAAAAGCAAGAAGACCCTTAGCTCCTCCTTTGGTTTCTAATTTTAAGGGCATTCATTCAGTATATGCAATGGTCCTAAGATTGTTGCATGAGACAGCCTTTAAAGCAACATGGGACACTCACATTGCAATGTTATGGTCATGCTTGGCTTATTCTGCCCAAGAATGGCAAAAACCCAAATCCTCAAGACTTCCTTTTTGCAAGGAGAATGACTTCTAAGCAATGGGAAAAATGTGGAAGGAAGCTATTCTACATGCATTAATTTCTTTCCATAGCCTACAAGCGAGAATGCTTAAGGAGTGCACTCCAGGGGCACCTGCAGTGCTGGCCCCACTCCATCCAAGGGTGATGGGATGGAGCTAAGGGAGAAAGAATATATCTCTCCCCTTGGATGGTGTGGGGCCTATGCAACAGAGGCACTCTGTAGGTGCCTCTACGGTGATAATGAGAGCCCATCCCTACAAGCTATAATAATAAAGGCTTGTGTGTCATTATAAAAACCTTTATTGAAGGTAGTTGACTTATTTTGCAAAAATCATCAATATTTGAGTAATTATTGTGCATGAAGCAAAGGAGACCATACAATCTCATAAATCAAGCTAGGGACATCCTCGACTAGTAAGTAACTTGGATTGGATCTACAACTACTAACATTTGAGGTTGATGGTTTCACATTAAACCCAAATTGAAAATGCAAAGATCATTTTCTAGATCTAAGCGAAATTTGTAAAAGCTCTCAAGTCCCTCTTCCTCTTGAGCTATATGCTCTCTACTCAACTACAAAACTTTGCGTTTATCCGCAACATTGATCCATGCAACATGTGACACATAGTCATCTGTTTATTGTTTTGCTTGTCTAGATTATCCACCCAAAAACTCCCATTTTTCTACACAATCTGACAAGTCTATTGGAAATCACCATCAATGGCGTTGCAAATGTTATTTGCATGAATAATCCATGTGTGGATGTTCCATGCAGAAAGTGTTTAGAAAACTCTGGCAACACCTTGGTGGGAAATCAATTCTGGATGTTTCTTGCATTCATTGCATGGATTATCCCCATGCATAAAAAATCCTTGCAAAATTTTGGTTCTTTATGTGGCGTTGTGAGAAGCTGAGGCCTTTTTTTGTTGTGTGTGAATAATCCACATGTATATTGTAGTGCCTAGATTGCAATAATGTGTGGATAAATTATCGATATGCAATATCCACGTCCATTATCCACACGAGCCAATGTCAATGCAAGTAGAGTTTTGGATAAAAAAAATTCATTTACAAGTTTTTTCACAAATGCAGACATTCAAGCCAAAAATTGACAACCTTGATGGATCTACAATTGTGGAGTAGGCTTTATGAAGAGGTTGCTTGAGCATGTTTTACCATGTTGCCTCTACGTTTAGTTCCGAAATTGACTATTGTCTAGGAGACTTATTCTTTTTTTTAAGTGACAACTCAGTTGTGCATAGGCAAGCTGCTAGGGAGCCTCCACTGTTGAAAAGAGGTATATGCAATAACGACAAGTCAAAGACTGTGGCGACTTATCGAGTGCAGCGGAATAGAGCCTTCTTTCCTAATGCATGACTACGCCTATCAATATTGAACAAAACATAATGAAAGAAGTCACGTTCAATCTTATAGTGACAGAAGTCACGTTCAATCTTATAGTGACCAATTTGAAATCGCTAGCACTACAGTGATTACGTAGTTTCTAAAAAATTAAACGTCGCACAGTGATTGTAATCGCGACAAACTTTTTTTTTTCAATCGTTGCAAAATAATGTCACTTTGAGCGACTTTACGTAAACGTCGTTTTGCGATATTTTTTTAAGCGACATTTGGGTTTTAACGTTGCCATGTGACGATGTGTTCAGAAAAACAACTCGAGAGATCAATTTTTGCAAAGTCATAGTTATTGATCGTCGCATTGTGACGAAACAAGTGAGCGACATTTCAAGTAAGTGATGATTAACCGTTTGCAAGATTAAACGTCGCCCAAACAACGCTGTTGTTATAACTTTGTAGACTGTAAAACCCGAGAGATGTTTTTGATGAAGTGACATTTTAGAAACGGTTATTTATCGTCGCATTTGCGACGAAACGAGTGAGCGACGATTTATCGTCTGCACAATTAAACGTCACCCGTCGACGCTATTATAAGTTTGTTGACTATAAAACCCGAGAGATGTTTTTTGGAAAGTTTTAGCGATGGTTATTTAACGTCACTGGGCGACGTATAGGTTGCATCAATATAACATTGCTGTGGCAATTTATATTTATTACTTGTTCATTTTTTGGAGAAGATTAGATATGATATTATCTCTCTTTGCCAAATGTCTAGATGTTCTTTATGCAAATATGGAGTATGTTGAGTTTTTGTACAGTTAATGTTCCTCATATGATACGACAAAGAAAACTTTGTGTGCAAGACTTTGTGGTAGTCGTAAATTGGGCTACAAGATCCTGGCCATCAACCATTGCTCTTTCTAATTGCTCTTTTATCTATGAGCAAGAACTGACAAAAATTCTTGCACATTCCTAAACAGCTTAAGTGTTGAAAAATGAAAAATCATCTATCTTGACTTTAGGCTTTTGACAAAGTTTATTCTATGTGTATATGTCTAGAAGAAACTCGAGCTACATGGGTTCTTCAAGTCTAGTTGGTAATATACAACTTGCATATAGAATGTAGGCATAGAAATGTCAATAATAGGCTTGTAGAAACTCGTGATATATCACATGCAATGGTTGTAAGTGATCCATAGTGACATGCAAGGCATGCACAAAGTGAATTGGACACATGCATGATATTTGTACAATTCTAGTTGAAAATTTGACACTTGGTAAAAGTAGGCAAAATACATGCACGTAAAGTGACAAATGTCACTAATTCTCTAAGTTTCACTTTTAGATGTGGATGAAAGTTGGATGGAGATGGTTCTACCTCGAGCTACTCCAAACTCCATAAATATGTGTAGACTCTCTCATATTTTTTTATGAAGAACTAAGCTTTGAAGCTATTCCATGTCAATTTGGATCTACACTATTGTTTGCTTGAATTTTGCTCTCTCTTTCTCTCTCTAACTCGAGTAGAGGCTTATGCTAATGCATGAAATTGTTGTAATTCTTCTCTCTTGTTTATCAAAGCAATCATTCTTTGATTCTTAGCATGCTAGATTGTGATTTAGCCATAAAATCTTGTACTAGATCTTGGCATTCAATCTAGAATCAATTTATGTGCTAAACACAAAGCTTAACAAGATCATTCACACTTGAGGATCATTCCCCACACGTGTGAGCTTGCTGGAATTTTATCATGGTATTAGAGCCAAATTAAGCTTTGCATGCTATTATCGCTGTTTGTGCAAGAATTTGTGAGCCCAATTCAAGCAAAAAAGCTGTTTATCACTTTTCTTTACCTTTTCTTGAAAAGTGTTTGGATCAAAGAGGATTGAAACTAGATTTTCAGATCAGAATTGACATTGTACGGAATTCTGGAATTCCGCACGTGTGAAAATCAGAGATTTTCAAACCTCTTTATTTCTTTCATAACCGGTCCAAAGATATTGATCTTATAGCTTGATGGAAAGCTTATAAAGTGTACTTTCCATTGCAATTGATCTCAAATCAATCTGATGTGTCTATCAAGAGTTATAAGCTCTTAAAGAGGGTAGGGAGAAGTCCAAAATCCAAGTGACCACTTTTTGATTTGATCCAATTTAGCTTGATTCACAATCCATTGTTTTGAGATTCAACACAAGAAACTAAAGATCAAGACAAAGTTTGAAGTTATTGAACACTTTTGAGCCTTCTTTGAATCATTAGTGTTTTCTTTTGTAGCATCTAACACGTGCCAAAAGTAGAATCAAAACTTGTCTATATTTCTCAATCCATTTTGAGAGACTGATCTAGATTATCTTGTTTTGTGAAATATTTGACATCTATCTCAAATACAGTTGCAAGTTTTTCACATAGGATTGATAGCACACCCTTGAAAATTCCTGTAGTGAAAGAGAGTAGCAACATCAAGTCTGTTTGGAACAAGCTCAAACATATAATTGTCCAATAACAAGAATAGTCTTCACAATTATGGCATCTGTGGGAGGATATCTCCTAGAAGCAAGTGAAAGACTAAGTACCTCCAATTATTCAATATGGAAGGTAAGGATGGAGTCTATTCTTATACTCCAGGATGTTATGGACATAGTACTTGGTATTGAGGAGGAGCCTCAAGCACAACTTGAAATACCAAAGTATACTAGGAAGAGAGCTAGAATGGCTCTACACTTCATTAAAATGAATGTCTCTAATGAGATTCTAAGAGAAATAGGATCTTGCACCACTGCTAAAGAAGCTTGGGATGCACTTAAGTCAATCTATGAAGCTAAGAACACTTCTAGAATACTCACTCTTAGAAATCAGATTTTTCAAAGTTTTCAAAGAAGTGAGGAGAGTGCATCAAATTATGTTCTAAGAGTAAAAGATCTTCATAGGGAGCTTGCTTGTGTTGGTGTCACAATCAATCAAGATGAGCTAGTACAAGTCATTCTTAATGGCTTAAAAGAAGACTATGATAATCTTGTTCAATCCTTTGCCATAAAGGAGGAGTTGTCCAATTTGGAGACTCTTCAAGGGATTCTTATCTCTGAAGAAGCAAGGCAAAGTTACAAACTTTCAAGGATGAACAAACTTGAGCATATTGCGAGTGAAGGGAGGAGCAAGAACCATTTTTCTCAAGCTTTCAACAAAGACAAAGCCAAGGACAAAGACAAAGATGGTAAAGAGGATGACTCAACTCATCCTTCTACTTTCAAGACCAAGAAGAAGAAAGTCAAGTGTTTCTTTTGTGGCAAGAAGGGGCACTATGCCTCTAATTGCCTCAAAAAAAAAAATCAACTCAAACAAGCAAATCTCTCTAATGAGAAAGAAGAAGACTTTATTGCAAGTGACGGAGAAGGATCCCTCATGGTGTCAAGCTTTTCTTCAACACCCTTCAAGAAGGATGGAGCATGGTACATCGATAGTGGTACCTCATCACATATGTGTTGTTCAAAGGAGTCTTTTGACTCTATTGTACCTTATAAAGGTCTTAAAAAATCTATTTATACAACAAATGATCATGAATGCTCTATTGAAGGAATTGGCAACATTCTATTAAAACTTGCTTCTTCTAAAGTTCTATCACTTTCCAATGTTCTTTTTGTTCCTAAGCTTACAAAGAACTTGATAAGTGTTGGAAAGTTGCTTGATTGTGGTTGTGATGTAAAATTCAATTCCAATACTTGCTTTATTAAGAAAGGTAATGAGATCCTAGCTAATGGATCTAGATATGGTGGCATCTTCAAGTTAAATTCTTATGAGAAAAATTGCTCTTATGTCTAAGGAGGAGTTATGGCATAAAAGGTTGGGGCATCCTAACTATAAATCTATGCTTTCTATGAAAATGATAAGGGTATTGGCCTACCAAGATCACTTTCCAAAGATATCAAGCCATGTGAGGCTTGTGCTATTGCAAAATCACATAGAAAGCCATATCAAAAGTCTTCCATTAAGACTTCTCATCCTTTGGAATTAATTCACTCGGATGTTCATTTTTTTCCCTCAAAAAGTAATGGTGGTGCAACTTGTTTTGTTACCTTCATTGATGATTTTACAATATATACTTGGTTGTACCTTCTTTCTTCAAAAGCTATGGTGTTTGAACACTTCCTTGTTTTCAAAGCTCATGTTGAGAAACAATTTTCTTTCAAAGTTAAAGCTTTGAGATGTGATGGAGGAGGTGAATACATTTCCAACAAGTTCTATGATTATTGTGAGGTTGAAAGGATTAAGAGAGAGTTTTCTTGTGCTTATTCTCCATCTCAAAATGGAGTTGCTGAAAGAGAAAATCAATCTCTATGTGAATGTGCTAAAGCAATTCGAGTCGAAGCTTCTTTGCCTATTGAATATTGGGAAGAAGCAATTAATTGTGCAATAGATTACCTCACAATGCACTCGCAGGAAGATCACCATATGAAGTCTTGTTTAAGAAGAAACCTAAGGTTGATCACCTTAGAGTTTTTGGATGTGCTTGCTTTGTTCATGTACCCTTGGAAACAAGGAAAAGAGATGATCCATATTCAGTCAAAGGGATCATGGTTGGATACTCATCCAACAAAAAAACATACAGAATTTATGTTCCCTCTACCTCAATTACAATTGAGAGTGGAGATGTTCTTTTCCATGAGAATAAAAAATACATCTTTGATGAGGCCGAGATCAAAGATTCTCAAAAGGATTCTCCTATCATCACCCTTGAAGATTATCATGGAGAGATGGGGCCGAGAATTCAAAGGGAGTCACCTCAAATCTTTTCACCAAGGACATTACAAAGAGAAAGATCCAAGCCTAAGAGGCTTACATGTGGAGATAAAGGCAAGCAAGTGGAACTCAACTCCACTAATTATGCATATTTTGTTTCACATGAAGAGCCAAAGGATGTATATGATGCACTCAACTCAAAAGAATGGTTTCTAGCCATGAAGGAGGAATATGATGCATTGATTGCCAACAAGACATGGGAGCTTGTGGATCTTCCATCTAACAAGCACACTATTGGTTGCAAATGGGTTTTTCGAGTCAAATATAATCAAGAGGCACAATCAACAAGTACAAGGCAAGATTTTGTGCAAAGGATTTTGCTCAAGTTTATGGACTTGATTATGAGGAGACTTTTGCTCCAGTTGCAAAGATGGTATCAATTAGAATCATCATTTCTATTTCTTGTTTTTTCAAATGGCAAGTTTTTCAACTAGATGTCTCAAATGCATTTTTAAATGGATATCTAGAAGAAGAAATTTATATGGATCAACCCCTTGGGTTCATTTAAGACAAGACCAAAGTTTGCTTGCTCTTCAAAAGTCTCTATGGACTAAAGCAAGCACCAAGGTCGTGGTATTCTCGACTTAACACTTTTCTTGTCTCACTAGGATTCAATCTTAGTATCTATGATCCTTCCTTGTATGTCAAGTTTTATGATAGTAATATTGTCATTCTTCTCATTTATGTTGATGATATAATCCTAACAAGAAGAAGTATCAATCTAGTTGAAGAAACCAAAATTGCACTTGGAAGAGAATTCAAGATGCAAGACCTTGTAAAAATTCATTACATCTTAGGATTAGAGATTGACTTCCATAATGAGAAAGCTTTTGTTTGTCAATCCAAGTATGCTCTTTCAATGTTAAAAAAGTTCAATATGCTAGATTGTAAGAGTATTGATACTCGTATGGAGCATATTGTAAAAGACCCTAACAAAGGTGATGAAATATCCTTCATGGACATCACTCTTTTTAGGAGTCTTATAGGCTCCTTAATTTGGCTCACCATAGCTAGGTCTGATGTAAGCTTTAGTGTTCATAAGTTGAGCCAAGCTATGCAGAATCCTACTATTCATCATTGAAAAGAAATTGATAACATCATAGAAAAAAATAATAACATGTACTTCCGTAACATTACTACTACTTTCGACCCAGATACCGGGTCAAAGCACCTTTTCCAAATTTGATAAAAGGAGGGAGGCTACCTTTTCAGTATATACAATACATACATCTTTCTTCTAACAAACCATTTCTTAACTCGTACAATGTTATCATTTTTCAAGTAATTGCTGCCATGTACTGTTGTGACAAACAACTTACCTTTGTTAGTGAGGTACGGACACTGATTGATGCCTTTCAAAAAAATGGGTTTTTAAGGAGTAGACTCTGTTATATTATTGATAAATTACTCAAACAGGAAAACGGTCTGTCGTATGAACTACCTAGCAATATAAACTTTTGGTGGGCAGTTAGCTCTCCCTCGGGGAGCTAACTGTCCCCGAGGGATTCACTAATTGCGGGTCAATTGGTGGGCTCTCTCTCTCTCTCTCTCTCTCTCTCTCTCTCTCTCTCATGGATAGTATCTAATGTTGAGTCACTCACTCTTGTTATAAGCTGTCTAAACATTTGAAAAAATACCTTTAAATGGCACACCCCTAAATGGTCTAATCTTTTAGCAAAATTTTTTTTTGAAAAGTTTCATCTCCGAATGGTCATGATTTTGTTGGAATCTAATGCGCTCTGATTCTGATTCCTATTCCGCCTAGATAGAGTCGAACTCTTAGCCACAACTACTATTGTGTACTAAGATCTATCCTCTTCCAAAGCTTTAGACGAACATTGCTGATCTAACTCTGATATTGATAAGCATTCAAATAAGAGCGAGCCTTTGTGCGGAATAGAAATTAACAGCTGAACTTATGAACAATGAGCAAGCATATAACATTCTTGTACACTCATGCAAGAAGATAAAGAGTATCTGTATTACAACAATGATTTGTGGGCGCTGTCTGGCAGCATACCAAACAACACGTTACCGAAAGAGAGTTTCTATCTCTTATGAACTATCTGTATAGCTTACTAGCTTGCACGTCTATCTCTCTATCTTTGGCCTTATCAAGCTTTACAAATGGTCTCGCTTACTAGCAAACGCTTTCATCAACAGGTGTTCTCGCTTACTAGTAGACTCTTCCTTCATCAACACTACGCAACCTTCATCTGTAATTCAACCTGTATTTATAGGAACAGAAGAATGGTTTGTGTCTAATCATTAAGGATTACAAGGAACTGGTTTAAACTCATTCTAGTAGCTTTCAGTTGTTCGTCATCGTCACCCGTGGAGTCGGTTCTCCATGCTGGTACTTTGTATCATGAAGATACGCCACTTTTGCAGCCGTTTGTGAGTCGTATGCGATTGTAGCGCAGGCATCCCAAAGGGAGCCGAGAACCACGACTTAGCTTCCCAGCCTTCAACTCTTGCCATCCAAACCCACTTGACATACAAGCAGCCAACTCGCCAACAATGATTAGACTTAACCAACTTGAAGTTCCGAAAACCAACATTGAGATTCAACCTGGCGCCATGCCAGATCGGGGGTCCCGATGTGGGTGAATTCCCTCCAAGCAAGTTGCCCGACATACATCAAATTTAACCAACTTGAAGCTTCGTTGTAAACGAGTAACATCCATTCCAAGCAAGCGGTCTGACTTATATCAGACTTAACCAACTGAAAGCTTCGTCACGAGTGCTGGAAGCCAACCTGGCGCCACGCCAGACTGGACAGCCATAAACAGGTAACTTCCACCCAAGCAAGCCATCCAACTCAGCCGACAGGTTAGAGCTCGTTCCCCAAGAGCTTAACCCATTTACGTTCATGCAAGGAACACTCAGAACCACAAGATGCCAAGGTCAAGTATTTGTCGCTAATAGAAAAAGTACATGAAAACATTATGCGCTTGTCTATTATCTAATGAACACTAATTTTTTGTACAAGTAAAATTTCACAAAGATGCATGCTATTATCTAGGAAATACTGATTTGGATCAAAGTAGGTGTTATGTTGTACATGTTGTACTAAATATAACAACTTGTCCATGATGTTGGTTGATAAATTCAGACAACTTTAAATGAAGGAAATGACTTTGACCATGCAAGTTTGTAAACAATAATATGAAATAGTATACATGATAAAGACTATGGAGAATATTACTAGCATCATTTATCACTTTAGTAAAATTTTAATAATTCATGATGTCATTTAACATGGTGCCTTGCACAATAATGACTCTTTGAACTTGTGAACATAATAAATAAAATAGAATCACTATGCAATTTTCTTGGACTTTTTTGCTTGTCACACTTGAATGGTAAGAAGAAGTGCTTCCAAATCTATATATAATTGGACCACAATATTCTAGTCTAGTATCATGATCTAGTATAGTTCATTGTTTATGCTAATTCTGGGTAAAATTTATTTTCTCCCATATCGATCTAATTCACCATCATTGTGCTCTTCGTATTGATCTTCATAGTCATAACATGATTGATTCTCATATTCAGATTGATTATCGTATCCATGCCCAGAATCAGAATCCATTTTGTGAATGGAAGGAAGATAAGATTTGAATTTTACATGGAACTTATGGGTTATGGGCCCACAAAGGTGAATATAATGGATAGAAAAAATAGTTTAGTTTTTCACACAAATGGAAGATTCAATGCAAAATGAAAATAGTTCCTACATACTTTTGCAGGAATATCTAAATTGCATTGGTGCAAAAAGAATTGCACTTATGCAAGAAAATTTTCTCAAAATAAGCTCTTGATAAGCTTTCTCCACCCACTTAAAACTCAAAGTCGATACGATGAGTGAAGATGAGTATGGTTTGCAAAAATTATGCTTCAGAAACATGAAAACCACAAATGTTCACTATAAAAATTATGAAACAAGAAGATGTACAAATTCCATATACTTGATATTGAATTCAAGTGCAAATGGGCTACTTGAATATTGCAATAAGGGTGAAGTGACAACAGAAGATGTGTTTGAAGCTCTTTTCCTCCACCTTGTTTTTTTGAGGCCACTTTGCAATGCATGAACATGTGAGTTTCAACTTGAAAGTAAGCACAATTTATTAACATAACAAATGTAGCTAATTATATGCTAATAAATGGAAAAGATCACATAGAGCATGCATTGTTTTTTACACACACACTCTCTCTCTTGCTCCCAAGATCAAAGTGGAATAAACTCTTGAGCTTGTGTTGGAAAAAAAAGTAAAAAGGCATAACAAGTACAAAGAAATTGACCTTTTTATAGTAAGACTTTTTCTTTGCTTTTTTGCCAATGTGGTGCTTGACTATTCGATGGATCTAAAACCATATACATGTTAGGTGGTTTTGATCTCTTGTCGATCTTCTGGGAGATGAATGAGGCTAATAATCATTTCCTTGGTTATGTTATTGTTGAGCTGCAACATCTTTTTCTGATTCGCTATTGATAAGCTGTTCACCTAAAGTTGACGCATTCAGACCTTTGATAAAAATCTTCGAGTCTAAAACATGAGTGTTTGATAGTTCGATTGTTTGAGCTTTCCCTTGCCTTTGAGGTCAATAAATTGATCCTCGATAAAGACGATATCTCAGCTGGTGAATATCTTCAATTCAACAAGATCATACAACATAAACTTGATTGGAAGTCGTATAGCCAATAAAAATGGATTTGATACTGTGGGAGTCCATCTTCTTCTTCTTGATCTTCTATGGTATCTGTGCAAAGACAATACAACCGAAAACCCTAAGTTTCGATAGTGAAGGTTTGGAACTGTTAGGGCCATTTTTTACGGGGGGTTGGTCCAGCCAAAACGTCCTAAAAGGGTCAAGGGGCCCCACCTCTAATGGCGGTTCGGCCCTATGTGAGCAACATAGGATTTGCCACTTCCAACCCTGATGGCCTCTCTATTGCCCCGTGCTCCCCCACCGATGAGAGTTTTCCAGGCTCTCAGAGATACGGTTGCAAGGAGGGGGTGCTAGCACTTTTGGTGCAATGATTCACTAGCTTTCTAGGGTTATGGTTCCGTAAAAACTTATGATCGCTAATTCGCCATTGAATTCGGCTTATAGTTAGAAAAAAATCTTACATGGGCTTGAAAGCGATTTATTGCCTATGATATGCTCGTGGGGTGCAAGTTATACGCACCGCTTTGTTTGATAAGCGGTGGTATTTTCGTCGACCGTCGGGTCTAGGTATTTCGCTAGACAGTACCGACGGCGGGTGTGACTAGTGTGACACATTAACCAAGGTGGTGTATTTCAACCACGAATGGTGGACGGCCCGCTCTGGTGTTTCACAGAGGTCGGGTCCAGTTGACATGCTTCATAATTGACAAACCGGAAGAAACGTTTCAAAACTTGACAATTCCTTATAGCCGTTTTAATAAACTACCCAACCTACGGTTCTCTCCGTACAACACATTCTAAATCAGTACGAGACAAAGTTATTTACTTAACACTTTTACTAGACAAGTTGGAAATAGGCACTCATTGTTCTAATTAGCCCTGCCACATTTGTTTATAAAATATTACAATTCCGGACTGAGTTTGAATTAATGCTAAAACCGATTCACTATAAAACCTCCCAAGTATTCACTTGGTTATATGGATACAACCTCAAAATGCAACCGTAGCAAAACACAATCTGTATGACTTGTTCTTTTAAGTCGATGTACTTGATCCCTTAAAAACTTGCTTTACTGCAACATTTGCAAAAATTTCACTCCAATCACAAGTGATTAAGGCTATAATATCCCACTACGAAGGGATTGACCAATAGAACTTCATAGAACTGAAATGAATAGACAATGCAAATAGATTAAGTAAACGCTTACCTCAATGAATAGTTAGGTAGCCGATTTGCCGGAAGAACCCCTTAGTCATGAATGCTTCTTCACTCCTTCAATCGCAATCCCTTTGTTGTTTGCTACTGGTTTTGCCAGTGGTGGTTGGATACACGGTGAGACCAACGGGAAGGCAACTGCAGAACGTTGTCACAGGTCGCTATGGAAAATCCAGGTTGCAAATAGATGGGTTGCAGACATAGCGATGGCCAAGCAGATTCTAGACAAATGTAGGCCACTTAGGACCATACTCCATGGCAACAAGATCTCTTTTGATCTCCATAGTGAATGGTAAAACTCAGCTGGCAGGGATGGAACACTGGCAATGACGGATATATCGGTTTACTGTTGAGCCAATCTGATTTGTCATACACAGATCCTCTGTGTCAGTGATGGACAGGACAGGACAGGACAGGCAGGTGGCAGCCACGGACAGGTAGCGAGAAGCTATAGAGACTACACAAGTAGACAATTTATTGGCCAGGCAGCAAGGAACTGCAACAGACGCAGGTCTTATTGTTTTTTTTTTTAATGTTCTAGATGCAGGGTCGCAGACAGATTGTCTGAGGCATCCAGTGAGCACACACACAGGCGAGACAATGGGCAGCTGCAGGGGCAGCGAGGGCCAGGCAGAGGTAGCGAGTACGTGTAGGAGGCATTCAACGAGCACCCAGAGAGCAGAGGTGCTGCAGGCAGATCGCAGGTGGGCGGAGGCCGGTGAGGCAACGAGCACTTGTAGGAGCAGCCAGCGGAAGACGGGCAGACGGACAAAAACAGCCTCCAATGAGTTGTTCCCAAACTTCCACAGACACAATGAACTCTCCATAGGTGCAGCGAGGTCTCCACAGATTCAGCAAGGGCACTTGGCTGTAGGCAACAGGATTTGAGTCTGATTCTTTGTGTCCTTCTCACTGTTTATTGGTATTTGACTCTCTTGATTGCTAATACACTTTTCGGGCACCCAAGGGTATCCAAGCATTCTAAAAATACAGACATTATGCCAACCGCTTGAACACAAACCAATCACTGTTTACGAAGCAAATCTCCAACACGCATTCAAAATATTTCACTCAACACTTGCATATACACACTCAAGCACCTCATGCTAATGTACTCCATTTGAACCGAGCAAGTCATGATCATTGTCCCATCACTCTCCCTCTTGAAACAAGTAACCAAAATCTTTTTGCATATTCAAACCGTTAACTAACCTCACCATTGTTATTGACCAACCATCAAAGGAAACCCTACTCCAAACTCTCAAACTTTCAACCAATTCACTCAACCATTTCTATTTATCAACCAACCACACATGAGTGTCAAACTCAATCTCCACGAATCAAACAAAACATTCCACAATTAACATGGAACAAAGTAACCACTACGAACATCCAATCAAACATGCCATGGGGTAAGTAACCTCAAATCTCTCTTAAACAATCAACATTGAACAAGTATCTCTCAAAATTTAACATTCTACGTTCTCAATTGATGATACTAGCATGGGAGACCACCAGACCACAAAGTGAACTTAACTTCTCACATCCCATACAAAGCACTAGTATTGAGCAATAAGAAAGTAGGCATACCAAATTTCATTCTCAACTTATCAACATTCAATCAACAACCCAAAGGCATTCCAACTCACATGACTTCTAACTAACTCTCACCAATTGGAATGAAAATCTCAATCAACATGGCATTCAACTATCACATCAAACTCATCAAGCTCTCACTCTCATCTTAGCAGCTATCAACATCATCTCATTATCCCATTCTCACATCAAACTATCACATCATCATCCAACTATACTCCACTCTCATATTATCAAATCACAAAAATACTAACTCACAAAAACACTAACTCACAAATACACTAACATCCAAAAGCACTAACATCCAATCACAAATACACCAACATCCAAAAGCACTAACATCCAAATACAAGGAGTTGTCTCGTTCTTATAGGAAAATCCAATGCATCCCCTTCACAATGCCATCTTGCCATTCTTCATGTCCTTCAAGCCCTCTTTGCCATTTGTCCTCAACCCATTTGATAGTACACCTAGTGGCCTTCATAAGAGAGTGGGGGAGTGGTGCATTCAAGGCTCTCTTCCAAAACTAGCCAAGATGCCATTTTTGTCAAAGGCTAGGGAGGCCATTCAGGTTTCCCCTTTTGTACACCCTAGAAGCCCAAAATGTCAATGGCTAGTGGGTGTACCTCCCAATTTTTATAGCCTCCAAGGTGTTTTGGCATTTAATATCCAAATTTTGGGTGAGGCCCTTTTTCAACCCCTATTTTTTTGTAGGCAGCCCTCATTTTTCTTTGGGTACCTTCGTTTTTGGCTTTTCTTCGTTTTTTCAAGGGTCGTGTGCCTACTACTCATTTGTCTGGGTTTTTGGCCTGTTGGGTAACCACTTGGCCCACACATTTCGTTAATTGTCCGTAAATTTCCCAAACTTTGTCGTTAGGTTTTTGTGACTCCTTGACACTAAATCCATATTTCTCGGTCCCGTTTTTACTCGAAACTTTTCTTTCTCGGTTTTTTCTTTTGTGGTTGACTTTTTCAGCATTCATGACTAGGGCTCCGCGACAACACGGTTTCCCTGAAAAATACACTGAGTGATCATATATCAGTAAAAAATGGACTCATTACATGGTGGAATTTCAGCACGGTCATATTGGCTATTTTTTTACAACTGGCCATTTTTGTGAAAAGCCGTGAAATATTTACCGGCCATTTCTAAGGCCGCAAAATTTGCTCTAGCCTCATTTAGGGCGGGCTGGGACCCAATTCTAGGTGGACCGGCACTCTTGCTCGGTCTTTACAAAAATTGATCACAATATATTTTTTACGGTTTTTTCAAAGGTCAGTTTCTTACTTTTAAACTGTGTCTAGCCACTTTAGGACTGGCTGGGACCCAATTCTACGACAAATTTGTGCCGACAAATTGGTTCGAGATCTGATAGAGACGGTTGAAGTCTTTTTTTCTTTTTTTCTCTTTTGCCCTTACTTTTCTCTCAGTCTTTCTTTCTCTCTCTTTTTATGTTTTTTTTTTATATATATATTTCCCTTCTGTGCCTTACCCATTGGGCGATGGAGTCACTCCCCACCCCACTGCACTGTTTTTGTTCCCATTTTTTCCTCTCTCAACCCCCCCTCAACTATGCGTCTATACAGTCATTTATGCCCATAGAAATCAGCAAATGTCCAAATGCAGCTCAGAGTTTTGATAGAGATGCAATAAAGATGTATGCATAGAAAACTTGAGACTTGCAACAGATGTCACCATACCGTGTCTGGTGTATGATGTCGTTGGTTTTTCAACTCCCCGGTGTAATTGGGATCCACTTCTGCCACATCCACAAGGGTTGGATCGGCACCTTCCAGGAACTTAAAATAAAACATCTCATTTAGGGCTTTGCGTTCCCTGGAAGTTCTGTCACACATCCGCAGGTACAATGCTAAGTCCCCTCCTGTCTCCATGGACTCATTGAGGTTGTACCACCATTTGGTAAGATGAATCATGGTGGGTTTAGTCTTAGCACCCCAAGGTTGTAGTAACCAATTCTGCAAACAGTAGGCATAGTGGCCGACCAATCTAATGATATCATCTTTCTGGTGTGTGGCAACAACTGAGAACCTACATAAGCTCTCGCAAGAATCTTTGTAGTTCTCAAAACTACCTGGGATGAGTGGCCATGTGAATCTGAGGGCGGAACTCGTGGATGGTCGTAGTTCAAAAACCTGGACATCTAGCGGAAACTCTATGGGCGGTAGATATAAACTGCAAGCATCGAAGTTTTTGTAGAACAGACTGTCCGACAAAATTTTCTTGCGGTGCACAGGGTAAGTGGGTAAAGGGTTGCGGGAACTCTGAGGCCTGATTGGTCCTCATGCAGCTTCTTGTCTCTGGTACTCATGTAACTGCCTAACTAGCATGGCTACGGTAGTTTCGGTTGCAGCTAGTTCCACCTTTGGTGTTGGCTAGGATCTTTTCTTGCCCTTTATACCCCTCCCTATGCCTTATCTGTCGTCTGTCATTAGCCTCCTTGAGGTCATTGTACTTCTGCTTCCAGGTATCTCGCTCCTTATTGGTGCTAACCAGCTCGTTAGTGGCTTTGATTTGTAGGTTCTTTTGTTTTTTCAATTCTTCGTTCAGACGTTGGATTTCTATGTCGGTCCTCTGTCCTTCCTTCAGTACGAACCTCATCAATTTTCTATGGCATTGGTCGGGCTGATTACTGCTCTGTGGGTCTTCCATACTCTTTTCAGCAGTGAATTCCATCACCTGTGTTTTAGCATTTATGTACATGAATATACAATGTTTTGAATATACAAAAAATCTTTAAACCTTTACACCTCTCTCCCCCTCCGTGTGTATCTGTCAGGTTCGTGCTAGGGCAGGGGCTTTTATTATGTACTTAGGCCGTGTGCATTAACCCATGGGTTATGCTACTATGGTGTGACCTATAACAAGTTCTAAATAGTTCATGGCTCATTAACTGATGTAATTGCACTAGGAGTTGGGGATTCTCTAGACCTACTTGGTTTATCAGACTTCTGATCCACCGAACTCCATACCATGCTTGGGCTTTTAGGATTGTCCTCTGCAACAATGGTTATGGGTGAAATGACTATCCTACCTGGCTCACATTGCCAATAATGATCGTGGTCATAGGCTATCGCAGCTAGACTGTCAGCACGTTGGTTCTGTGCTCATGGAATATGCATCCATTCGATGTGGAAAAACTCTCTAGTGTATTCATTGATGGCAACATAGGCCTGTAAGGTCCTGCTTTTGAGTTGGTATACATCGGTCATACCTCGGATTAGGAGTTGTGAATCCCCCATAATTCGGAGGTTGCCTATAGTCTACGCAACTCGCATGGTTATTTGTAGACCGATTAGAAGGGCTTTGTATTCGGCAGTGTTGTTCGTGAATTCTTTCCCTAATAGGACTCCTATACTGGCTAGTTCAGTCCCATTGGGATTCTGCAATACTGCTCCTATGGCACCTTCTCTATTCGAATGTTTGTAGGCTCCGTCTACCTTCAGCGTATATGTCCCAAGTTCCTGGGTGAGTTTCATATCACACTGTAGGGTCGAAGATCTTGCGTAGTATAGCTCTTCCGCCTATCAACAAGGGTTAGATCACTGGATAGGTACCTAACTATGCATAGATGCTATTTTTAGTTAGTTTCCTACTTTCTCCCTTAACTCTATTCATCACTAACAATACCCTCCTTTACCTCTACTCCTCTACACTAACATTCATCATGCTTTTGGGTGAAGGGAAAGGATAGACAAGAAGAGGAAGAGAGAAGAGAAGAGAGAAAGAGAGAGAGATGAGATGGAGGTTAGCTCAAATGCTCAATGTCATTGCTTATGGAGAAACCTTAATAATCACAAACAAAAAGCATGGAAGGAATGGAAATAACAAGCAACACAACAATAGCATAAGCAAGATTGATTAGCAAATGAGGATGCTTGAGCTCTCAAAATAGTAGAGTCTCCTCCTCTCTATTAAGCATGCAAATAGTGTACAAATGGTGTCTTTTTATAAAATGGGGAAGCTCCTTTGGCTAATATTCACATTAATCCTATCCATTCATCTTGGACCCAACTTGATCCAAGGGTCCACAAAACGTACATTGAAAATCACAAGATTCATGTGAGTCCAAAATTGGACCCAACTCTAAAAAGTAAATTCTAAGTTTAAAATTGACTTTGGGCCTCAAGTTTTATTTTAATTACAAAGGCCCAAGTCTATTTTATTTTATTTACACTTTGGCTTGTGTGCTCATTGGGCCATGGGCTTATACGCGCAGGATGTCATGCCCTCGCAACACATTTTATTGGACGATTTTATTTATTTACGCTTTGTTGGAAATACCCCCAACAATCACTCTTTTGGTAGCTTTGAAAGATTTGGTTTCTTAAAGTGAGCAATCTAGATGTGTTTGTTGCCTCATAAATGGCTTTAAGAGTGTCCCAAGCCTCCTTGGCCGAAGTACAATAGCTAATCTCCCTCATATTGATACAATGTAGAGCCATCATTGCCCTTTTCTTGTACTTTTGGACTTCTCCAATCAATGTGATTTTGATCCCTTTTGATAGTATCAAAAAACAACTACACTCTCAAATCCGAGTTTTACAAGCAATTTTTCATCAAACTTGATGCATGCAAATCATCCTTAGGCTACCTCTGATACCATGTAAACAATTTCACACTGTTGGATTTATCTCCTCTACTCTCCTAAATTTTATTTTAATCTACCTCCATTCATTCGAGTCTGATAGGCATAGTCATGCTTGGAAAGAGGTAGATAGCATATTCCACGCACGAACACTTTCCATTCGAGTTCGTTTCATTTTTAGTTTCGAGTTTGTTTCTTTTCGTGTTCATTTTCTCTTCAGCTATCCTCCGCCTCACACCCCTCATTCCCAACATAGTATTAGAGCTATTTTCTGTAGCCTGATAAGCTTCCATAGTAACAAGACTCTACCAACCGATAGAGTAATTGTCTTCTTGTTCTGCAATTTAGCACCAGATTTTCATACTTAAGTCATTGATAGTTATTCCTATCACCTAAACTAATCTTCCACATGGATTTCCAAGGGAAAGCCAGTCCTATCATGGACAAGCTTGATGGAGCCAATTACCACCTGTGGAAATTTAAAATGAAAACAGTGCTAATGGCTAAGGAGTTGCATGACGTTGTTACAGTGCAGAAGGGAAACCCGAAGCTGACGATGCAGCAATTTCTAGATGGAAGCTGAAGGATGGAAAGGCATTCGTGCTGATCATTCTCAACATTTCAAATACTCAGATCAGTCATGTATCCAAAGCCCAGACATCCAAGGAAGTCTGGGACATCTTGAGCACATTATATGAAATGAGAGATATAGCTTCCAAGCTACATCTCAGGAAAAAATTTTACTCCCTCAAGATGGCAAATGGTAATTCCCAGCAGAATCACATCAACCAATTCAAGAACCTGATGAAGCAAATGGCCGCTGTCAGATCTATCATAGACGATCAACACGCAGTGATGCAACTGCTTACAAGCTTGCCAAGCTCATACGACAGCTAGGTGATGATCATCGCGACACATCCAGAACTGACTCTTTTGAGAGTCATTACTATGTTGTTGCAGGAAGACATGCGGAGGAACAAAGCCTCTAGTTCCTCAGCTGATTCTCACGCCTTGTACACCAACAAGAGCATGACTAAGCAGAAGAAGAAGAAAAGCCCGAAGCAATCAAAGTAAGACCAGAAACCAGCACAACACAAAGAACAGTCGAATCCGCAGACAAAGAAGAAGTTGTTCTGCAAATACTACAAATGAAACAACCACGAGATTCAAGATTGCCAGATATTGCAAGCAAAGAGCAACATCAAGGGATAGTCGAATCAAGTGGCCAATGCAGTTACAGAAGCTCCACAGCCCATTCAAGAAGCGGATCATGATGCCTTCATGACCAGCCATCAAGGAGCATCCAACGACGTTTCTTGGTTTCTGGATTCTGGTGCCAATCAGCATATGGCCAGTCTCATTGGCTGTTTCGAGTCCTATACACCCTATAGTACCTACAAACATGTTCACCTTGGCGATAATAGCACACAAGCTATTAAAAGTGAAGGTACTGTAAGATTAAGCATTGCAAATAATCAGTCTAAGTTACTTTCTAAAGTCCTATATGTACCCAACTTATCTATGAATCTGCTCTCTATAAGTAGAATCACAGATCTAGGACATAAAGTAGAATTCGAATGTGATCAGTGAAAAGTAGTTGATAGGACAGGCAAGATCCTAGCACTCAGAAAGAGGCATGGATACTAATGAGACTGGAAGGACAATTGAGGCCCTAAGGTCAGACAATGGTGGAGAATACATCTCTACTGAGTTTGAGTACTGTCAGAGCCAAGGCATTGAACAGCAGTTCATCACTCCTTACAGTCCTTAGTCAAATGGATTAGCCGAGAGGAAGAACCGTACTCTAGTTGAATCAGCTAAATGTATGCTAGCGCATGCATCGCTGCCCAAGTGCTTCTGGGCCTAAGTTGTCTCCACTGCAGCTTACGTCCAAAACAGATGTTCGACCAAGGCCCTCTTAGGCAAAAACACCCCATGAGGTGTGGACAGGCTCTAAGCCTTCTGTGAAGAACCTAAGAGTATTCGGATGCGTTGCCTATGCGCAAATCCTGAAAGACACGAGGAAGAAATTCGACTTCCAAGGTCTCAAGACCATCCTGATTGGATATACTTCATCTGATAACACATACAAGATGTATGACCCTGATACCCAACAAATCTTGTATAGCCGGGATACAGTCTTTATCAAGGATCAGTTCGTCGACATCAAAGGCAGAGATCTTGTTCCAGGAGAACCTTCATCACCTTTTTGGAACTTAATCTAACTCCTACTCATCCCAACAGCCCTCCTTCGTTCTCTAATTTTACTCTCTCATATGTAACCTGCAAAAAATTGAAGTTTTTCTGACAGGCGACACTACAGTTTTATATGGGTTTCTACAAAGGCAAAAAATCCGACACTGCAGTTTTCAACAGGCGAAAAATGCGAAAAAACCCGATACTGTGTTTTTACACGGGTTTTTAGACATGTAAAAAATGCGACACTTGCCCTACAAAAAGCCGAAGGTGTCCTACAGGTAAAGACAGTGTCCTACAAATCCCGAAGGTGTCTTCCAAATGCTGAAGGTGTCTTACAAATCTCGAAGGCTGCCCTCAAGTAAAGGCAAAGGCCAAAAGGCCAAGGAGTGTCGCATTTCCAGTCTACCAAAAATACACAAACTTTTGCTATCAGACCAGAAAGCCTTCACGTTCCATCAACACATTAATCCACTGATCAGTTTAACAACTATTATCAATCTTGTAATTGTAAAGTTAAGCTAGTACAAGATTCTTCAGCTGATATGTATATATATTGTTGGATCTTCAGCATCCACACCGGCTATGGCTCCAACTAGCATAACTATGGCAGTCTCCCAACTAGTCTACACTATGGCTTCTCCAACTAGCTTGGATATGGATGCAAGAAAGACAGTCATGAGCATGGTGGTGAGTATCCTTAGGGTAAGATCCACTCTTCTGAACTTAGTTTCTAACAAATGACAGCTTAACCTAAAAGATAAACCTAAACTAAATCTCATCCTCTAAGGCTTACCCTACTAGAGAATGGAGGGCCTAGATTAACTTAACTTGTTGTCAGATGAATAATATACAATACAATGTGAAGTAACACAGTACATGAAACCACACAAGGGAGAACACTCAGAGAGAAAGATAGGCATGTATTGCAAATGAGGTTCTTCTCGAAAATGGACTCTTCCACTCCTATTTTTACTTGGAGTGGTGGTCACTTACAGAAATGCATTGTGAGACAAGTAAGCCACAAAGACTAAGTTAACTTTGAATTACACTAGTTCCATGGGACAAACCCCCAATAGGCCTTTGTGACTAACTTTTACTTAACTTGAAATTACATATCTATGTGTAGTGCCCATGGCAATTTAAACTTAGAACTAAATAACTTAAGCCAGTACGGATACCGTAAAAGCCTAAACTTGCTAGGCAAGTTCTACGTTTAAATCCTATCTTGCTTGTATTTTTTAAGATGTTCTGCAAGATGGCTAGAATATTCCTTGAAATATCAGCCTACATTATTCCCTACATTAAGAACTTGGCGGTCCCACACCAAGTGCAATGTTAAGACCCTGCTCCTTATGGTGTTGGAGGAGTCAAAGTCGGTGCAGCTTGTAGATGTGGAACTTTTTGTAAAGTGCTGTTCCGTAGGAGATGAATCTTTGAAGAAGTATGAGTGTCTCCAGAAGATTTGAATTGAAGCAGAGTGGAGTTGGCTCGTTGATGACTTGCTTTCAATTGCTCACGCAAATGATTCAACGGATGATGTACACGAGCTTAGTATTTCTTGAGACATGATGTGAATGCCACACAAGGGGTTACTGAATGGCAATGAGATGAAGATGGAGTGGGTGTGATATTGAAATCTTGGAAGTGGTGAAGGTAGATATATGGAAGTGGCTGGATGGATCAAAATTCCTTTACTCATTATTGTCTTTTGAAGCACTTTTGGCAGCAGAGGTTTTCCATTTGACGTTTTTTGCAGCTGTTTGAATTCTTCACAGAGTTCAAGAACTCTTCAAGCGGTCGTGAATGTATAGAGGCGTGTATGGCCTTGTTTTTTTTTTTTTTAATGATCAACAAGCTATTAACGTGTCATTTTTTTTTTTTTGGATTTAAAACATGGCTCGTTATCGTTGAGAACCTCTAACATCCTTGAGTTTGTTGCTTCAAGCGCCGCGAACTTTATCAATGGTATGCTACAGATGTCGTAGATTTGTCAAGATCAAGGTGAGAATTATTCTTTTGGCAAAAAGAAAGATAAGTCTAAGTTGAAATGCTTTTATTGTGGAATCAAATGCACATGACATCAAAGTGCAGTACTTTGAATGTTATGAGAATGCTGACGAAGAAGAATTCTTCAATGTCTGCAACGCTGAAGCGGATGTTTTGTATGAAGAAATTGAAGTTGCAGACACGAACTCAAAAGAGTCTGATGATTCGAGTGACAAATCTAAACCAGGTTGACAACAAGAATACATCTATTGAGTCAACCATGCGTGAAATTCATGGCCATACCACGGCGAGTATGACAAAAGGTATCATATTACTAGATTCTACTGAACTAATTGAACTTGCACCTAGCAGATTTGTGCATGTTTCAAAGTCACTCGGAGAATCGGAGTTGGCGGAATTCACTGAATTATTGAAGGAGTATCAAGATGTTTTCGTCTGGTTGCTCGACGATTTGAAAGGTATACCTGCAGAATTCGGAGAGCACCGTATTGATCTTAAGGAAGATGTTGTACCTGTACGACAGAGACAGTTTCGTCTCAATCCCAAGTACTCTCTAATGGTTAAGGACGAACTCAACAAGTACCTTAAGGCAGGTAATATCTATCTCGTCTTAAGCAGTGAATGGGTTTCACCCATTGTTGTCGTCCCAAAGAAGAAGACTGGCAAAATACGAATATGCCAGGATTTCCGCAAACTCAATGCTGCCACAAGGAAGGACCATCATCCTCTGCCCTTCACTGATTCCATCTTAGATCAGGTTGCTGGTCAAGATCGTTACAGTTTCTGTGACAGATTTTCTAGATATAATCAGGTTGGAGTGCAAAAGGAGGATCGTTCAAAGACCACATTCACACGGATTGGGGCACTTATGCCTACAACAAAATGCCCTTTAGTCTTTGTAACGCACCAGCTACTTTTCATCGAATCATGATGTTAATTTTTGTTGCCTTCCTAAGAACCTTTTTGAGAATATTTATTGATGATTTCTGTGTATATAGTGATATCAAGACACACCTACAGAAGCTGAAATTAACATTGCAACGGTGTCGAGATACTTGTTTATCCCTTCATCCAGAGAAATGCTTTTTCGATATGAAAGAAGGAATATTACTCAGACACAAGATATCTAACAGAGGAATAGAAGTCAACAAAGATAAAGTCGAGCTTATAAAGAATCTCCAGATACCAACCAATTTACGTGAACTAAGAGCTTTCTTAGAACATGTCGGCTATTATCGAAGATTTATTCAAAATCATGCTTCTATTGTTGCCTCTCTTACACATCTACTAAAAAAACAAGTGGAATACTTGTGGATGAATGAACAACGGATTTCTGCATTTGCTATTGGTGTCTATCTGAGCCAGAAGGACGACCAGAAGAAGGATCATCCCATTTACTATGCGAGTCGACAGCTCAGTGCCTCAGAGAAGAATTATTTGGCTACAGAAAGGGAAGCACTTGGCATGATTTTCACTGTTAAGAAATTTCGGCATTATTTGCTGGGATATGCATTTATTTTTCATGTTGATTACTATGCTCTTAAGTATCTTGTAAATAAACCAGATCTATCAGGACGAATTGCTCGATGGGTTCTACTTCTGTAGGAATTCAATTATCAAGTAGAACTTTGCCAAAGAAAGTATCATACAAATGCTGATTATCTATCGTGACACAACACTGGAAAAATTGAAGAACCAATTAATGATGATTTTCCAAACGAATATCCATTTGAAATTTCTTCCACCAATTCGTTATATTCTGATATCATTACTTATCTCAAGGATCCGGATGGTTATGATCTAGAGCAAAAGACAGTTTTTCAATATAAGGCAGCACCTTATACTATTATTAACAATGTTTTGTACAAGCTTGGTGCTGATCATCAGCTACGAAGATGTCTCGAAACAACAGATATTAAAAAGGTTGTTCAAGCCTTACATTCAGAAGATGCTAGAGGACACTTTGTCTTAAAGAACACAGTTAATAAGATATTGACTGCCAAGTATTGGTGGCCAACAATGTTCAAGGATGTATCAAATTTTATTCGTTCGTGCGATCCATGCCAGAGATTTGGTAAGCCTACCAAAGCAATGAATAGGCCGTTGACACCAATCTTGCCTCTTGCACCATTTGAGAAGTGGGGAATTGATTTTGTCGGTCCAATTAAACTTGTGACCCGACATACTAAATGTCATTATATTCTAGTTGCAACAGATTATGCTACAAAGAACGTTGGAGCAGAGGCGACAAAACGAAACAATGCAAAAACTGTCGCGACGTTCTTATTCAAGAATATAATCACAAGATATGGTTGTCCACTTGAACTAGTAAGTGACCGAGGTACACATTTTCTAAATGACATTATACGGTTGCTGACAACATATTTTCTGATCAAACACATAAAAACTACACCGTATAATCCAAAAGCAAACGGGTTGACAGAGAGAGCTAATGGAATTCTATGTAAGATCCTGAACAAAATTACTATTGCACATGCAACGGATTGGGATCAGAAACTACCATCAGTTCTCGGGGCTTATCGTAATACAGAAAAAATTACGACGAAACAGACACCATATTTTCTTACGTATGGTATGCATCCTATTTTGCCTATTGGATTTGAGGTGAAAACTTTTCGTATTCAAGCTCAACGAATAGATGTAGAATGTATAAACATAAGGTTGACTAATATTGAAGAACTAGCTGAAGCTCGTACGACTTCACAAAAATTAACGGATGAAATCCAGGAACAAAGGAAGAAGAAGTATGACAGTCATATCAGAAAATGTGATCTGAAAGCTGATGACTTTGCGCTGATATATGACAGTCGACATCAAAAATTCTCCGAACAACTCCATATGAGATGGCTTGGACCTTATAAAGTCATAGAGGTGTTTGAAAATGGTTCTGTACAACTTCAATCACTTGAAGGTGAACTGTTATCTACACGTATGAATGGGTCCAGACTGAAGAAATACTACCTTTGATCAGAATTTTTTTTCTTATTCTTTTCTAGTATTTTTTAAAAATTAATAGTGAATTTTCTTTTATCTTTTCTAATATTTTTTCGCGACTTTTCTTTTATCTTTTCTAGAAATTTTTGTGAAATTTCCTACCACCTTCCAATATTTTTCAAAGGGTTTTCAAGAATTTTTCGAGAATTTATAATGAATAATTGTTGCATTGACTTGGAATAGACGTTGCAATCAACAGTGCTTGGTTTGAAACCTTGTTCAATGCAGAATGTATTGATCATCTGAAACCAAGCTCTGGTAGACTATTTAAAGCCGTAGAGTGCTTTATGGAGTTTGCAGACATGATTCTTCATACCTTCTAGAACGTATCCTTTGGGATGGATCACGTAGATGTCTTCTTGTATAAATCCATTAGATAAGTTGTTTGTACATCAAGTTGATGTACTTCGAGGTCGGCAGCTTCTACATAAGATAGGAGGGCTCGGTTCGACAAATGCTTGACTATTGGACTGAAAGTCTCACTGTAGTCGACGTTGAGATCTGAGTGAATCCTGGTGCTACCAGTCTTGCCTTCGTACGATAAATTGCTTCATTGGCATTGTATTTGATTTTGAAGATCCATTTGCAATCAATGATATTGCAGCCAATAGGAGCTTCGACTAGTGACCATGTCTAGTTCTTGATCAGAGAGGAATACTCTCTGTCCATAACTTCTCTCAAGAGATCAGAGGTTGGCTGGCAGCACTAATACCACTTCTATTGGAAGGAAAAACAAATTGTTATAACCAGTAGGATCGTGGATTACTTGAAGAATGGAGTTACGTGTAGTTCTTTGTGTGTGAAATCAGATTATCAATGTAGGATTCATAGACTGCCATGAAAAAAAGATTGCAAAAATGATTAGGTATTTGAGAGAGCCATGCAATCCTCTAATACTGATAACCTGATATTAAGAGAATGTAAAATCAATTTAGGCGTTGTTTAAAGCCTTTAACCACCAGTTTAGCTTTTCATTTGGATATGGATCCATCTGGCTCAAGCTTCAGCTTAAAGATCCACTTGGAGTCAATTGGTTTTACACCAGTAGGAGGATTGACAAGACTTCAGGTCTTGTTCTTCATTAGAGATTGATACTCAACATCCATGCCAGTCTTCCTATTGTCTGCATTGGGCATTGACAGAGCTTTTGCAATTGTGGCAGGTTTATCGTGACTGATGAACGCCTGAGGGACAAAACGATCAGGTTGCTATCATTGTCTTGTAGACCTTCGAGCTGCAGGTGCTTGAGTGGATGATTTTCCTTGGTGAATGACTGGGATTATAGCATCTTGTGGCTGAACGATCATGGGTTCGGGCCCATCGATGGTAAGCGGAGCTGTTGGGACAAACTCCTTTGTCTGAACAGTCGTAGGTCGTTGCCTAACGATGGATGGTGGAGCTGCTGTGGCATATTCTTGCATCGGCTGCTTCTGCTTGAAATCGTGATACTTGTCTTCAAGAAAGACAACATCACGACTGACCTGAATCAACATCATAGATGCGATATGCTTTATGCGACGTTGAGTAGCCGATGAAGATGTTCTTACAGCTTACTGGGTCCAGTTTCTTCCTCAGATCAGATGGCACTTGTGCATAGCAGAGACATCCGAAAACACGTAGATGTTTCAAGCTTGGTTTGTATCCGTAGTAGGCTTCAAACAGTGTCTTGGAATCAACTGCTTTAGTGCTGGAGTAGTTCTGTAGATAGCAGGCCGTAGAGATTGCTTCTACCCAGAATGTTTGAAGTATATGGGCATTGACTTTCATGGATCTTGCAACTTCCAACAATGTGCGGTTCTTGTGATGCCACGAATTTGTTAAATATTGAATATCAATATTAATATGGCATGATATACTCGAAAATGAAGATATGAGCTGGATAACTATAGATCATGAAGAGACCTAAGTCATTTTTCGGGAATATATCTCCTAAGTACTTGCCGTGTAATTAAGGACAAGACCTTTAAAAGGAAAGACATTGTCTTGGATAACCTTTACTAGGTCGTCAACACGAAACGACTAGATATGAAAAGGCATGTTAAACTAGAGTAATCTTAACTCTTAGTTAAATATACCTCTTATGGCATAATTGAACGTATACTTAGTCTAATTGTTAACTAGACCCTTTCGCGGGAGCGACGCACCTGTTGTTTTAGAGGTGTGTTTGTTCGCCTCGTAGAACATATATTGATCTCACACTTCAGTCTCAAGCATTGAGAGAGAAGAGTTTATGCATATGTAAGAGGTTGAAGAAGTGAATAGAGCGTTGAGAGTTATTCTCCCTTATCTCTGTTCTCTGCACTGTTGAGTGTGAGTGATCTTGAGTCTACTAGCAATCTCTAACGCATTACATGAATGACTCTCTGAACAGACAGACTCTCTAGCGCATTACAGTCGTTTGCTGTGTATCCGTAAAACATGCTCTAAAGAACTGTCTTAAAACCATCTTATTCGTTTGCCGTGAATACTTTCTTTTCGGCACTTGAATAACGACTACCTTTGGTGCAGTCTAGCACGTTCATTGAATAAAGCTGTATGTATACATATGAGATGACAGTCCCTGTCTGAAGAATTGAGTCTTTGATCTATGTTCCTGATTGTAATTGACATAAGTTTCTAACATGCTCTAAAACTATTCGTGTTCTTTAACCATTAAATTGGACTTAAGTTGTTGAGGACTTTTGTCTAGAAACGAACAGTTCACGAACGCGATTAATTAATTGTCTGCATAATCGCGAATACATCGAACACTTCTCGATTCTCTGTTGACACGTTAATTAGCCAGAGTGTAGCACTACTATACTACTCTGATAACATCTCATCTGTAGAACGTGTTTCATTCGATTTGTTAGAGGTCAGATTGTTGTTCTGAAATTATCAACATTACATTCCCCAAACATAGAGTAATACTAGTTATTTTTTAATGTCTGTCGACAACCAAAATAACACTCGAAACCACTTATCATAAATTGTACCAAAAAACATAACTTTCTAACGTTGTCCTCTGTGGGAACGATACTATTTATTACAAAATCTATATTAACCTTGTTGGTATAGTACGACATGTTTTCATCTAGAAAAATGCTATTTTGGGATGGTCGAAGGTATACTATTTGGACATCGAATATCTGATGTATCGAAGTCAAAAAAAAACAAAAGTTGTGAAGAATTAAAACTTTTGGACCTTAATTGAATCTAATTTATTCACGAGAGATTAGATGCATTGCTACCTTCATCTACATCAAATTCGAAAGCTAGTATCGACACAATGTAGATTAACAAGCAAAAACAACAACAACAAAACAAGTGTTAAATGATCAAAATAGCTTTACATGTGTGCAATACATGCTATTGTACAGACAGAGAATAGAGAAAAATGTACAAGTGACAATCAAAGCATTGGACTCAAACAAATGCATGCCACTGGAAGATCTACACAAGCATGTATGAGAAATCTCCAAAAATCTTCAACTCTCCAATTTGCAATGTGTAGAATGAGCTCCAAAAAGCAATTGAAAATTTGAGGGTGAAAGTGTAGCATTCTTGTCAGTCCCAACAATGATCTCACAAACTCACTTGAAAAAAGCTACCCAAGCATATTCCTTCAAAAAGAAGAGTTGATAGATGACATCCTTCACTTAGGTCAACCGTAGTTCAATATCAATCTTCTCTTTGCTTTTCTTCTCTTTCTTCGTTGTGCCTCCCACTGATAAATAAAAGCATTTTGCATCGACTTCTTTTGTGATTTCGCACTTCTAAATTTGTATGATAATAATGCAAGAACTATTTGTCAGCATCATGTGATCAACATCTCATTGTATATATCTAATAGAAGCAATGATGGATCGATATATTTGATCATTTCTAGTTTAAAAAATTATGCTCCAATTTTTCATTCATCATATAGAACTTCCAATTTTGTTGTTGATCTACCATTTGTTTATAGAGCAATGCCGATACTTCATATAATAGATCAATTGCAAAAGCTCAAGGGAATCCATAATTTCGTAATAAGACACTAGAAACTTTGATCATGTAAAGTGAGTAGATAGCACAAATTAGTTATTTAATCATTATGGGTCAACTATAGTGAATCAAAATAGCTTGGACATGTGTTGATGAACGAGTGAGTCCGTAGTTCCGTCCATTGCTTTACAACATCATTAAATTTTGTCGGCTAATATCGATCCTTGGCTTGGATTGGGGTAATCATTACTTTATCAACTTTTATATCATAATTAATTTGAAAGTAGCATTGCTCATTTATGATCAACATTGGATCGAATCGATATAGAAAAATATTTACCCTAGGAATCGACGTAAAATGCAAAGAATGATCAATATGAACTTAGAAAATTTTCAAATTTGAAAAAAAAATAAGTTTGAAAGTCTAGAAATTTGAATCATCAAATTGATTTTAATAATTTTTATCATCCTCACATTGCAAATGGTCTCGTTTACTCAACAAGGAGAATTCATAAAATTGCAAAAATAATAATAAATAAATAAATAAAACAAAAAAATGAATGTTATAAATTTAGAGGTTCATAATATTTTTTTACTCAAGAGCCATCTACTCTTGTATCGAGTAATTGATCTTGGAGATTTGCCAATTAAATCAAGCCATTGTTGAATATTTTAAGTACTTTGTATGTTCCCATCCATCTGATTGAAATACCAATCTAGTGCAACTCTTGTAAGTGCCATTGGAAATAGCTTAAGCTTATCCTCTAGATTAACTTCACCATAGATTTCACAAGATTGGATCGGGGACTCCATTCTACTTTGTTATCTCCAAACAAGGTGTTCTTCTGATTATAGGACGTGGTGGTGGAAAAATATAATCTTGATCTCCCTACTCCATCTCTTGAGATTGGAAATCATCGGATGATAGAAATTATTCGTAATCAATTGAGGAGTGACTGCTAGTTGTTCCACTAGAATCAGATCTTGAGGGTTTAGGGGATGGTAATAAAGTCTTACCAGATCTAAGTATCATCCATCAAATTGATGTATTATGTCCAAATGATGTTGGAGATCAACAACTAGATCTATGCTCAAGAATTAACGAAAATTCGATGGTAACGGCCCTTCTACAACTTAACGACCTTCATTGACTTCACAGAAACTAAATGTGACTGATCTGAACTCAACGATGATATTGGCAAAGGTTACATTGGCGAGGGTTCAAATCTCAGTATCTTGGCAAAGGTTATTTTTGAGATTTTGGCCTAAAAATTCATGGAAACCACTGTATCTTGTGATTTTGTTCAATCTAACCTTCGCCCACTCAACTGGAGATAACAAAAACTATAAAACAACTATCGTAGACTTGACAAAGGTTCCTTTGCAATATCATAAATTTTTTACAACTTGGTGAGAGTTCCTTCTATGTGAAATGGTCACAAAATCATTAGAAACCTTCACTGGAATAGTTCTTTGGGAGCTAACCTTCACCTAATCTGCTAGAGGTGAAAATGGTATGAATTAGGTCTGGACAAACTGGCAAAGATTCATATTGAGAAATGATGTATTTTTTGAGATTGGTGAGCATTCTGATGACAAAAAATGAGTAAATCTATAGAACTAACCTTTGTCGAATAAATTATTTGGGAAATAATCTTTGCTCACTTCTCAGATGGTAAATTACAATATTAGGAATATTTAGGAGGACTCGTAAAGGTTGGGCGAAGGATAACAAATAGATATTGAGATTTTTGTTGAAAGATATGGCTTTTTTCACAAACATGTTCAAAATCACTTAGAACCTTCATTGCACTTCTATATTGGAAACTAAACTTCGCTTGATTTCATTGATAGTAAAATATTGTATGAGGAATATTCAGAAGGGCCGACGAACATTGGCTGAAAGTTAACATAGAAATACTAAGATTTTTGTTGAAAGACATGACTTTCCTTTAACAAAAATGTTCAAATCACTCAAAACTTTCACTAGACTTCTATTTTGAAAAAGAATCTTCGCCAAGTTTCCTGAGAGCTTGTCTAGATCAGCTTCTTAAGAGGTTGTCTAGATCAGATAAAGCTACAATAGGTCGGCGGGGCGAAGGTTGGTTGCAACAATTTTTTTTAATTTTGAGGGATTTTTTTAGTTTTTTGGCTATTTATTTCAAGTTTTTGAAAAATGGCTTGGAAGTAACATTCACCTTTCAATCTGGAGATTCACTGCATCAGGTTGGTCCTTCCTGTAAGTGGCCGAAGGTTGGTTGTAGAGGAACATAAAGTTATCAACATCTGATGAAATTTTCGTTCCCTTTTGTCTCCAATTTGCAAAAAATGAACGATTATTGGTATTTTTTCGATTTTTTGGTTTTCAAATGGATCTTAGCACTGATGTACTATATCTACTTGCTTTCTCATCAAACAGAAGTGATTACATGTAGGAAATTCAATCAAGATCACTCAAATCATCAAAATCTAACCCTAAAGCCACCAAAAATGCAAATCTAACCAATTATGCCAAACCCAAGATGCCTATATGCAAGCCAACATCCATTCAAGCATCATAAACATGCTAACAAAATGAAAATAATGGCGTTATTCTCGAACAATGATGCCAAAATTGTAGGGGATTTTCCTTGTCCACCCTCAAACCCTAACTCTAAGCATATGCAAAACAATCAAGATATGAAGACAATTCTAACATGTCACGAAGAAGTTCGTTCCCATGAGAATAAAGCTTACATTCATAACATTATGTGTGATACCATGATGATCTAATACTAATATACATTAATCCTAAATAACCATGATCAAACTCACTCATTCGCGTGCGTGCGCGCGCAATCTCTCTCTCTCTCTCTCTCTCTCTCTCTCTCTCTCTCTCTCTCTCTCTCTCTCTCAATAGCAACAATAATCAAATCCAACAATAGCAAATCCAAAAATATCCAAATAGCAAAAAACATCTGAGACAGATGGAGGAAGAGGAAAATTAAGAACATCCAATTTCCAAAATGGTAGAGGTTCCATCTTTGATTGAACATGAAAATGAAACACAATGTACCACTATTTATAGTGGATTTTGGGCACTTGGCCTCCATGGCTATTGGCGGGGGGGATGGGGGGGGGGGGGGGGGTTGGGGGGGGGCGGGGGGGTTTCCTTTGGCGCCTTTGTGTGGTCTCAATTGTAAATGTTTCTACACTTTTAATTTGTGCCATAATATTTTCATCTATTATGTTTTAGCATTTATTACAAATTTAAAGCTAGAGGCTTCTTGTCGAGCCACATTCACAATCCATAATTATCATGTTTTCAATACAACTTTGATGAACTCGTTTATTGTGATTCACAACCCGCAACATCAAAATTAGATGACACAAGGCTATAATATTTCATGCTTATGTTCAAAAAGCAAGAATGCACTAGAAAAACACTTGGATTGTATTCAAAGGAGAGCCATGACAATGACCTACTCTAGCTCATTTTGCTAACTCTAATCAAGTCACCTTCATTAAGTGCTTAGTCTAGCTGAATCAAAATTTTATCTAGCTTTCATTAGGAGTTGATTGTCGGGTGTTTTGAATATGCAGACACTTTCTTGCTAGCCAAGATTGAAACTTGTGGTTTCCTTGACAAAAAACATAACACCATACGGAGCAATTGCCAAAAAAGTGTTCTATATTAAGAATCCTACAATAACTTGTCTCTAAGGGGAATGACACCTATTTAAAAAGGCCTATTGCCTTTGTTCTCAAACATTTATCTATCCTTGATCAACTCAAATGACTATAATAGTACAACCATTAAATGAACCTACTCTTGCTCTTGTTTCATGACTCTCGCTAAATTTTGACCATACCTTTTTTTTATCATATACGTGATTTTAAGTCTTCCAACAATAAAGATTCAATTAAATTTTCTTTTTTTGAAATTCATTTCCTTGAAAATTTGCAAAGGACATACAAGTGAGAGAGAAAGTCACTACATTTCAACATTTTGTCTATTTACATAATGCAAAAGCCTCAGTTTATTTCCATGACAAAATATCGTGTTGATTTTGGCTATGAGCTCACATGAAAGAATTTTCACTTGAAACCACTTATGGTTTTAAAGTTACACTAAGAATGATGGAAAGAACAAACCATCCCAAGAGAAAGTAAGCTAAAGTTCGGGTGCCTTCGTCATCCTCTTCATTCTGCAATAGCGTAGATGAACCAAATCAGTTTTTTCTTGTTGCAACAACTCTCGAAGTACTTAAAATGATTGCTATCATTATTATATACCAAAAGATATATTTTTCACTATAGAAGTAGTTGCACAAACACAAAAGAACTTGTAAAGACAAGAAAGCTTGAATAATATCAAATTGGAAAAATAACAAATTTCTACCAACAAATTGGAAGCACGATGCCTCTCTATGTCAATAAACAATGCAATATCTATAATAGCCAATTGTTTTAGCACTTACAAGGATTTCTCAAGAAGACACATGATCTTCTTTTCCTTTCATGAAAAGCCTTCTCTTTGTATCATGTAGGTCTTTTATTTAAGATTTCCATTTAAGAATGTTGTCTTGACGTAATTTAGTGTGATAAGCATCTTGGGAGCACATAAACATCTCTAATTAAACAGGTAAAATAGACAAAACAAGTTAAACCAGTACAACTAAAAAATTTTAAATAGAAAGAATGAGATAGTCTCTTTGAAGTATATAAAATATCTGTATCCAAGTTTCACAGTGCTGAGACTATATTGTAGGCCCTTGTGGCCTAAAGGAGGAGGTGATGCATGTATGACTAGTGGTTGAAGTACAGATGACTTGGTGGATTTGGAGGGCCCATTTTTAGATCCGGAATGCATCTCTCTAACTAGTAGATAGTGCGAGCATACCATCATATGTCTACACTGCCTTTGGGACCAGTGTCTAGAAGGAATAATTGCCTCATCTTCTAAGTCATTGCTAGATATATCCTTGCATGTACGTTGACATGGAAAAAGGAAGTGATGGTGGATTGAGGTAGCTCACACCCCACTAAAGTCTCTATGTCACATTCTGATGTTATAAGAGCCACACGTCTCTAGTCCACATATGAGGTAAGAGTAATATTATAGAGACAAAGGCTACTCACCAAAACGACAATAATATCTTACTTTGGATCTCATAATAGATAGAACACTAAAATATAAAATGCTCCTAAGTCTTTGGTACACCTGTAAGGGAAAGCACCTCAAGATCCTGCACACACACAAAGAAACCACAATGGAGCAAAATAACCCAACCCACGAGAAGCCACCGATCAATATCTAGTAGCATCACCCCCCAGCCACTGAATAGGATGCAAGTGTAGAGAGAATAAACTTGAAGCATCTTTTGCAACTTATTCGACTATCAACTATCACCATCGATTCGCTTTGATTCGACCATCTTTCGACCCTAAGTGATTATCGGCTTTATCTTTCACGATCAGGCGAAGTCTTCAACAAAGTAAGATTTTACCAAATGGCAATTGTCAATAGCTGAACATAGTGCCTTAATCCATCTTGTAAATGCATCAATTAGGCATTTTTTAAATAAGCTACCATGTACATATATATATATATATATATCAATAATGAGTCAACAATGAGACTAATGCATAATTCATATCAATGTAGAACAACATGCACTACGAACTTGATCTCTTTCTCTGATTTCAAAAGAATTGTCTTAGAGAGATCGCACATCTACAAGCATTTAGACAAACGAATTTGTTTTAGTAGACATCGAATTGTGTCATGTTGCTTGCATATTTTCTGGTATGTCTTAGGTCTTTTGTAGATAGATAATTCGTAGATTGATCTAATTTATAACTGATAGTGAATGTCGATTGTAAGACTCTTTATTTGATATGTTTTACACGTTTCCACTATTGAATGAGATAGCTCGAATTTGATAGACGTAGTTAATGCACCGAGGACTTCATCATCCATCTATTCAAATTTCCAACATGGCATTACAGTTCTAATCATGGTATCAGAGCTGTAATCATGGTATCAAATTTATAATTTGATATCAGAGCATACAATATCAAAACATTTCTTGTTCCGATACATTATTTAGAGATCATACAATCTACTATCTGCATATACATGTCTCGAATTTCCTAATGGATTCTCAATCGAAGTCTAGTCTAATGGTAGACAAGCTCAATGGATCGAATTACCATCTATGGAAATTTAAGATGAAAGTCATGCTAATGGCCAAGGAACTTTGGGAGATAGTCGCAAGTGTCGAACTACTTCCCAATGCCGATGATTAAGCCATTTTTAAAAGGAAGCTCAACCAAGTCTTAAATCGGATCCCTCATGTATCAATGATCTCCACCATGCCCAATCTTGCAGTCGTCAGATATGTTCGAGCTACTATCGACCTGTGCATCTGCTATGGAGAGTCTAATCCATCCGATATCCATACATTACATGGGTATACAAATGCAAATTGGGCAGGTGATGTCGACACGAGAAAATCCACTTATGGATTTGTCTTCCTGCTCATATCCTACAATAGTCAAAAGCAAACCTTCATAGTCTGCTTGGTCATTTGATTGCAAGACCATCTCATGCATCCATGCCCCTACATTCTACATATACTCTGAGCTGCATAGGGCATTACATATTTACAAAAGGATTCAATCAAGAGGCACACAAGAACTTTTGTGCAATCTTGAATCTGAAAATCAAGGCATTTAAGGATCCATTTTAAGGGAGGGTGTTGGATTTCTATTCTCTCTCCCTAATCTTATAACTAATCTAGATCCATTCATTTACTATATATAATTATGTGTACAGTCGCACAGTTTGCAAAAAGACACGAGATTGTCAAACAGTCTGCAAAATACACGAGATTGTCGAACAGTCTACAGAAATACATGAGATTGTCAAACAGTTTGTAGAAATGCGGTGTCTGCTCGACAAAATACTAAATCGACAACGACGAAGCACCGAAGCGACAACGACAAAGTATCGAATCAAAAGACGACAAAATATCGAATCAACAACGACATAGTATCGAATCAAAGACGACAAAATATTGAATCAACAACGACATAATATCAAATCGACAATTGTCAAAGCATCTTTCGCAGCCTATTCGATACTAAAGACCTTTCTTTTGAGAAGTTAGGCATGTCATGCTACCAATTTTGATGACCAAATGTAGTCTCACAATAGATCTTACTGCTGCAAACAACGCCCCCGGATAGATGTACAGCCAGAGGTAAACTGAGATTCAGACGATGATGCAGTCATCTCTTTCTGAAATGGTTACCAGAGACAGCATCGCAGCTTGTGAGAACAATAATTTTGAGAGTCGTGCCTCAACATATATTTGCTAGAATACCCATCATGACATATAGCACATCCCGCAGCTACTATCATGACATGCTTGAGACCATTACCTCAAGAGGATGTGCTGAGCCTTATTTCTTTGGATTTACAAATTCAGATATTATTCATATGTTCATTTTTTTCACCCTCAGTTTACTACTAATTTTAGTTATTTCAGAGTCGTACTATGTTCTACGCTTCCACAGGAAGAAACATACTTGAGATGTACTTTAGGTCTTATATGCCTTTGGTACCTAGAAGACATCTCTCTCTCTCTCTCTCTCTCTCTCTCTCTCTCTCTCTCTCTCTCTCTCGCTCTCTAGGAAAACTTGTGTTTTTCAGTGCGATACCTTCGCAAAATCAGGGGCAGGTAATTTTTGTGTGACATCTGCCTCATAAGGCCAGACATATCGAACGGCACGATTCTCTGCTTGTACCAAACTCCAGTCATATAGCCTTCGTTGTCGATCAGACATTAAGATGTCATAAGATTCCTGAAGTTTGATGGGAAAGGAACAGTATTAACAATCTGAATATTCCCCAATTCCCCATCTTTAGGTAAATCCTCGACATTAACTTCGTTTCATCAAGTAAAATCAGTACGATTGGTAGCAGTTTGTTTCAAAGGAAAAAAAAATATATAGAAACTTGCACTGCTTATAAAACAAGTAAATCAAAAAATTATCTGTATTTTCCATCTAGGCATCCAGGGCAGCAAGCATTATGAAAAGTGAAAAAAATGGTTCTGGGAAAACCTTTCAAGACATTGTGCAAGAAGAAAAATGAGCAAACCTGAAAATTTTCAAGCTGTTTGCGTGCTGACTCCTCTTCAATTCCTTGTTGCTGGAGTACTTCTTGAACCCTTTCCTTGAATGCGCTAGAGATCTACAAATTCCAAGATATAACCAATTCTAAATCCTACCAACCATTATCTGCCAGCCCAATGAATAAGACAGATTTCCAGAAAAGCACAAACTGCTGAATTCACACAAATAGAACGTCTGAGTGTTTTGTTGCATGATGTGTCCAGGATACAACGAGAATCATCTCCAACTACTATGCGTTATGCTAGGTTTGAAGGGCAACCACAGAAAGGGATTGCAGAATACAAATACACTGGAGGCAGAAACCGTTCCATCAAACAGAGGAAAAGAAATTGGGGAAAGAGGAGTTCAGAGTTTCAAGTGCAGCTACATATTTCGTGTAGCTGGAGGAATGCAAAAAACTATTTGCTGTTTTGAAACTGTGAACGCAAGCACACATGTTTTGCACGATTAATTAAAGATCAGCTGAAGAAGTAACAGATTTAAACTTGCTCATATCTTGCTAACTAGTCTTCCTTAGCAAAACTTTGTAATAAGTATGTCAACAAGAAAGAGATGCCCCACAATGAGTTGAGTGGCTTACTACTGCAGATGGGTATACATATAAGGTTCTTCAGGCGGCATCCAATATTGCCACCAAAACCTTTGCAGATTCATCAAAGTATGTTCCTGCAAATATAACCTGTCAAAGTTGTCCAACCATTTTCTCACATCCATGTGAGCAATTCTTCCATTGAACTTATAGAAAAAATTTTGATTTTGCATTGTCTTTGTTCCTGTAGTAGACTGAGAATATTGCTTCACTTGAGGATATTGGTAGTGATGATTTTTTGATTGACACAAATTTGGCTCGTCAACATTGTCTGGTGTAAAGCTGACTCGGGTGCACCCAATGTGCCCCGTAAGACTCTAAGGGGTGACACTCCCCTGAAGTCCTAGAGCAAATTAGGAAGTCAAGGACTGAGCCTCCAACCTCTGGTGGCCAATCAAGTAGTCACAAGTCATGAGCTAGCTCTGGAGCTGAGTCATGGCCTAGTTAGCTCTTGGGACCCATGTCCAGGAGCCAAGTTGATTCTGCCCGCCGGCGGGATGGCTCCCGGGACCCATATTCGGGAGCTAAACTGAGAACTATAGGGGGGGTCTGGCAGACAAAGACTTGGGCAGCTCAACCAGTGCTAGGAATCCAGTCGCCAGGTCTCAACTCCCTCTACCAGTGCGAACCAAGCACAATGCCTAGCACGTGCTGGTGGCCCTGAGACCACTCAGTCTATGTATGAATGTAACCTCTTCCAGATTTAATAAAGTTGATCCTTGGGGATGATTACCATTTCGGTTTCGCCTGCAGGAGTGGAAGGACCCTTACTACAACCTTTTTCCGTCGCTAGGGCAGGTCACCGACATGTGGCCCGCCGCTATGCTATTTGGTCAATTTGGTGACCACTATGTCTTGGGATTCCATGTGTGACATGTCTTTGCCTTTGGTTACCTTTCGGGGACGGATTTTGTAATAGATCCTAACACCACAGTAGGGCAAACACTAACTGATCCACCCAACCTTGCCTACTCCCTGATATAGAGTAAGCCCCTCCTAGCCCAGTGTGAGGACTGGTAGCATGCAACTGCCAAGTGTCGGCCACGTGTCACTGACGTGGCCGACTGCACATCGAGACCCAACTGGGGGCCCTATCCTGCTGACAGGGTCCCTAGGCTATGTTAGGCCCGCCACGGATATGGACCATGCTGGGGCACACTACTCACACTGTCTTGCCCTGTTGGTCGTGTACGCTCGACACGACCCTAACTGTGGTATCTGACCTATCTATGTTCTCTAGGGTTCGGCACTGGTTACAAGCTCGTAACACTCCCTCCCCCTTAAGAACCGTCTTGGTCCTCTAAGACAAAGTCTAGAAAAATCTTACGAAGGACGCTGCCTCTTTCCCAAGTGGCATTCTCAACAGGCTGATCATTCCACTTAACCAGATATTCTCGGTATAGAGTATGACGAGTCTGCGTCTCTCTACTATCAAGAATCTCCTCTGGTTCATGTGGAGGTTGCTGAGGATCCAATGGGAGAACTAGAACACTGTCCCCTACCAGATTTTCTGATCTGGCTAAGGCTTTTCGTAACTGACCTACATGAAAGACTGGAAAAACCTTACTGCTGTGTAGGAGTTCTAGTTCATAGGTGACCTCGCCTAGTCTCCTACAGATGGTAAAGGGACCACAATACCTTAGAGACAACTTAGCACACACTCCTGATTTGAGGGTTTTAGAGTCGACTGTAACACTCAAGTAAACTTTCTCACCAGTGGAGAACTGCACATCCCGTCTGTGTGGATCTGCTTAATGCCTGGCTCGATCCTGGGACTGCCTGATGCTACGCTTAGCATGTTCTATCATATGGTTTAGGTCCTCTAAAAAGTTTCTGGCTGCTTCAACTTTTTCTTGTTTAAACCCTACAGCTGTGGGTGAGCGTGGCTGGAAACCGTACATCAGCATAAATGGGCTGTATCCCGTAGCTGAATGTTTGGTACTGTTGTAAGCAAACTCTAATATTGAGAGATACTCCTCCCAATTAGTCTACCTCTTGCTGACGTATGCACGAAGCATATCCTCCAGCACCTGATTTACCCTCTCTGTTTGACCGTCCGTCTGTGGATGGTCGGTAGTACTCATATTAAGTTTAGTATGGAGATGATGGAATACTGCCCTCCAAAAATTTCCAGTAAACTTACTGTCCCGGTCGCTGACTATGCCAGAAGGTAGACCGTACAATTTAAATAGCCCGTCTACAAACAACCTCGCTAACTCTGGAGCTCTAACGGTTGTTTTGGTCAGAATAAAATGAGCCATTTTGGTCAGACGGTCAACTGTGACCCATACAACGTCATTACCCTTTTGGGTTTTAGGCAGGCCTACTATAAAATCCATGGAGATACTCTCCCATTTACCAGCTGGTATATCTAAGGGATGTAACAACCCTCCTGCCTTTAAACGCTCTGCTTTGTTTACTTCACATTTTTGGCAACTGGTTACATACTGGTGGACGTCCTTTTTCATACTTGGCCAGAAAAATTGCATACGAAGAAGTTCATAGGTCTTCTGTATGCCTGGGTGTCCCGCACTAGGATTGTCATGACATTCATATAGGACCTGCTGTCTATAATCCTCTAAATTGGGGACACATACTCTATCTCTATAGAGCAAGTACTCATCTTGAATGGAATATTGTTTCCATTTAAATCCTTGAGTCAATTGACCCTCAACCACTGGGGTTTGCTTGGGTAATACAGGCTCAGAATCCTCAACGTCATCTGACGACGTATACTCAGACTCATCATCATCCTCAACGGAAGCTGCCGTATTCTTTGATGAACTGGCACCAGCCCCGGGAACTGGTTCTGGAGTCTGTAACTGTCTGCTCTGGACTGAGTTCCAGATAGTAGAGAAGAATGCATCATGTTGGCACTTCCCTCTCAAGGACTTGAGTAACTCATTACGAATCTGAGTAAAACTCAGCTCGTTTATCATAGGCATTCTGCTAAGGGCATCTGCTACTGTATTGAATTTCCCCCGTCTATATCTGATAGACATGTCAAACTCTTGCATCAACTCTGCCCAACGAGCTTTCCGACCTCTAAGCTCAGGTTGATTGCAAAGGTATCTGAGACTCTCATGGTCTGTCAGGACCTCAAAGTTGGCACCATACAAATAATGCCTCCAAGTCTTAAGGGCATGGACTATAGAAAAGAGTTCCTTTTCATAGGCACTGTACCTAGTCTGAGCTGGCTCGAGTTTTTTACTCTCGAACGCAACTGGTCGTCCACTCTGAGTTAGCACAGCACCAACTGCAAAGTCGCTAGCATCTGTTTCGACCACAAATGGCTGATTGGGGTTGACGACCTTTAGAACTGGTGTTGTAGCTAAGGCTGTTTTGAGAGCATCAAAGCTCTCCTGCTGTGCGGACTCCCAAATGAACTCCTTTCCCTTCCCCTTAAGAAGATTTGTCATGGGAACTGCTATCTGAGCATATTCCTTGACAAATCGTCTGTAATATCCGACCAAACCAAGAAAGATCTGAAGTTCTAAAATATTCTGAGGTCTCAGCCAACTGAGTATGGCTTTCACCTTATTCGGGTCCATCTTAATCTCATCTGACGAGATAATGTGACCCAAATATGCTACTTCTTCAACGAAGAATTCACACTTGGATTGTTTAGCATAAAGCTTATGCTTTCTGAGCAGTCGAAACACCTTTCTGAGGTGTTTTAGATGCTCCTTCCTCGTTTTGCTGAAGACGAGGATGTCATCTAAAAATACGACTACAAACTTACCCAAGTATGGTTTGAGGACACTCTTCATCAAGGTCATAAAGGTAGCTGGAGCATTTGTGAGCCCCAAATGGCATCATCTTAAACTCATAATGACTGTGACGAGTCCTAAAAGCTGTTTTCGAGACATCTTCTGACTTTATACGGACTTGATGATATCCCGATCTGAGGTCTATTTTACTAAAAAAATTAGCCCCGTCGAGTTGATCAAACAACTCGTCTGCCCGAGGCATAGGATACTTATTCTTAATTGTGACTTTTATGAGGGCTCTGTAATCTACGCAAAGACGCATAGACCCCTCTTTCATTTTCACCAATAGGACTGGTGAGGCCCATGGTGAACTACTAGTTTGAATTTGGCCTTTCCCAAGATAGTCTGTCAACTGCCTAGTGATTTCTTCATCCTCTGTTCGGCTGACCCGATACGGAGGTTTAGAAACAGGTGCTGTACCTGGTACTAGGTTTATGACCATGTGGCAAATCTTCAGGAAAAACATCTTTAAATTTAGACAATAAAGTTTCTAATTTACTGATTTTCTGCTGTATAGAACTGGAAATAGAAACTTCAAGAATAAACTGAAAGTCACATAAGAATACATGATGGTCTTTGTCTCCGATTAGCTGACAGAGCTCTGAACTGCAGACCATAGGACTGTTGGGAACATCATGCTCCCCATGCAACTGGATCTCTCGGCCTTTATGTAATAGATCCTAACACCACAGTAGAGCAAATACTAACTGATCCACCCAACCTTGCCTACTCCCTGATATAGAGTAAGCCCCTCCTAGCCCAGTGTGAGGACCGGTAGCATGCTACTGCCAAGTGTCGGCCACGTGGCACTGACGTGGCCGACTGCACGTCGGGACCCAACTGGGGGCCCTATCCTGCTGACAGGGTCCCTAGGCTGTGTTAGGCCCGCCATGGCTATGGACCGTGCTGGGGCACACTACTCACCCTGTCCTGCCCTGTTGGTCATGTACGTTGGACACGACCCTGACTGTGGTATCTGACCTATCTGTGTTCTCTAGGGTTCGGCACTGGTTACGAGCTCGTAACACTCCCTCCCCCTTAAGAACCGTCTTGGTCCTCTAAGACAAAGTCTGGAAAAATCTTGCGAAGGACGCTGCCTCTTTCCCAAGTGGCATTCTCAACAGGCTGATCATTCCACTTAACCAGATATCCTCGGTATAGAGTATGACGAGTCTGCGTCTCTCTACTATCAAGAATCTCCTCTGGTTCATGTGGAGGTTGTTGAGGATCCAATGGGAGAACTAGAACACTGTCCCCTACCAGATTATCTGATCTGGTTAAGGATTTTCGTAACTGACTTACATGAAAGACTGGAAAAACCTTACTGCTGTGTGGGAGTTCTAGTTCATAGGTGACCTTGCCTAGTCTCCTACTGATGGTAAAGGGACCACAATACCTTGGAGACAACTTAGCACACACTCCTGATTTGAGGGTTTTAGAGTCAACTGGGACTCTCAAGTAGACTTTCTCACCAGTGGAGAACTGCACATCCCGTCTGTGTGGATCTGCATAATGCTTGGCTCGATCCTGGGATTGTCTAATGCTACGCTTAGCATGTTCTATCATCTGGTTTAGGTCTTCTAAAAAGTTTCTGGCTGCTTCAACTTTTTCTTGTTTAAACCCTACAGCTGTGGGTGAGCGTGGCTGAAAACCGTACATCAGCATAAATGGGCTGTATCCCGTAGCTGAATGTTTGGTACTGTTGTAAGCAAACTCTAATATCGAGAGATACTCCTCCCAATTAGTCTGCTTCTTGTTGACGTATGCACGAAGCATATCCTCCAGCACCTGATTTACCCTTTCTGTTTGACCGTCCGTCTGTGGATGGTCGGTGGTACTCATATTAAGTTTAGTATGGAGATGATGGAATACTGCCCTCCAAAAATTTCCAGTGAACTTACTGTCCCAGTCACTGACTATGCCGGAAGGTAGACCGTACAATTTAAATAGCCCGTCTACAAACAACCTCGCTAACTCTGGAGCTCTAACGGTTGTTTTGGTCGGAATAAAATGAGCCATTTTGGTCAGACGGTCAACTGTGACCCATATAGCGTCATTACCCTTTTGGGTTTTAGGCAGGCCTACTATAAAATCCATGGAGATACTCTCCCATTTACCAGCTGGTATTTCTAAGGGATGCAACAACCCTCCTGCCTTCAAACGTTCTGCTTTATTTACTTGACATTTCTGGCAACTGGTTACATACTGGTGGACGTCCTTTTTCATACTGGGCCAGAAAAATTGCCTACGAAGAAGCTCATAGGTCTTCTGTATGCCTGGGTGTCCCGCGCTAGGATTGTCATGACATTCATATAGGACCTGCTGCCTATAATCCTCTGAATTGGGGACACATACTCTATCTCTATAGAGCAAGTACTCATCCTGAATGGAATACTGTTTCCATTTGAATCCTTGAGTCAACTGACCCTCAACCCCTAGGGTTTGCTTGGGTAATACAGGCTCAGAATCCTCAACGTCATCTGACGACGTATACTCGGACTCATCATAATCCTCAACGGAAGCTGCCGTATTCTTTGATGAACTGGCACCAGCCCCGAGAACTGGTTCTGGAGTCTGTAACTGTCTGTTCTGGACTGAGTTCCAGATAATAGAGAAGAATGCATCATACTGGCATTTCCCTCTCAAGGACTCGAGTAACTCATTACGAATCTGAGTAAAACTCAGCTCGTTTATCATAGGCATTCTGCTAAGGGCATCTGCTACTGTATTGAATTTTCCACGCCTATATCTGATAGACATGTCAAACTCTTGCATCAACTCTGCCCAACGAGCTTTCCGACCTCTAAGCTCAGGTTGATTGCAAAGGTATCTGAGACTCTCATGGTCTGTCAGGACCTCAAAGTTGGCACCATACAAATAATGCCTCCAAGTCTTAAGGGCATGGACTATAGAAAAGAGTTCCTTTTCATAGGCACTATACCTAGTCTATGCTGGCTCGAGTTTTTTACTCTCGAACGCAACTGGTCGTCCACCCTGAGTTAGCACAGCACCTACTGCAAAGTCGCTAGCATCTGTTTCGACCACAAATGGCTGATTGGGGTCGACGACTTTTAAAACTGGTGCTGTAGCTAAGGCTGTTTTGAGAGCATCAAAGCTCTCCTGTTGTGCGGACTCCCAAATGAACTCCTTTCCCTTCCCCTTAAGGAGATTTGTCATAGGGACTGCTATCTGAGCATATTCCTTGACAAATCGTCTGTAATATCCCGCCAGACCAAGAAAGATTTGAAGTTCCAAAATATTCTGAGGTCTCAGCCAACTGAGTATAGCTTTAACCTTATTTGGGTCCATCTTAATCCCATCTGAAGAGATAATGTGACCCAAATATGCTACTTCTTCAACGAAGAATTCACACTTGGATTGTTTAGCATAAAGCTTATGCTTTCTGAGCAGACGAAACACCTTTCTGAGGTGTTTTAGATGCTCCTTCCTCGTTTTGCTGTAGACGAGGATGTCATCTAAAAATACGACTACAAACTTACCCAAGTATGGTCTGAGGACACTGTTCATCAAGGTCATAAAGGTAGCTGGAGCATTTGTGAGCCCAAATGGCATCACCTTAAACTCATAATGACCGTGACGAGTCCTAAAAGCTGTTTTCGAGACATCTTCCGATTTTATACGGACTTGATGATATCCCGATCTGAGGTCTATTTTACTGAAAAACTTAGCCCCGTCGAGTTGATCAAACAATTCGTCTGCCCGAGGCATAGGGTATTTATTCTTAATTGTGACTTTATTGAGGGCTCTGTAATCTACGCAAAGACGCATAGACCCCTCCTTCTTTTTCACCAATAGGACTGGTGAGGCCCATGGTGAACTACTGGTCTGAATTTGGCCTTTCCCAAGATAGTCTGTTAACTGCCTAGTTATTTCTTCATCCTCTGTTCGGCTGACCCGATACGGAGGTTTAGAAACAGGTGTTGTACCTGGTACTAGGTTTATTACATGATCTACCTCTCTGCTAGGTGGTAAACCATGTGGCAAATCTTCAGGAAAAACATCTTTAAATTTAGACAATAAAGTTTCTAATTTACTGATTTTCTGCTGAATAGAAGTGGAAATAGAAACTTCAGGAATAAACTGAAAGTCACATAAGAATACCTGATGGTCTTCGTCTCCGATTAGCTGACAGAGCTCTGAACTGCAGACCATAGGGCTGTTGGGAACATCATGCTCCCCATGCAACTGGATCTCTCGGCCTTTATACTGAAAGCTGAGGGTGTTCTCCTGATAGTTTCTGTGGAGGGAAGGTCCTAAACTGTAGAGCCAATCTCTCCCGAGAATCTGAAAGTTTATTTCATCTTGGTACCCCTGAATACCAAGATTTAACTTACTTACCATAGTTTCCCATATTTTTTTATCTTCACCCTTAGCTAATGAAACTATGTACCTATGCTGACTAGGTACTTCTGGTAGTTTAAGCTTTTTAACCAGGGTGTGGTTGATGAAATTATGGGTTGCCCATCATCAACCATGACTCTTACTGACTGGTTACCAACTTTCCCATGCATACGTACTAGGTCATGCGGCCCAAAGCTGAAGGGTCTCGCTAGCATTGCAGAGGTCAGCTGGCAACAGTGTTCATGATCTTCATGATACACTTTGATCTCGGAAGCTGCCGAGTCACTGGGGAAACATACAGTCTGAACAAGATGAACTTGTTTTTTATCTTTTTTATCTTTTTTAGTGAAAGGCCCCTTGGGACACTGTCTGACTGTGTGTCCCTTGCCCATACAGACAAAGCACAAACGTTCTTGTTTGGCTTTCTCAAAATCATCTGGTTTTAAGGGCTGTATGAGTGAAGGGCGTTTCTGAGGAGCTTCACCTTTAAATTTATCTTCTTTCTTTCTTTTTAAAAATTTCTTTTTAAATTGAAAGTCTTTCTGAGGAAGCTGCTCAGAAAGTGGTTGTTGTCTCGCTCTCTTCCTACCCACTGAATCATCATAGATTTGAGCATATCTGAGAGCTTGCTCAAGGGTAGTAGGCGAGTTTCTCTGGACCTCTACTTTATATTCATCTTTGAGGCCACGGACAAATCCCCTGATTTTTTGATAGTCATCCATATTTTTAATCTTTAAAATTGCTTCTCAATACTGCGAGATATATTGGATGAGGGATTTATCCATTACTGTTCTTTCCCAGGCTTCCCAGGCTCTATCCAGTTCATTTTCTGGTAGAAATTCTCTTAGGAAAGCTTCTTCAAAAGCTTTCCATGACTGGGGAGTCTGCCCAGTCTCCTGGAGATTTAACCACCACTTATAGGCCATAGGCCCTAAAGAAAGACTGGCCTCAATTGCTTGCAAATGGTCAGGGGTCTGTTTAAGAGCATGAATGTTCTTCCATTTGCTGAGGAAGGTTTGTAGAATATCTGCATTTCTATCCTTCTCTTCCCCATTAAAAGTAGGAGGCTTTAAATCTTTAAAAACACTGGGGTGAGACCGTAAAGTCTCACCCGAAACTGATGGAAGTGGAGAAGGGGATAACTGAGAAGTGGAGGGAAGGCTTCCTTTCGCGGAACTCAAAATCAAGTTTTTGAGTTCAGCGAACGAGTCGTCCACACTGGACTTGAAATTGGCTAATGCCAACTTGAGTTCATCCACTTCTGTTACCAATTGGAGGAACTGCTCCGTGGTAACCAGTTCGTCGAGTTCTTCAGCGAACTGTTCCTGTTCTTCTACTTCCATGGGTTCCTTCCCTTTTCTGTAAGCCAAGGCTTCTGTTTCAAGTTCGTCGAAGCCTCTCTCCGGGGGTTGATCAGGTCCCTGAGGAGTGGTCATCTTCGGAACTGGAAGAGAGCTACCTTAACTTCTGATGAAAAAAAGTCAAAAGACTAATTTACAACTGTACAAGGTAAAGGAAAGATGACTTAGCTGTTTTTGAGGACTGTACTTCCAAAGAAATTACGAAGAAGAACCCTCTCAGCTCTTTTACCCACGATTTCAGACCTGCTGTCCCGGAAAATCCCAGCTTGAAGCTTCAAAATGGCATCCAAATTTCCCGGTTCTTGAGTGAAGTAGCTCGTTGATCTGATTTCAGATGTGGGGCTCCAACAAACCGAGTAAAAAACGGAAAAATACAAAAAGAAATCCGGAATTTTGAAGTCCCTGCCCTCGCTGATTGGACAGCAACCTGTCTGGCCCGATTTGTCCAAATTTAGACTCAAAAATCCGCTTGAATCTCTGATTTGACCTCAGCTGGTAGGTCGCTGGTCTGTGACAAGCAAGTCTGAAGCTCAGACTTCTAGAAAACCTTTGAAATACAAGGATAAATTCTAAAATTTGTCCCCTACTGTCCAGCGCTGGACCTGCTGTAGAAATCCGCTTCAAATCTTGCTTAATTTGTCACTGATTTCCACTCAAAACTCAAGGAAGGAGGCTGCTCTGACAGCGCTGGTCTGCCTCAAACTTCCTGACTTGAAAACGCTCCAAAATCCGGAATTTCCACTCCAAAATCGAAGTTTAAACCCTGATTGGCAGCGCTGGACCTGGCCTAGAAAGCTGATCCAAATTTTACTGTAAAAACAAGTAATCCTACGGAGATTTCCACCATAGATAGCTGGTTCTCCAGCGCTGACCCTGCTCTATCTATCTTTGCATATTAACCATAGTTGCTATGCACTCTGATGGATTTCTCCCCTGCTGAAACTGAGCTCCCAAAGAAGGAGATGGCTTTGATACCAGTGTAATAGATCCTAACACCACAGTAGGGCAAACACAAACTGATCCACCCAACCTTGCCTACTCCCTGATATAGAGTAAGCCCCTCCTAGCCCAGTGTGAGGACTGGTAGCATGCTACTGCCAAGTGTCGGCCACGTGGCACTGACGTGGCCGACTGCACGTCAGGACCCAACTGGGGGCCCTATCCTGCTGACAGGGTCCCTAGGCTGTGTTAGGCCCGCCATGGCTATGGACCGTGTTGGGGCACACTACTCACCCTGTCTTGCCCTGTTGGTCATGTACGCTGGACACGACCCTGACTGTGGTATCTGACCTATCTGTGTTCTCTAGGGTTCGGCACTGGTTACGAGCTCGTAACACTTTATGCTAAAAGTTGAGGGTGTTCTCCTGATAGTTTCTGTGGAGGGAAGGTCCTAAACTATAGAGCCAATCTCTCCCGAGAACAATATCTGTGCGATCCAAGTGCATTATCTGAAAGTTTATTTCATCTTGGTACCCTTGAATACCAAGATTCAAATTACTTACCATAGTTTCCCATATTTTTTATCTTCACCCTTAGCTAATGAAACTATGTACCTATGCTGACTAGGTACTTCTGGTAGTTTAAGCTTTTTAACCAGGGTGTAGTTGATGAAATTATGGGTTGCCCCATCATCAACCATAACTCTTACTGACTGGTTACCAACTTTCCCATGCATACGTACTAGGTCATGCGGCCCAAAGCTGAAGGGTCTCGCTAGCATTGCAGAGGTCAGCTGGCAACAGTGTTCATGATCTTCATGATACACTTTGATCTCGGAAGCTGCCGAGTCACTGGGGAAACTTACAGTCTGAACAAGATGAACTTGTTTTTTATCTTTCTTATCTTTTTTAGTGAAAGGCCCCTTGGGACACTGTCTGACTGTGTGTCCCTTGCCCATACACACAAAACACAAACGTTCTTGTTTGGCTTTCTCAAAATCATCTGGTTTTAAGGGCTGTATGAGTGAAGGGCGTTTCTGAGGAGCTTCACCCTTAAATTGATCTTGATTCTTTCTTTTTAAAAATTTCTTTTTAAATTGAAAGTCTTTCTGAGGAGGCTGCTCAGAAAGTGGCTGTTGTCTCGCCCTCTTCCTACCCACTAAATCATCATAGATTTGAGCATATCTGAGAGCTTGCTCAAGGGTAGTAGGCGAGTTTCTCTGGACCTCTACTTTATATTCATCTTTGAGGCCACGGACAAATCCCCTGATTTTCTGATAATCATCCATATTTTTAATCTCTAAAATTGCTTCTCGATACTGCGAGATATATTGGATGAGGGACTTGTCCATTACTGTTCTTTCCCAGGCTTCCCGGGCTCTATCAAGTTCATTTTCAGGTAGGCATTCTCTTAGGAAGGCTTCTTCAAAACCTTTCCATGACCGGAGAGTCTGCCCAGTCTCCTGGAGATTTAACCACCACTTATAGGCCATAGGCCCTAAGGAAAGACTGGCCTCAATAGCTTGCAAATGGTCAGGGGTCTATTTAAGAGCATGAATGTTCTTCCATTTGCTGAGGAAGGTTTGTAGAATGTCTGCATTTCTATCCTTCTCTTCCCCATTAAAAGTAGGAGGCTTTAAATCTTTAAAAACACTGGGGTGAGACCGTAACTGAGAAGTGGTTCGCGGAACTCAAAATCAAGCTTTTGAGTTCAGCGAACGAGTCGTCCACACTGGACTTGAAATTGGCTAATGCCAACTTCAGTTCATCCACTTCTGTTACCAACTGGAGAAACTGCTCCTTGGTAACCAGTTCGTCGAGTTCTTCGGCGAACTGTTCCTGTTCTTCCAATTCCATGGGTTCCTTCCCTTTACTGTAAGCCAAGGCTTCTGTTTCAAGTTCGTCGAAGCCTCTCTCCGAGGGTTGATCAGGTCCCTGAGGAGTGGTCATCTTCGGAACTGAAAGAGAGCTACCTTAACTTCTGAAGGAAAAAAAGTCAAAAAGACTAATTTACAACTGTACAAGGGAAAGGAAAGATGACTTAACTGTTTCTGAGGACTGTACTTCCAAAGAAATTACGAAGAGGAACTCTCTCAGCTTTGTTACCCAAGATTTCAGACCTGCTGTCCCGGAAAATCCTAGCTTGAAGCTCCAAAACGGCGTCAAATTTTCCGGTTCCTTGAGTATAGTAGCTCGCTGATCTGATTGCTTCTGAAATGGTTCCCAAAAATCAGATTTGAAGCCAAGATTCACTTCTGAATTCTGAAAATTTCAGAACACTGTACTCGTTGCCTGGCTGAGGTTCAATTTCTCTGAAAACTTTGGTCTTAGGCCCCAAAAATGCAAATACTTTGTAAGTTTGGTACTCCTCTACCCTCGCTGACTGGACAGCTATCTGATGGCTCCAAAAACTTCTGATTTAAGCCAAAGTGTAACTCTGAAAATCAGGATGGATGAGTTTCCTGTCAGCGCTGGATCAACACCACTCTTCCACTTCAAATTTTCACTCTACTTCCCTGAATTTGATAGCAAAAATCAGAGATGAAAGCTGGAAATGCAGCGCTGAACCTGCTCTAGAAACTTTAATTGATTTCTATCTGGAAAGCAAGCTTTTCTACACACTTCTGATCAGTAGAAGGCTGTTCCTACAGCGCTGGCCCTGCTACTCTACTTTCTGACAACTTGAAGAAGTTCTGAGCAATCTAGCTACTTTCTTCACTGCTGAAAACTGAATTCCCTAGGATGGAGATGGCTCTGATACCAGTGTTATAGATCCTAACACCACAGTAGGGCAAACACTAAGTGATCCACCCAACCTTGCTTACTCCCTGATACAGAGTAAGCCCCTCCTAGCCCAGTGTGAGGACTGGTAGCATGCAACTGCCAAGTGTCGGCCACGTGTCACTGACGTGGCCGACTGCACGTCGGGACCCAACTGGGAGCCCTATCCTGCTGACAGGGTCCCTAGGCTGTGTTAGGCCCGCCATGGCTATGGACCGTGCTGGGGCACACTACTCGCACTGTCTTGCCCTGTTGGTCATGTACGCTGGACACGACCCTGACTGGGTATCTGACCTATCTGTGTCCTCTAGGGTTCGGCACTAGTTACGAGCTCGTAACAGTAGACCCATTGGATAAGGAGCTAATGATCGAATTCCAGCTGGGAAAACCTTGTAAACAATTCACTTGGAGAGATTGAATGGTTGTTTATAAACAGCGCAGAGTATACGTTCCAGACGACATCAACCTAAGGAAGAAAATCTTGAGAGAACATCATGACGTACTCGCTGCCGGACACCCAGGGGTGAATCGCATGTATGAACTTCTCAAGAGAGGCTTCTATTGGCCAGATATGTGGGCAGATACTGAATCCTACGTACAAACATGTCCCACATGTCAACAAGCGAAGGTGGAACCGCAAGCTCCAGCAAGACTACTCCAGCCATTACCAGTAGCAACATACCCTTGAGAATCAGTGAGCATGGATTTTATTGTAAAACTACCATGTTGTCAAGGTTTTGATTCTATTTACGTGGTGGTTGACCGATTTTCAAAACAAGCTCACCAATGAAAGCTGAAAAAGTGGCAAGATTATTCTTAAAATATGTCTTCAAATACCATGGCCTGCCTAGAACGATTATTTCAGATCGAGACACCAAGTTCGTAAGAAAGTTTTGGACATGTTTATTTCACCCGGACTGAGTTTCAGCACTGCCTATCACCCACAGACAGATGGACAAACGGGACCAATCCGATTGGGTCAGCCACTTGAATATCCTTGAGTTCGCACATAACAAGCAAGTGAACAGATCTACTGGCACAATTCGAGATAAGCAATGGTCGTTTGCCAATTGTTCCTAGCTCTTTTCTTATACAAGTGCAGGAAACCCCGATCCCCACTGCAGAGGACTTCATCAACGAGTGGCACACAAAGCTTACAAAGGTGAAGGAGATCTTGGAGCCCTGGCGGCATGCCTTCTTCATGAGCACTCACGATCATTACGAAGTTCAAGGAACTTCCAGGTACCTTTCTTATTTGTTAATAAATCAATTGCAGCTTTACATAGGTTTTACGTAAGTGAACTTAATCCACAATTTTCCTGTGCTACTGCCAATGCACCTTCATTTTATGTTTATGCGGCCGGCCAATAAAGCCCGTGCCATGCGTCATAGGTCTAGTTTGGCCCTGATGGGGACATCAAATTTCTCAAACGAGGGGAGGATGTTGTAAAGCTAACTCGGGTGCACCCAATGTGCCCTGTAAAATTCTAAGGGGTGACACTTCCTGAAATCCCAGAGCAATGGATGAATGTTAAAATTAAGCGTGTCTTGGAAAAACCGCTCAAGTCCCAGTGCCCTTTGACACGCCGCAGCGCAACACTGTCACTACTATAAAAACCTCCACCTGTGTTGGGTTGATTCAACTATTATACATATTGATCTGAATGGTTTTCGTAACATTTCAAACCGTCTCCATATGAATCATGTTGTTCACTTTGATCTGATTCACCATGATTGTGCTCCTAATGGGACCCATGTGTTTATAGAGGTGGGGTATCTCTTTGCCTTTCACTCAGTCTACCCGAGAGTTGGTGGATGGAGAGCATGTGCAATAGCCAGGATATATATCCAGGCCAGGAGACGTGTGCTAGGGAGAGTTGAGAGCGATGACTCGTGATATGCGACATCAACTATCGTTGGAGGCTTAACTAGGCATGACAGTGTCAATAAGTCTAGTGCATGGGGGTGGGTTGGCAATATCAAATCCTAATCCAAAGATCCAACTAGGATGCTGATGTCAAGGGAACAAATGGGAACGAATGTAATCCTCGAGCTTTGGAACGCTAGCCATCTCTCAATAGTGAAAGGAATGAGAGCGCACTCCAACAACATAGCTAACGTCCACTAATCAAAGCTCCCTCCAAAGAAATGCCTATGGGTATACTTATATCCTCCAAAGCCCTCTCTAGACTAAGTAAACTGAAACACCTCAGTGGGACACATCAGCAGCCTAACTAGGCCACATCAGCCACTTACCAATAAGTCACTGCCAGTTCCATATAAATCCACCATCAAGGTTTTAGGCCTCCAAACCATCAATTATAATTTAATACCTTGAGGGCCCCAACTCTCATAATCATAATTGGTTAACGGGTCGAAGTAGGCCCTCTGAACCCCTTACGGGATATAAATCCAGGGTCAAAGCTTTGTGGGCATGACACACCACTTATTTAAGTTTTGTCCTCATAACTTAAAGTTAGGGAAGTCCGTCTAGGGGCATGACGCAGGTCTGGTGTTATTGACACAATTTGGTGCCGCACGTCACTATCCTAGGTGGTCACATGTCGCTGGCAGGACTATGCTTGATGGGACCCACTATGCTATGCCTATATAGTTGTGGGGCTTCCCGAATGCCATTCACTCAGTCTACCCGGGAGTTGGTGGATGGAGAGAACGTGCATTAAAGATGTATCTCTAGGCCAAGAGATGTGTGATAGTGAGAGCCAAGGGTGATGGCTAGTGGTATGGGATGCCAGTTATCGCAATTTCTTTAAAAGAAATGGTTTGATATGGCTTTGATTGGGTTGCACGCGCCAGCCAGAAGGGGTTCGCATGCTAGCAACCTATCACAGGCAGGGATTCGTAGGTTGTCAATTGTTCAGGCAAGCAAGCAATCACAGGCAATAAACCGAGGAAAATGTCCACTAATCCAAGCTCTCTCCAAAGAAAGGCCTATGGGTATACTTATATCCTCCAAGGCCCTCCCTAGACTAGGAGTAAACTGAGACACCTCACTAGGACACATTAGTAGCCTAACTGGGCCACATCAGCCACTTAATGAGTCACTACCAGTTCCATATAAATCCACCATCATAGGTTTTAGGCCTCCAAACCATCGATTATAATTTAATACCATGATCATAACTAGTTAACAGGTCGAAGTAGGCCCTCTACACCCCTTAACGGGATATAAATCCAGGGTCAAAGCTTTGTGGGCATAACATTCTTCCCCACTTATTCAAGTTTTGTCCTCATAACTTAAGTTAGGGAAGTCCGTCCTAAGGCTCTCCAAGAATCATCATCTTATGTATGACCCTTCTCAAACCATATACCCACGTAACTATATTATTACCTTTCATTTAGTTCGTGAATCAAGTATCTTTTCAGGTTCGAAAATGGTCCTAGTTGATGGTTATTCTCAATAGGTCCAATTGATCTCCATAATCCATGTGCACTATTCTCAAGTCATATTACATGAAAAGCGGGAGGATCTTGAATTTTTTTCAAAATTTCTAATTGGTAAGCCAATAGATTGAGATTTTGTACGGTCCTCTCCAATGAGTGAACTATTTTTAATGTTTGCAGATACGTACACCTCTAGAATCCTTCAATATGTTGTGCAAGCATTTTCTTTCTTTTTAAATGGCTCGCAGGTGTGAGCACTTGGAGCCAGTCAGATTCCAACCAAAATATCATTTGACTTATAAGGCAAGCAAGATCAGGAGATACCAAAGCCTTGCATGATTATAACGTTTAATAATGGATGTTATGCCTAGGATAATACCCAACCAGAGTTGCACGTTCCGTTCTGGAATGTGTTCCGGAACGTGAGTCAAGAAATCCAATTAGGGTTTCTTGGAACGCAAACTTTTTTGCTTTTTCTTTGGGTGCCAATATGGGTATTATTGAAGGTGTTTTCAAAAGCAATTCACTTATCTGGTTTGCTCTGAGTTCCAAGAGGAGTGCGGTCCAATTTTGGGCCATTAAGTGATTCTTTATCGAACATCTCTATTTCTGTATTATGTGAAACGAAATCACATGGAACCGTATTGAATGACAGCAAACCGACAACAATTATGAAGCATAAGCACCCATCTTAGAAACATAAAGCATCCCTTCAAACGGTCATGTGTGTGTGAGTTCTCTATGTCGGGAGTCTCTAATCTTCTTTCATATGCCATCTGTAACAGAGTCTATTGTTGTTTCAACTCCAATCTTGGATTGTATTCATTCCATCAAGTCCACCGTCCAATTCGGGTTTAGTTAGTATTAAACTATCAAAAAAAAATTGACCATTAGTCTTTTTTCCACACCAAAAAAACAAAAAAATTGCGATCAGGGTCGCGGATCGTTGAAGTTCCAAAACGCACGTTCCGGAATGTTTTTGCATCGGATCGCGATCTGCTGCAACTTTGTACCCAACATAACAAAGAAGACGTTCAATCTTCAACCCTATGGAGTCCAACCACAAAGTCTCACAGCATCAACTATACCACGCATAGCCTAGAGCGAATGTTATGGCATCCCTACTCACTTTGCTAGTGCCCAAGAATAGGTGCAGGTCAAAGCGCAAAACAGTTGAGGACCGCAAATCACATAAAAAAGACACCATGTGGGCTTAACAAAATATTCAAATAGTAAAGAATCTAGTCACTAAACAAGCAATCAAACAAATAGATTCCATATGCTTTACTCCTACTTAATAATGAGAAAACATTGTACTGAAGCTATATACCTGCATATTTGTGGCTTCACGAGGAATTTTGAGCCGAGAATAATGATCAACCTGTATTGCAGGCCCTGCATTCTACAACATCTAAATGGTCTCAGGATCTCATCTTTGATCCAAACTTTGTGGGATGGAAAACCGATGTTCCTGACTATATAAAGTGCATATGATGAACTCATGTTATGCAGCGAATTGGAATTTCATTCTCAAAATCACAGAAACATTACTCTGGTAAATGTGAAAGGGAAATCAAAGTAAACTCTCAATGAACACAAGGTTGAGATGCCATCAACCTTAGGTTCTAGAAGAAAAAAAAGTTATCAGCAGGATTCTCACTTTGAACAAAGCCTTAACAGAATGTGTGAAGATTAACTCTCAACATTGCTCACCATCTCCTTTCAAAATTCTTTCAATGCTAGTTTGTGATATAAGTGACCCTTGTGAGGAAGATATAACCGCAGTAGGACTCGAAGTGGACGAATCCGGAAACTCTGCATCTGAGTCCCCATCAAACGATAGAGCAGCAGTAGCCTCAGAAGAAGCAGAAGACGCATCAGCAGCTGCAGTATCCTCCGCTGCAGCACTTGTCACCCCAATTTTTATAATTCTGGTGGGCTGTTTTGTGGGTTGTTTCCACGATGAACAGCGGCCCAATGAAGAAGAAAAGGAAGAAGACGAGGATAATTGATGAGGTTTAGGCGAGTGCAAGGTTGCGTTTGTGCATGCGCAAGGTGGCTGAGGGGTGCAACATGAGCACGAGAAAGGGCGAGAGCAAAGGATTGGAAAATACAGAGGCACCCAACAAGCCTGCAGTGTTGCAGTCGCCATATCTCGCCCCCCCCTTTTTCTCTCTCTCTCTCTCTCTCTCTCTCTCTCTCTCTTTCGCCACATAATACACACTAGTCAGGATGACCAGATACCTTTTTTTGACCCTCCGTTGGTTTTTGGCCAAGACGTTGCAAACAAAGGCAATGCTATGTACTATGCTATGTACTATGTATGTATGTATTATGGAATGGGATGATCATGCGGTTCGGCTTTTCAAAAAAATTTAAGCGAGATCTTATGGATATTGTGAAAATTTTAACATGTTCCTTATGTTTCTATGAAGCATAATGAGCAGTTTGACTTTTTTGAACCACTCTTATGCTGCCACGTGGCAGCCTAACACCTGATGCGCAGCAAAAAAAAATTTAAAAAAAACAGATGACTATCTTGTTTTTTGATATGTTCAAAGAATGGGCAGAATGAGCACAAAGCATCCATTAGGTGATAAGAATGATCAACGAAAATTTGTGAATTTTTTCACAATTCACACCAAAGAAAATGCTTAGAGCTCATAGAGTTGATTATGACCTACTTTCCCTTTCTTGAGGTGAGGAGTGCCCAGCCCTGTTCGAATGGATGGGTGCTCGCAAAATTTTCCCGCGGGCTCCAAAATGTTGCCAACATCTGCTTCTCCTAGGCGCCGAGCAGTGCGGGTGGCTCCCAACCCCCTCCCAAGTCTAATTGGAAATAAAATCACTTCATCATGTTTATTGACGCATTGCTCTTCGTCCCTTATCAGCCTCTCATCAGCAACAAGAGTGATTGCTTTGTCGAATGTCATATATGGTAGACTCAGTATGAGCATTCTCAACGGCTTGAAATTCAATTTCACTTTCTTAGAGAGAAAGTGTCGTAACTCACTGAACTCAATTTTGTATGATTTATGCAGTATAAGAGGTATCGTTCCCCACAGAGACTGAAATTATAGTTATTACTTAATAAAAAGGCTTTATGTTGTGAGATAAATGATAACTAGTCATCAACAGATGTTGGGACAGGCAGCCAATATTGCCTACTATTTAAAATTATAATGTTTGTTTAATTTGCACATAGTTCTAAGGTATCTATTTATCTTATGCACATCGTGAATAACTTTATTTATTATATTAGGTATTTCTCTAGTGAATGCAGCATCTTTTATGGAGCCTGTACAGAAATTCACACTCGAGGTTACAAAAAGATGTCCAATCCCTAGCATCACCTACCATTTCATACTCTTGATTAGGTCCCTTAATTGAAAATCAAAATTCCTTCTTTTTCCAATATGTGACTACGTCAGCATCGTATAACCATGGTCTACCCTACCCAACAACATGGGATAAGAAGGCACTATTACTGGTTTAATGACCACAAAGTTTAACAGAAACATTTTTCCTTCAATCTTAACCTCCCCGTTATTCAGTAGACCAACTGGTTCTCGCCTGGTATGATCTGCCAATCTGAGAAACTTGGTAATAGGAGTTATATGAGTTCTCCCCAAGTCATAAGCCGTTTCCTCTGTTATAATATTTACTCCAACCTGAATCGATAGGTACATTTGAAATAATACATCCTTTTGTTTGAACCTTGATTTCTGGAGCTGCTTTATCATCAACCTCGACCCTATTCACATGGACTGCAGGTAATTTTTTTTAATAAACCAAGAAAAATCCTAAGCTCATCTGCATCGAGACTTTCTTTATTGCTGACCGCTATGGACTCAAATTGAGACACGTAACTATCAGCATTCTCCAAGGCTCTTCCCTTAAAATAATCATACCAAATCTTAGAGGAAGTTGATGTTGGATGTTCGAGTTTAATCTTACTTCTACTCTTCCTAATTGCCCTCCTTCCTTCTCTTAATTTTACTCTCTCAAATGACACCTACAGAAAATGAACTGTTTTTCAACAGTCTGCATTTTTAGACTGATTGTTGCTACAGTCTGCATTTTTCCTCATAATTTTTGACAGGCGATAAAAGCAAAAAATCGGACACTATATTTTTACATGCAGTTTCTGACAAGCAACAAAAAGCAAAAAATGCGACACTGCATTTTTCCATGTAATTTCTGCCTTGGAAAAAAGCAAAAAACCCGACACTGTAGTTTTACACGAGATTTTACACAGGCAAAAAATCCAACACTACAGTCTTACACGAGATTCTACACAGGCGAAAAACTCGACACTGCAATTTTACACGAGATTCTACACAAGTAAAAAACCTGACACTTTGCAGAAATACACAGGATTCCTCACAGGCTGTCTACGTCTTCACGCTCCAATAACATCTGTTCTAATTAGTCAGTTAACTGTTAAGCAATTTTGTAAATGTAAAGCTAGAATAATGCAAGATCTTCCAATTGCTATAAATGTAAATGAGCGATTGAAGATATGTAGAGATCAGAGATTGAATGACAGAGGATGATCAAACTGAGATAAAACGACCAGAATGTTGGAGAAAGAGGTGTTTTGTGTGTGAGAAACTAAAATAGCTCGAAAAAGAAAACGAATACAAAAAAAAAAATGAACGAGAAAATGAACTCGAACGGAAAGTGTTCATATGCAACAAAATGAGCTATATGACTCTTTCCCTAAGCATGACTACGACTATCAGAAATGAACAGAATGTTAGTGATGGAAATCACGGTCGTTCTGATTACGTAGCCAAAAGTTAATAAAACACCAGAAGAATAATTTGTCGTGAACAACTAGACAAATTATCTGTCGCGAATGATTTGCGAAGAGCTAGACTGAGCTCGACTGATAATCAGTCGCGAATTATTCACGAAAGACAAGACAAAATACTAGTCGTCTATAGCTAGACTAATATTAACTCGCTAAGAACTGATTACCAGATTGAGCAACTGGAAAGTCGGACAGAATGAAAATAAGCATAACAATATTGACACAGATTTGAATGCAGTACAAAGAGCTGTTATCAGATTAAGTATATCAAATATACATGTCAATAATGCGGTAGAGCACAAGACAATAGCGGACGAAACCGCGTGCTCTACAAGGTTAATTCAATCTGTAAAGGAATGAAACCTATTACTGACAATAAAGAATCAATGCACAAGGCATCTACTTCATTTACCTCTAATAAAACTTCTGATGCTAAATTTACACACACTTGATCTTCAATCTCTTGATCAACAATCAAACTGAATACGCAAATGGTATTCAATGTATATACACAATGTTACAAGTGTGCAGATGAAGAAAGTACAAAGTGGATGTGCTATCTGTAGGAGACCGTGGGTGGCTGCAGTTGTTGTCAAGTCTGTTAGCGCAGTTGCATGGGGAGAGCGTGAAAAGGATGCAACATCAGCCTTTGCTGAAGTGAACATTGGTGAAGATGCAAAAAATGCGTCACTCTGACGAAATGCCTTAGGTTTTGATTTATAGGGTGCCTTTGCTTCCTAGTCACCTTTGGCATTTTGTAAGGCAGTGTCACCTTTTTCGCCTGTCACAAAAACAAGTGTAAAAACATAGTGTCGCATTTTGTTCGTCTTTTCTTCGTCTGTGAGAATTTACATGTAAATATGCAGACTGCGCGACAATGTGAGTAACAATACAACATGAATGGAGGCAAATTAAAATGAGATTTAGGGGAGTAGAGGAGATAAATCCAACACCCCCCCCTTAATCTGGATCCGTGAATGCCTTGATCTTTAGACTAAGCAATGCATAAAATTTGTTATGTGCATTAACACTGAGTGCTTTCGTGAATATGTCTGCAACCATGTCATGCATTCTGTAGTACGTTAAGCTTACCTCTTTGTTGAGAACCTTGCCCCTGATGTAGTGATATCTGATTTCAATGTGCTTACTCCTAGAGTGAAATCTAGGGTTGGCCGATAAGGCAATAGCACTATGATTATCACAGAATAAAATTGTAGGAATGTACTGATGCAGATTAATGTCTGACGGTAAATTTCTCAACCAAAACGCTTCCTTGATAAATTGAGAAGCAGCAATATACTCTGCTTTTGTAAAAGAAAGTGCGATAGAGGTTTGCTTACGACTGTTCCATGAAATAGGACCGCCGTTGAAGAAGAATGTAAATCCAGATGTGGACTTACGATTGTCTACATCTTCTCCCCAACTTGCATCAGAATAACCACTGAGTTGATGAAGATTGTCGTTGCTGACATCTCCATAGTAGATGCACTGGTCCATGGTAGCTCGAATATATCTCATGACTCTTATGAGAGCCTTCCAATGGGTAATGCCAGGATTAGCCATATATTGGCTGAGTGAGCTTACTGCATAAGAGATATCTGGTCTTGTACAGACCATTGCGTACATGAGAGATCCAAGTATCGATCGATATAGATACTCTCTGATCTGCTCCTCTTCTTGCTTGGTCTGGGGACATTGGTCCTTTGACAAGTGTAGGCTTGGATATATTGGTGAGTGAGCTAATTTACAATTCATTAGATTGCATCTATTAAGAAGATTGTGAAGATACCTTTGTTGAGTGATGTAAATCAGTCATTTCGCTCTGTCTCTGTGGATTTGAATTCCTAGACAGAAGTGAGCTTCACCCAGATCAGTCATGTCGAACTCTGAAAACAACATCTGCTTCGAATCATTGACCAGATTGGTATTGTTGCTGAAGAGCAACGTATCATCCACGTATAAGGTGATAACCTTGAGTTGAATTAGTAGTTGGATTGAAATTGCCTTGAATCAAAATAGCAGTTGGGTCATAATTGAAATAGACTTGGAGTGAAATCGAGATAGCAACTTCGATCTGATTCGAGCTTGGATTTCGACTTTGAATGAGGTCGAAATAGTCCTTATCGGATGTCGACCCTCTGAGTTATTTTTTGAGTATTTCTGTAGGTCTGCAAGACATTCATTTAACTTTGCCACTTATAGAATCAACTAAAAATTAAATCTGACTAGGAACAAATTAAAAGTTTATCACAAGAGTAAATCCAACAAGATATTAGAGTAGATATGCAGCCAATACTACCTTAGTGCAAAATGTAATAGTTCAACAATCAATTCAATTCTCTATTGAAATATTCAGACTCTTTAGTGATTATAGAAGTTCGATTGGATCAACTTTATTGTTTTAATAGGCTCCTTATCAAAATTTATCGACTAGGATTTTTGTTGGGTTCTACTGAATCTGATATGATTCCCTGTTGGAAAAATATTTGTACAAAAATAAATGGTCAAAAAAAATAAAATAGAATTCTAGAGTTTAAATTAGGTGCGGGATCATGGCAAGCCCACAACCCAATGAGCACATTTGTAAAGTATAAAATATTGTAACTTAGAAAAAAATAGACTTAGGCCTTGTGAATAAAATAATAGGTAAAAGCCCAAAGTCTATGTGAATGGAGATTTTTATCGTGATTTACACTAGCATATATGTTTTAGAACCATTCCTTAGAATTCTGCAAATACTAGATTTTGCCCTTAAGTTTTGTATTTAAAAGTTAACAAAATGACATAAAATTACCTCGGTTATGACATAATAATATAGCTACACAAAATGTATTTAGTTTCAAGCATAATGCTATATGTCATAACGACCCTGGATTAATGTATCAGCCAGTAATGCTTCATTTCCATTTTTCCTTCATTTCAAGCAAGTCTAACATTTTTCCTTTGCTAGATCTAGGTTGCTTTGCACTCATGCTGCATGCATATTGGCACCGTTATGGAGTTGGAACTTCCCTCCTCTTTTCATAGTTCGGGCTGAGCTATTCACCATAACTTTTCTTACGTTCACTGTGAACCTTTTGAATCGCTGGCATGATGTTTGGCAAAGGTGCAGACGAGTTTCCTGACGGTTCAGTGTTTCTCCTAGTGCTTGGAACTCGTGGAACTAACTTCCTTCTAGGTTGTGAATGGCAAAGCAGCCTGCATATTACAAAAATTGCAGATTGTTGATCTTTGAAACTATATACTCATTTGCCAAAGCAGAAAATGATATCGTGGATACTGCTTCAATTTCCAGTTTAGTTCCTGTGCTCAACAATTCTTGCAGTTGTCCCCTGTAAAGATATGTGCGGTTGGATCCTCACTGTCAGAACTCTTACATTAGGGCAGACAAATCTCTACTGGTAATCAATATAATACGTAATTTTTTCGTCAGAAGAAGTATAATTTTACGTAGTCCCATTGTGCGCTTTAAGGAACATAACAGATGTTAACCAAACAGACACTATACTTACCACCATAATGGAGCATGGATTTTCAAATATTGCCTTTTCAACATGGCCTCTGCTTTTCTCTTATCTGCATAAACTCAACAAATAGGCCACATGGTTCAGTCAAGTTAGCTCTTGAAAGTACTTATGAGTTCATGTCAAAAAATTGATTCAAGCAAAGCTGGAACGAACACAGCATTTCCTACTGAACAAAAATGTCTTAGTCCTCTTTTTAAACCCAATCGGGTGACTTTTTCAATCAATCTTGTTACCGTTCTCGCGCAGTGGAAGCAGACATCTCACTGGGATACCATGAAATCTCACATCTGACAAAAATACACCAAGCCATCGGATACTGGGAGTAGCCAAGGCCTCTGCATCATATGCCATGGCCTACAAGGGGCAAGTACCCTAACTAAGCATGCTGTTTACTTTTCTCAAAATCTCTGACAATTTCAAGGAGGAGATCCATCTCTTGTGCATGCAAACATACATAACCCAGAAGTCTTAACTGTAAATTTTGACTGATTTCCATGCATCACGACATCAAATTCAAATTTGATTAGGATAGCAATACCAAGGATCCAAAGCGATATGTACAAAGGATGTCCAATCCGTATGGATCCGCATCCACTAAACCATACACCGGCAAATGCAGTGCATTGACAAGAAGTCGCAAGAAACTGTTCAAGTGATAAAAGCAGATTTTTTAGAGCAGTCCCTCGAACAAGATGACACAACAATAACCAGAAAAAGGCTTGTGAATGCTGAGCTTTGTTTGATCAACGATAGTACGAAAGTACCTCCTTGTGGGCACATCGGGGTAACCTCTTCCCTGCACCATTCACGAAGAAACCTTTAGTTCCTAGTTTTCAAATTATATCGCAACAAGCAAGTTCGCACCATCTGCAAGAGAAAGTTGTACCGTTATAACGATGCAACGATTCTTCATGCAATAGCCATCATTTGCAAGCCGTTGGAAGACTGTTTGCATTGCAACGCAGTATTGTTATCAAATTCGGTCCATAATGTGCAAAGCCCAATTGAACAATCTTTCAAAGCGCATAATGGCTATCTCTGTGGTCGTAATGTGTAGCGATCTTAAAAACATAAAGTAGAGATTGATAAGTTTGTACCTGTTTCTTTTTCCACAAGAAGAATGTATTCTGCTTCACTCATAGCTACTAATGTTCTTGAGGAAAGGCATTTTTGTTATAGGTTCCTAAAATGTTCTTTTGAAAATGGTTGTAAAAGATGTGACTTTAATAGATCTACATTTATGAAAACTCAAAAATTCGAGGAGACGGAAAAGATACGAGTTACACCATCGGTAAGCGTTGGAATGGGGAAACCCTGCAGAAAATAAACTGAAGAATGAGCAAGACTTGCTCTACACACAGCACCACACCGAGAAAAGGAATGCTTTGAAGGAAAAACAACAACGTCTCATGGGAACACGAGGCAATAAAGTAAGCTCACAGATAGTCTATGCCGAGAACAATCAACTAGTCTTCCTTGATCAATGTATTGTAGACAACCCATTACCAATCTGCAACAACAGAAGATGCATGGTAATCTATAATGAGTTCACACGCACACACACTCTTTCGGATTCAGAGCTAGCTAAAAAGATATGAACACAAGAGATTTTTACCCTTTGCTTGCCGAGAACTTCAAGTTGAATGAAGATAGCACAAACCAACATAAAAAGCTTAAATTAGAACCTTTAGAATGGTCATCATAATGTTACATCAGTTCAGTGAACAAATAAACAGGATAGCAATGTGTCCCATGTGATGATTGATATCCCAATCCCATGTGATGATATCCAAATATGCATTATTACATCTAAAATGCAGGGAAATCAACTATATGAACTAGAATTGTTAAAAATAGCTTCATGCATGAAATTTTCTATAATCAATCTACTGAACACCCATGTACCATGCATCCAAACATGCATACAAGTCTATTTATACATTTTCATCAACAGAAAAGCACTACACTGAGATACATGCATGCATGCATCAGAACATTACGTAAAATTTGCAAATTTTAGTTCAAAAATTGCCAAACTTCCGATAGCCATAACTTTCTCTACAGGACACCAAATTGGTCGTTGTAAAGCACAGTACGGAGGGAGAGTAGGTCTACAAGAAACTTGCTACATCATCCTGCTAGCTAGGCTTCACATGTGCGATCTGTAATTGATCAAAAAATAGGTAGGAGGGCGCACGTTTTCAAGGTTGATTCATCAAGAAACCATCTACAGCCCAATAAGCATCCAATCAGAGGTTACAAGCGCTCTTCTAAGGTTCATTAGAGAGGCATAGAGGCTTCTATCAGGTCCAACAAGCAATCATAGACTCAGATCATGCAAAAAATGCATTTTTGGACTCCTTTAACAAGCAAAACTTCAACATAATGGTGCCTAAGCCTCACACAACCAAATTGAATGCATGATGGCTCAAATCAGAGGAAGTACATCATATCTTTAAGCTTGTAATGAGATCCAAAAGGTTCAGACCACCATTTGATAGATATTCATGCTCAAAAGTCCTCAAAAATACAGTATTTTTTGACTTGAGACCCTTAATGGTGTCCAATCCTAATCAAAATTCATGAAAGCCTTAGGACAACTTCATTACACCTCTCAAAACGTGCATGCAAAATATTGGCCATGAATTTTATGAAGAACCCCAAAATTAGTCCCAAAACCATGTTTTTTTGACCAATTTTGACCAAAATTTGTGAATCCAATCCACAATTAAGTCAGACCCAAATCCATATAAATACATCACATGCAAGCACTACCAGTTCTGATTCAGTCAATTATGGTTTTTATAGCCCATTTCTAGTCCAAAAACCCCAAATTTTTGGCTAAAAGTCACTATTTAAGCACCCTTTTGACTTTTCAACCGACATGCAATCATTAGATCCAATCAATAATGACTGTAAAACAGCAAGTAAAATCTGAAAAAACTTACTAGATCAGTAGCAATGATATATTCCAAGCCAAAATTTTCAATTCTAGGTGAAAAATCACAAAAAATAGTCAAAAATCCATTGATTTCCATCAAAATCTATGGAAAAAATCCACAATCATGATCAATAGGTTGAAAGTATACCAAATTTAGAGAATCCACTTACTTGGAGTTCAATTCCACTACCTGGAAGTACAAATCAAGAAAAAAATGCCAAAAAGTTGGGAAAAATCAAGAAGCAGCTCCACCTTCCGATTGATGCAAACTCTTGCTCTGATACCACTATAAGGATCGCCTAGTGAAGATCCATGACTAGATCCTGTTGCATGCAACCAAAAGGACATATGTGGAGCAAAACCACCCAACCAACAGAAAATGGCTAGTCAATACCCTAACCACTTCGCCCCAATGCCATGGTGAATGAATGCAAGAGAGGAGGGGCTCTTGGCTACAAGGATCAGAAAATCCAATAGGTAGATGGGCGAGTTTCCACTAGTATCTATTCTTTCCTAGGAGGAGAGAATATTCCTCTTAGGATCCCCATGCAACCTGGAATAGGAATTGACCTCCTATTCTTGCATTATAGCAGTCAAACACCATGCAAGTGCTCCTATGTCCAATTATAGGTCTGGGCCTGAAGAAAACAAATGTTTCGAGCCACAAAGCTTTGCTAGTTTTAGAACTCAAGTTTGGAAAACACCAGGGAGCTACCCGGATGCAAAGACCAAAGCTTCGAGGATTGAAGACTCGAAGACGACGGCGGTCAAATGTTCGTTGACTGAAGGATACTCGAACACAAAGAAGAAATGTTTGTGGACCCAGAAAAGCTCAATGGCGAGGACGAAAGCAAAAGAAGACACGAAGACCAAAAGGCGACGAATCTTCACGCTCCAAAGTACAAAGGAGCTCAGGAAAGTATGAGGAGGACGTCACTCCTCCACGGACCATCTACCGTTAGGACATGCCTAGTCAGCCATTCTTGTATTCTCACTTTAGCTTAAACCTTTATCCTCCTTCATCTATATAAACAGATTGAAAACGAGAGGATCGGTTGAACATCATATAGATGTCCATAAGTCTGCTAGTAAGCGAGACAATTTATGATTCGTGAGAGACACAGATTCTCTCACGTCGACGTGCTATGTGAGTTTGTCACAACAGCGCTCAAGAAATTCACTGATAATATAGTTGATGTTATACAAATGCTTTTCTTGTCTTGAATATTATTGAATGCCTCGATGTTAGAATGTTATTTGTTTGTAATCGGCTATTTATTGTTCATTTCGCACACTGGTTTGTCTTGCTGAATATATAAACAATGAAATTAGGTCAGCAGTGTCTAACCCAATCTGACACATGTTTAGATTTTTGGCTATTTAGCTTATGCACATATTCTTGATAAGCTTTGAAAGAAGCTTGATGAGAAAGTCGAATTAGGATATCTCATCGGGTATGACAATCATTCGTCAAAGTACAGGATCTACATGCCAGAGACGAATCTAGTGAAGATTGTCAAAGACGTCAAGTTCGATGAGACCATAACAATGGCCGACAATGATTATGCCAACTATGAGATCCTAGGAAAGCAATACTATGACCTACCAACCATGATAGAGGGAGCGAAACCCGAACACTCAGATGGAGATGCTCGAACTCCACATCAGCTGAGCAACGAATCAGATGAGGAAAGGATTGCAAGCCTGCCTGCTGCTAGAACACTTGTAAACCGAGATGGTTCCGAACCTAGCTGAAGAGACAAAGGCAAGAGCATTGCAGTACCTAAAGAATCTCCCAGGAGATCAACAAGAGAGTGAAAAGTGCCAACAAGATTTGTGCTAGATAGCTCGGCTTCAACGTCCGAAGAGTTTTGTGGATTCAGTGGCAAACCACAAACATTCCAGAAAGCCATACATAGTGGATCCAAGCCATGAATGAGGAGATTGAATCCATGAAGAAGAATTAGGTATAGACACTACAACTAGTGCCAGATAAGTGAAAGACAGTCAATGCAGATGGGTATACAAGCTCAAGTATGGACCAAATGGAGATGTTTCGAGATACAAGGCCAGACTTGTAGCAAAGGGATTCTCTCAAAAGTATGGCATCGACTACACTGAGACCTTCTCTCTAGTGGTGAAACATGCATCATTATGCCTATTGTTTGCATATGCAGCTGCATACGACCTCAGGATTCACATCATTGATGAGAAGACATCATTTCTACATGGCAAGATAGACGAAGAAGTCTACATGGATAAGCCTCCAGGTATATCTCCGACTCACTTCCTACCTATGCATGCCGAATGCACAGAAGTATCTATCATTTGAAGCAATCCGCACGACAATGGTACAAGAAGAAAGATCATGCCCTGAGATCCTTGGGATTCGAACCACTGATGGCCAATTCCAACGTTTATGTAAGGATCATAGAGGGGCATATCATCATTGTTGCTGTGTACATGGACGACACCCTGATACTCTGTAGAAGCGAAGAGCTAATTGTAGAAGTGAAGAGAGAAATCTCGAAACATTTCGAGATAACAGACCTAGGAGAAGCCATATGTGATCCAGGCTTGCAAATCAACTACAACTATGACGAAGGAAAGGTATACCTTCATCAGTCTAGGTACATCTGAAAAATCCTTGATGATTTTGGGATGACAAATTGCAAAGGGAAAAATACCCCAATGCTTGTAGGAACAATCCTGACGAACAAAGATTGTTCAAAGAATGAAAAAGAGAAAGAGATAATGCAGCACACGTGTTACAGGAGGCTGATCGGATCTTTGATGTATCTAGCAGATAACACACGCCCCAACATAGCTTATGCCGTGTTCAGAATGAGCCAATTTAGCACAAATCCAGGCTTAACACACTAGAAGATCGCGAAGTTCACCTTGAAACCTAAGAGAGGCCAAGAGCACAAAGGGTATGGCACCTACAAATAGCCATGTTTAGGATTCAAAAAAAAATCTTACCATTGTAGTTTTCTAGGATTTAGTATAGGTTTTATCCTCCAATAGGACATAGCTTAGGCTTTGAAAGAGGTAGCCAATGATAAACATCCCTTCTCCTATCATAGTAGCATAGTTTTCGACTTTTACATCACCTTCCTCCCCATAGGATTAATGCCTTACTACATTACAATACTCGTAGATGGATAGATTCTTCTCTTACCTTACCGATGGGAATATCTAATCCATGATATCTTCCAAGGGACTGAAAAAGAGGTAAAATGCCATTATTCCTCCTTATGATCATTTTGTATGGATTTTAACAAAACACATTCATATTGTGATTTTGTTTTTGAGAAGATGTTGCATACTGATAAATTTATTTTTGAGCTTCAAATAAAATTTCTACAATATCAATAGAATTGTCAATTTTCTTTCCTAACCATATCACATTTAAAACTATTGGATCAAAATAGCTAGACTTTATATAAACAATCTACCTTAGCTTCCAAGCTTAGCAAAGTTTGAAATTCTCTAATCTTTGTATTTAAAAAAAACAATCTCAACTATTGCTAACAAAGTTAAATAAAAGTTTTTGATGAATGGTCACAAGCTCTATTATGAAAATTATGATTCTATTGTACATTTTCTTAGTTGAAATGAGAAATTGATCTACATTTTCTTTTGTAGTTGATAATAACATTAGAGTCATAGATGATGCTCTTTCAACTTGTCTTAAACTTGTGCCCCACTAAATGTACTTCATAATAAATTATTTATTGTTATTGAATCGTGCCCATTATCTAATATATCTTACAAAATCAAAACACAAGATGAAACCAACACATAGGTGTGCATTAAAAGGAACCAATGAAAGGGAAAATTTTACCACATGAATTGAAGATCGTGCACATTTCAACTTTGTGCATATGTCATTAATCGCTTGATCCACTATAACTTGATCTGGAGGATAGGTATATTTTTGTTAAGTTCAATATATGACTAATAAATTATGATGTAGAAGAATTTTTATTGAACATATCTAGGTAACATGAACTTGTAGAGTTTGAGTAGTAACATGAAATCAAATTTGAGATTCTAATGCTTTTCAAAAGAATATGTCAAAGGTCATACACACATGAGTGATTTAAACAGCTCAAAATTTTGAACCTTGCAAAATTTTAATGGAAGAATACATGTACACCTATCTATATTGGAGACATAAGTCTGGTACCTCCAAAAAGTCTTGGATCCATATAATAGACATCTCTTTTAGAAGCATGCTTCTCTTGTTGTAACAAGCCTTGAACAATCAAAAGAACCCTCATAAATGCAACTGCATAAAGAGTTCCACCACATTAATACCCAATTACAAAAATGTCACCCAAGCATGGATGCATGAGCGCATGCCCCCCCCATCTCTCTCTCTCTCTCTCTCTCTCTCTCTCATGAATGGTACTCAATGCTATTTTACTCTAATTGGAATCATAAGCTTTACCAGTATATGACCCTCAAAAGTTTTTTTTGATGGGAAATGTTAAACCTCCACTTGCATTTATTGCAATTTCAATGGTCAAGATCGCCTATACTTCATCCAATGGCTACAATCCCACCCTCCTACAATTGGAGACTGATCCACTATATCAATGGTAAGTGCATTCTATACAGATCTATTCTTGTTATCAGAATGCTTTTTGCAAACTTATGTCAGTGTAAATCACACCTCTTTGATAGGCACTGTAGCGCGCCCTACTACATCGCGATCTTGCTATTCTACTTGGTTGAATGCGTGCATGAGGCATTAATACTTGTCCGCTGTCCATCGCTGCTCAGATTGGTAATATTACATCTGTCCATATGTGATTAGGCAATCCATCGCTGGCCAAAACTGATACTATTCTTTGATTACATATCGTTATGTGAAGCACACACTATACTTATGCTTTTTGTGAGGCATATGCTACTGATATGCACATCTAAAAGGAAACTCATTGATGATGTCCCAGTGATAAATTTGCATACTATTTTGCATAATGAATGATATGTTTTTTCAAACCATTGTGTGGAGATCCATCGCTGCTGTCCAGCGATGAGATACCAAAACATTTTTCATAAATTGTCCGAGCGATGAGCTATGTAAGATTTATGGAATGTATGATGTCTCTTATCACAATGAGCACTCTTAAAGCATATGTTCTTTGACGAAACTTGCTATCATCTCTGTCTTGCACAATATAGCAGCAACATAGCATGAATATTAATATCATACCATTGGGTTTCGATATACTACAAGAGACTTCGTTCTCTAAGCTATGCAAGAGCTATAGAGAAATAAACCACTACGAAAGCTTTGATAATGAATTTTCAGAAGTTATGGATTATAACAATAACATATCTATCCTGCACATGACTATGTAATGCTATACATAGAATTGGATATGGATTTATACGTTTCAAAAAGGCATTCAAAAGCAAACATGACCAGTTCACAAGAGTTGCTAGCGTCTACCATTCAGGTTGGTGCTTCTCACATATCTTGATGGTTTTTTTGATAAAAACTTTAAAAGAGTACGTCGGTAGCGTAAGAGATTGTTAATCATTATATGATCAGGATTATTCTTAAACCAGTTTGCTACATATCTCATTCTCCAACATGCATTAGCGCATCATACAAAATCATTGCTTATCATAGACAAAACAATTACCCTCACTTATTACATGAATGAATGATTATAAACACGTTTGTCTATGAATACGAGTATTGTGCGTGATTGCATTTTAATTCATGATTATAATGCAAATGTAATATAAAGGTAAGATAGCTCACAGACTCTTGTAAAGCATGGATCTGCTCAAGAAGTTACGAGAACCGTAAATTACTTGTTTACAGGTAGGAATGCTGGTATGGCATGAATTTGCCTCGCATTTCATGTACCAGTCCAAGCTACTTACTTGTTTGAAATTTTTTACATATCTTTTACAACTTATTTTTAAATGCACATTTGATTTATTAAATTAAGAAGATAAGGACCAAAACCATCACATTGATTAGCATGGAACTCGCCGTGATACGATAAAGATATGGTTCGGCCTATCGCTATAAACAATTCTCAATAAGGGAAGACTGGACTATAAAATTTCAGCTATACTACATGCTGATCAGCTAAGTAAACTTATTTTGTACATGGATAACAACTGACATTCAGGTTGACACCTATCTTCCTCATTGTGCTAACTTGTGCGGTTCTGTGTGGTGGGATGGTGGTAGGTACCAACTGGATGTCTTGAAATATGTTTTATTTTATGGTGCTTTCTAGTATTGTATGCTTTTTAGCTATGGTTTCCCTTGTTGGTTTATGAATAAAGGGTTTTAAAAGGTTTTCGTCTTGACTTGTCAAGAAGAGCATTGATTTGTTAATCTCTCTCTCTCTCTCTCTCTCTCTCTCTCTCTCTCTCTCTCTCACACACACACACACACACACACACACACACACACACACACACACACACACACACACACACACACACACACACACACACACACACACACACACACACGTCTTTATATTGATGAAAGCCTATTTCTTGATTACAATTCGTACAATCTCTCTCTTCGATGTATGAACAAAAATTGTGACTTCCATTGGAATTGTAAGTTGAAAATTTTCTTTGACAAGTTTTCTCTTTAGCAATGTGTATAATACTAGATATCTTATGATAGAGTATTGACAAAAAAAAATGATAAATTGAATAGGTTTTAATCTTGAGGATGACATATGCTAGAGTTTTGCCATAAAAGCATTTTCATCAACATATGATTGAGTTGGGCTTTGATATGCTTTAAGGTATTATGTTATTGAGTTATTTTAATATTCTAATGAACTTCAACATGAAGTTCTATGCAGTTCATAAAACTTAGGGAATGAACTACTTCTTCAACATTTATAAAGTCATTAAATAAACAAAAAATAGTATGGCTAGATGTTTGGTGAGATTTTCAAACAAATATTCACTTTCCAAAATCAATCTATAGCAATACATTACATCAACCAAAGCATAACAACTTGTGTGAAGCAACAATTACAGATTTGTTGCTATATTATCAACTAGAAAACCTCATTGTTCATGATTTGTTATGAAGAGCAATTCATGGAGTGGTTTTCTATTCACATGAAATAGTTTACATTTGCAATTCATATTGGTTCTATTTTTTCTTTTTCTCCATATCATAATTGTCCAAACCATTTAGTGCTTATGATAGGTCCTTTCAAAATTACCTTTTTCAATTTTCCTTGTAATCCTTGTTGGAAATCCAAGATTTGTGCTTGTATGGTAATTATAATCTTGTTTGTTTAATAAAATATGTCCTCAAGTTGCCATCGTTAATTTGTGCAAGCTAGAGTGAGAACAATCTACTTATTAAAGAGCTCTTTGCATTCTTAAAAGTTTAGACAAGTATCAGGTTAGGAGTCATTACTAATTGAGCTCTTTAAAAGAACTAGTTACCTTTAGGAGACCATAAGCAACTAGTAGAAAAAAAGAGAGGAAAAAGTAGAAGGAACAAGAAATATAAAGAGAAAAGAAGAGCAAATGAACAATAAGAAGAGAGAATAGACATAACAAAGAAGGAAAAAAAAATACAAGTGTTTTTTCTACCCAGAATTCAAGTAACAAGTGTTATATGGCAATTCAGGTAACAAGTGTTCTTACCTGAATTGCCATATAGACTACACAGTTTGGTATTTGCATTCTTACATAGACTATAAATTGTTTTTCACATGAGAAAGTTGAATGGTTGTGAATGATTCACATGATACAATGGCTCATGCTGTGGCGTCACAACCTTTTGTAGTATTGAAAAAAGAAAAGCCAATTGTAATACGTGACAAAAAAGAAAAAAATGATAATGGACACAATACCATAAAAAGAAGATTGCTAGAGATTGTCATGACATATATCAAGAGACATTGAGAGGATTATTAGTAGTATAGGGTGAAGACAGCCAATGTTACCTCCAAAGTGTCTCACATTGAGGTCCTCACAAGCAGCGTGTTTATTTACATTGAAACCCATTGAAATTTTTGCATTGAGTCAATATCTTCTTGTAGTTAGAGACAAAATGCAGTTAATATTACATGGCATGCCATGTGCTACATAATTGATGAACCATGGATAGGGCGAAACTCACAAAACTTGCAAAAAATTTATTTGCAGACCTCTTTTCTAGTAGGTTGAACCATCACATTCATTGAACATGTCGTCATGCATAATATGATTTGATCTTGTTGATATTCACTGGAATATCCATATAGTGACCCTCCATATCACATAGAATCGTTATTGTTTAAAGAAAACTTTCTTCAAAACATAAGGACTCAACCAAATGGGCATCAACTTACCAGAAACCAGTTCCCTTTAGAACCAAAAAAATCAGCAAGAGGTAATGATTTTAAAGAGGCACATTGTGCCTACCCTTCGTAGTAGGACATTTCTTTGTTGTCCTGCAAAGTCTCCAATAGCCAACAAGGAATTGTTATGGGGTGTTCAACACTTTGCTACCCAAAGTGTTCCCAACATTGACCATGTTGTCCATAATCTTCCGCAAGCCGTTCCCGAAGCATAATGGACTGCTCATGATGTAAAATGGGTTGTAAAGGACCAAAAGAAAATGACTGAACCTGTTGTCCAATGTCTTCATCATAAAAACTTGGCAAACTATCAAGAGATGCACCAATGATGGCGTTAGGAAGAGGCATGGGATGACATAGAAGATTCTTAAAGTAATGAAAAATTCTCTCCAAACAAATGCTCGCTCTTAACACTCTGAACAAAGTAGTAATTGGCACATGTTGACTCCCTCCTCGATTAGTACAAAACGGTTTCAAAGAGTGCTCAAATTTTTTTAACCTTTGCCAAAACATCAAATTGAAAAGATTTTGCATGAAACTTTTCACTAATGCATCCATCACATGCATCAACTTGCGACAACTTTAAAATAGAAGATTGCTTCAACATTTGCTCAATCTATTGTTGTTGAGAGATGAAGAGTTCCATATGGAAGATCAACAAGAACCCAAATGTGGTTCTTAATGAGTGAGTCGTACTCCTCTTGCGTCGCATCCTCCCAACATTTTTACTCCTTTGGCCTGCTCATAAAAAACAGGTTCTACTGCACCATCCTCAATAGAAGGAGAGCAAAATAAAAAAATTCAGCAAATTCTACTGATTTAGTAGAGGCACGAGTCTGTCTTCCCTTCATAGAAATGATCCACTTTGTTGTCCTGCAAAGTCTGCAACAACCATTTAGGGACTGGATTGGGCTGTCCAACAGCCTTATCTTTGTCAACACTTTGCTATCCAAAGTGTCCCAAAGTTGGACCTTGCTGTCCAATGTTTTTCGAACTTGGACCTTGTTGTCCAATGTCTTCAACAGGCTGCTCTTCACCATAAATAGGTTCTTCTTGATGAACTATGGGCTGCAAAATTGAAGAAGTAGTGGGCTATCCACTAGAAATAGATGGCAGTCCCTCCTCTTCATGATTGGATGCCAACACCAAATCTAAAAATACTTCAACATATGCATCATGGGGGGAGTCCCCTTTCATCACATGAGTGGGCGCAACATCATAGGAGGTCTTTTCATCAAAATGAACATCACGACTCACTATGATTTTATTAGTATCTGCCCAAAACTTATGAGGCAGGCCCTTTGCCTTGAGAATGCATCGAGCCATCTCCATAATAGGGCGATTCTTCCTTTTGGCAGCACCATTTTGTTGAGGTGTGCAAGGAGTTGTCATTTGATGTTGGATACCTTTGCTTTGAAGATAAGCACCAAACATAGTCTTGATATATTCCCCTCCTCGATTGGTGCGTAGGACCTTCAAAGAGTGCCCAAATTGATTTTCTATCATTGCTAGAAAATCCTTAAAGCATTGAAAAACTTCAAATTTTTCCTTCATAGGATAAATCCATGTAAATCTTGAAAGGTTGTCAATAAAAGTAACAAAGTATTTACACCTTCCAATGGATTCGGTCCTTATTGGACCACATACATCACTATGAACCAGATCAAATTTGCCAAAAGCATAATCATTATTGAAAAGATTATCCTTCTTTTCAAATTGTTGTTCCAAAGTAATTATTGTGGTACTTGTATCATTACCTCTTTCTTTTTCCTTTGCAAATCTCTTCATACATTCTTTGATGTGATGCCCGAACTTTTTGCAATAGTGGCACTTACCTTTCTTCTTGGAGCCTTGTCCTTGATCTTGAGCTTTCTTAGACTTTTGATCACCTTTGGAAGTGTTGGAAGAAGGCTTTCCTTTCCACTTGCCTTTACTTTGGCTTTTTGCAAAGAAAGCTTGATCTTCTTGCTCACCAGAGTTGATCCTTGTTTAATTTGCTCCTCTTGAAGAAGTAAGTCAAGAAGTTTGTCGAAGGAAATTTAAGATCTTTTTTATGCAATATTTGATCATGCCAAGCTTTCCATTGAGACTTTTTCATTACATAAACCGCCATCAATCATATTGCATATAATTTATGTAAAGCTTCATGACGAAATTATAATGACCATGTCTCGTCCAAATGTTCTGTTCCTACAATTCGTAAAGATGGTACAAGAAATTTGATTGACATATTAACAACATCTTGCCCACAAACCAGTTGAAAAGGTGTTTGATTGGTCCTAACTTTATAAGCAGTTCAAATGCCCAAAGTGCAGCATGTAACTTATGTTCTCAATCTGATCTATTGGCCTAAATTGTCTTAGTAAAAATATTACATAATATCTTATTGAGATATTCAACTTGTCCATTTCTCCTTGGATGATAAGTTGTACTAAACTGATGTATGTAAACAATGTTGGAAATAGATTATCGAATTGAACAAGATTGATATATTTGAGAATTATGGTTCCTTAGTGAATGAAACTACAATAAATGCAATGACAGCAATCTGTAGCCAACCACAAATATTGCAGGCAACAGAAGTAGTATTAGTACTTGAAATAGTAATTTGATCTAGTAGTAACATAGTGAAAAATTACTTTGCTCATGAAAACAGTCATTCGACAACTATGGCTTTCTTGAATCTTGGATTGTGATTAGAATGAAATTTAGTACATTTAGACAAGATTGTAGAGGTACAGTATGAGTGCAAAGCAATATCTCACAATCTTAAGACAATAGTCTAAAACGATCTTTGAATTACAATCACAATAGTTCTATTTCTAGAAAAATGTAAGACTATTTACTTATGATCAATCCGATCATTTATATAGAGTGTACATGACTTGATCTAAGGCGGTTTGATGGCGCGGTCCAATGAGATGCAACTGCTCATGATGTTCGGCTCAATGGAAAGTCAATTGTTGTTGACGGTTAGGCGGTTCTGAGTGGTGGATGGAAAAAGCTATGAAGGGTCGAAATAAATACTGAACCTATATCAAAATAGCCTTGGGTCGAAATAACTTTGGGTCGATGAATATGTGATGAAAACAAGTAGTTTCATCATCATACATAATCATTATTTCTCAGAAAGCCCATGATGATAAAACTACTTCACCTCTTTCATCAATTGTATCACATGGATATAGATGATAAATTCTGCTCTTGGTGCAATTATCATGTACTATTGTTTTTTTTATTTGCAACAGTTCAACAATCATTTATGAATCTTGTGTTTCAAGAAACATTTTTTTGAGTTTTTTCTACAATTTGGTTGGGAAGTAGGACTTGCAACTTTTACAATAAGTCCAAAATACTATTTTGAGCCTACATAGTTGGGTGAAGGTTAGTTTCAGAGAAATAACAAGCTATGGGAAATGATTTTTGGAGTGTTTTTTCATTGTATTTTCTGATTGGCCGGGAACTAACCTTCGCTTGATGATCTACAGATACAAAGTGCCATTCAGACATTGCTTACAATTGGCGAAGGATCCTACCAAAGGACTAAAAAGTTATGGCCTATGATGTTTCTATTTTCAGCCCATTTCTCTAAAAGAAAACAAAATAGTCATGTTTTTCAGAATGGGTTTTTTGTCTAATCTACTCTCCTAACACCAATCCATCACCCACTAACACTAACAAGATAAAAACATGATTTTTGAGTAAATGAAAGGGTGAGAGAGAAGAAGAGAGGGAGAACAATGAAGAAAAGTGCTATGCGACAAGACAAGTGATGGCGCTCCCCAGAAATGGTGCCACTGTCATGTTGTTAGTAGTATGGGGATCGTCGTTGGGAGTGCATCCTCGCCTCAACCTACATAGCACATGGAAGAGAGGGAGAGGGAGAGTGAGAGGGAGAGAGTAAATGAAACATCACATAGTTCCTCTTGACAAAGCAAGACAGAATCCTTTGAAGTCTTTATTCATAATCCAATAACGAAAAAAAAGCTGAGAAATTTATACAGTACTTAAAAAGTACCATATGTTAGGGCAAATCCATGCCATTCTAACCCATGTGCACCTTGTCTAAAAAAGGCAAGTCACACACTACTATCGATTCTCCTGAGCATATCCATGCTTTCCAGTCGTATCTCACCAGAAACCTAATATGACGGTTTAGACACCTAAGCAGGCAAAGTAAGTTATTACCATGGTCAAGTATTGCGAATACGTAGGCATTAGGACACATCCGTGTCATATTAATCCTTACATCCATTTGCTTACACAAAACCGGTTATGTATTGCTATACTGCGTCTTGAGCATATCCATGCGTCCAAGGTAGGTCGGATTAAGTTAGGAACAGATTTAGTTACAACTCATTAGGGAATGCAAAACTGAGGTATTAGGGAAAATCCAAGCCATACTAATCCTTATGTATGTATCTTACGCATTTCATGCTGTCTAAGAATGTTTTAGCAGAAACACTAATTATGGATTTGGGTACATATGCTTATAAAAGGTATAGGGTAGTACTTTCATGGTTTTTCATAAAAAAACAAACCCAGTTATGTTTTCAAAGTTTGAAAGGGTATTTTTATGGTCAGTTATGATATCACGTAAATAAATCAACTTTCCCATAGAACAAACCATTATTTAACCAAAGTAAGTCTAGAAGAGGATATATCCTCTTTCTTAACGATTAAGTTCTCACAAATAGCATACATAACGTTCGTAGCTTGTGCATAATCTGAATTCATTCAAAAAGCATACCTGGATAATTGTCGACGTATTATCTTGAGAAAATGTCATGCTATTCACGAAATGTGTGTTTTCTTAAGAAAAAGCAATACACTATGCCCTCATTACTTTCGATAAAGCAACCTTGACTTTGAATTGTAATCATAAAGCATAAGCATCCTCTTCTATCAAAGCAAGAGTCTTGCATAATGCCGTTTATGTTATTCTTCAAGGCATAGTTTAAATAACATACCTGTATTGACTCTTTTCAATATATGGTGTTGGAGATGGTGAACTCAACCAACCCTTTATGACACATTCCCTGAACAGTGATCTGATAGTTCGAAGAGCTTCCGAACTATCGAATGCCTACAAGTGTTGAGAAGAACTATGGACAAACGAACTATCGAGCAACTTGAATTATCGTGAGACACAAAACCGTCATGCTAAACTATAACTCATTAGAGGAAGTTTGAGTTCAGAAAGGGCCGCATATGAATCCGTGCCAACATCTCTTTTGCGTTTTGTTACTATTTTCAACCAATATCTTTGAATCGCCATAACTTTTTAGTAGTAGGTCAGAAGTATGACATGTAATATGTCATTTGTTGCGCTTGACGAGCGCTTTCGAACGCACCGATTTTCGTTGCATTCTGATATGGCAATCAAAAGTTATGCCCTTTTTAGTGTAGACTCAAAATGTGACTCAAAGAAGTAACGTTACGTTAAAGCCACTATGTCAAGAAACTATTGGGCCAATGTACAAAACAAGTGAATAAAAGTGAATAAAAAAATGAAAAAGGAATCTTGACAAAAGGCCCTTTTTGTGTTTAAACTTCCTCTAATGAATGTTACAAGAGGACACACGTAGTTAACTGATATTTTAGCCTAAATATCTCTTGTAATGATTAGATAAACTAACTTTTAATCCCTTCTAGGAAAACATAATTACAGACCAGAAATCAAAACAAAAGAAGACGATGAAGTGAAGACAACAGAATTGTAAGAGGAGCGTCAGGCCACTATTTGCGTTGCACTGCCGTGACAATAGACGAAAATACAAAAGATATTATAGTCTCCCAACAATGTTTTTTTTTGGGTTGTATCCATTACTGTTTGATTGATTGTGACATTGCCTATGATTCGTATTAGCGTATCTCGATCCAGTAATCTCTCACATTGTGTAGCATACTTCCGCAATAAATAGCGCACATTTGTAATCTTGTATCAGAGCAGATTCATTAGATACAATATGGCTACTACAATTCAAGCAAGGATCACGATCAATCTTGATGGCGCAAACTATTGCATATGGATATTCAAGATAAACACACTTCTAAAAGGTGAGGGGATATGGTCAGTGACCGATCTCACAAAGCCAAAACCTCTAGAGGGAGATCCAAGGAGGGTGTAATAGATAAGGAAGGATGAATGCGCAATGGTGATCATTGTATCCTCCACAAAGTAATCTATATCAAGCAAAAATCATCAGCAGCTATGATAGTATACTAAATGCATCCCCATCTCTGCCATAGACGCATGTATAATTGAATATGAGGAGTCTCTATGACATAAGCAAGAAAGAACTTGTGAGCGGTCTTCAAATGACAAGTCCAGACTCTGACTTCTGTGAAGCCTGTCAGAAAGAAAAGCAACATCGAAGTCCATTTGTACATGAAGGAAGGAGAGCTAAGAACATCTTGGAATTGGTACATTTAGATTTCTGTGGACCCATGAAGGTCGAGTTCCTTTCTAGATCAAGATACTCCCTCACATTCATAGATGATTTCAGTAGGATGACAACTATATACTATGTAAAGAAGAAGTCTGAAGTGTTTGATGCATTCAAGAAATTCGTAGCATTTGCAGAGCGACACACCTCCAAGAAATTGCAGACCCTCAAGTCCGACAATGGAGGCAAATATTCGAGCAAAGAATTTTTGAACTTCTATCAAGAAAGAGGAATCGAACATCAATTCACACTTGCATATACACTGCAATACAATGGTGTATCAGAAAGATGAAATCCATGATGGCACAATTGCCAAGTCAGTTTTGGGCTGAAGCAATTACAATTGTAGTTCATCTACAAAACCGATCGATAATGACAACACTGAAAAACAAGAAGTCGTGCGAAATGTAGACAGGTGAGAAGCCCGATCTATCTTATGTATGAGTGTTTGGATGTGCAGCCTACATGCACATACCAAAATAAAAAAGAAACAAGTTGGACGAAAAGTCAGTGTAGACAGTGATGGTCGGATATTTGAGCGGCTCGCAGATCTATCAACTCTACAATCCAACCTCAAAGAAGATGGTGATGAGCAGAGATGTGAAGTTTGACGAATCAACATTTCTACGAATGAGAGAGTCAAGAAGACATGAATTCTTCTCAATACTGCCAATTGAAGAGGGAGTTCAAGGCCAAACGTCGAATCAGAATGTTGAGCCACAAACTCCAAAAGAGGAGACAGAAGATCATCATGTCGAAGAATTCGAAGAACAAACGCATCAGCAACCACAAATCCAACCAAGAAGGTCAACAATAATTCAAAGACCCCCTGACAGATACATCGATAACCTTCAGTCGAGTGAAGACACAGACTTTGAATTCTGTAGTTTCACTGAGGGACGACATATCTAGAAGAAATCTAGAATCCTGAGGGTGAATTTTTGAAGCAAGCCATGTCATAAGAGATCGAATCAATGAAGCAAAATCAGGCATGGCCACTCGAACCACTACCCAAAGGAAAGAAGACAGTCAACTGCAAATGGGTATACAAGAAGAAACTAAGATCAGGTGGTAGTGTTAAAAGATACAAAGCTCGACTTATCGCGAAAAACTACACTCAGAGATATGGTATCGACTACTTTGATACATACTCCCCGATGGTCAAAATGTCGAGCATTTGGCTGTCCTTGCTTATGCTACGAAATAGATGTGGAGATACATCAGATTGATGTCAGAAAAGCCTTCCTCCATGGAGACTTAGAAGAAATTTTTTTCATAAAATAGCCCGAAGGTTATAAGATCTGAACAATCAAGATTACGTCTGTCGGTTGCACAGATGTATCTACGGTCTAAAACAGGCCTCACAAGCTTGATATAAGAAGTTCAATAGTCTTCTGAAGTCTCTAGACTTCTATCCGACACAACCTGACTGCAATGTCTATATTAAAATGATAGAGAGAAAGTTTTTGATTTTGACAATATTTGTGGAAGATTATTTGGTGATAAGAAACTGTCTGACGTTAATCAATGAAACAAAGAGTGAAATATTTACAAATTATGAAATCACAGATCTAGGAGAAACAACAAAATGTCTGGGGCTACACTTCGAAAGAGACCGAAAGAGAGGAGTCATGCATTTGAACCAGTCCGAATATGCTGAGAAAGCGTTGAAGCAATATAGGATGATTGATTACAAAGAGAAGGCGACGCCGATGATGGTTAGAGCCAAATTGTCAAAGCAGGATTACCCAAGCACGGATGAGAAAAGACAGAAGATGCAAATGATTCGATATCAAAATCTAATTGGGAGTCTGATGTACCTTACGGTTTGTACGAGACCCGATTTAGCATATTGTCCTACAACACTACAGCGATGCAAGTTGCTAGCTGCAAAGACGACAACAAGAGTCAATAACTGGTGGATGTTCGATACTATTTGGAGCTGCGATCATCTGGACGTGCAAGAAGCAGACACTGGTAGCTCATGCGAAGGAGAATACCTGGCAGCTTCAAAGGTGGCGAATGAGGTAATATTGTTGAGAGAGAGAGAGAGTCTTCGATATGCTAGATGTTTGTCAACGATCACCTTACAAGTAGAAAATTTCACACAAATAAAAAAAAGTCCACAACATGCTAAAATAGAACAGTACTAGAAAGCAAAATTAAAAAACTAAGTTAAGCTAAATTGACATTCCTACTAGATTCAATTACATGCAATAATGGCCATTGGGAGGGCCACCATCATGTATAATCGAAGGCTTGGGAGTAGCGAGTGCATTGTCTGGGTTCCCAATTACATGTGGTAGTGGCCTGCTGAATGGCCATTGTTTACTAATAAACCTCTTCCATCCACGGGTAATTCACTTGTGGTGAGACATTCATCCATATAAACATATAATATTCATTTCATTCTATGATTATGGGCTACATGTCACTTGACCGTCCCATTCAGCCCTTCTATAAAATATCTATAAAATATATTCAGAAATCCTAATCATAGAAGAAAATTTATGGACTTTTGGAAAAGCCATTTTCTCCATGGTAGGTGACATAATTAGATCCTCTCTCAGGCCTCAACATCCTACCTACTCTTTTTGAACATCCTCTTCTCTCTCTCTCTCTCTCTCTCTCTCTCTCTCTCTCTCTCTCTCTCTCTCTCTCTCTCTCTCTCTACTCACTTTATATGGAGTTTATGTATAGGTGCCCTCTAAAATAAAAACAATTAAGACCACAAACACACAGATTCTAGTGCAAAGAACTTTAGTAGATGTAATGACACCTCTCACCAACTACAAAATTAGGCTCAACCTAGGCACTAAAAAAACGCAACCTTAGATTAGCCACATGAAACCATGTATCACACTGCCAACCGTTCTTGTTATTGCCAGCCATTCTTGTTTTTGCTCAAGCATGGGTGTTTGTTTCGCAAACCCTAAGCTGGCATAAGGCTCTCTCTCACCATCAGAGCCTTCTCTCTCTCTCTCTCTCTCTCTCTCTCTCTCTCTCTCTCTCTCTCTCTCTCTTCTTGAAACCCTAATATCACAAAAACCCTATGTTTCACACTTTTCATTCTGAAGGTTACATCTACACAGATTTTACAAGAAGCTCAAACAACCATGATATATATAAACTTTCAATAAAGCAAAATATGTAATATGGAATATAGTGAAACACACATGTCCATCCGAATAAAATTTAGTTGACTAGCATTGGTCAAAACCCTATAATACATTTGGCACAATCAAAATGCATAAACGTTGAATTGATAAAACCCTAAGATATGCGTGTCCATCCATGAAAATTTGTGGAATAACATTGGTCAAAACCTTACAATACACGTGGTCTAATCAAAATGCACAGAACTCATTTGGTATAATACATTATTTTCTCTCTCTCAATTAATCAATCAAAACATTCCGTATAAAGACATTCTCTCTCTCTCTTTCCCTCTCTCACTCCTCTCTCTCTCTCTCTCTCAAAATTAATCAACAAGTGCCCCATACATGCTAACGAGCAAGAACTTGGTTGCTCACCTATGCGTTGTGTCGATGTTCTTCCTTTCAATGCAATTCGTTCTTGGGATTCGCATCTTTCGTATACGCTGCATTCATGTGCAACAAAGCCATTAACTATGGAATCCATCTCCACAACGTCTTTGTTGTCCACATGCAACCACATCTGGATTTGTCCCTTGCATCAGTCTAATACGAGTATAAACAAACTATATTTCTCGATACTCAGATCATAACTGAGAGGCGTTTTTACATTGTTTACGATGAAGCCATAAAATAACGTAACAATACGACGGGGTAGATTCATAGTGCCGCAGGAAACCTTGCACTGAGATTAATTTATTTAAGCACAGCAAAGCCGATCATAAAGTAAAATGCTGGAAGGCAGGATTACAAATGTTTTTCTCTTGCATCAGAAATGTTTAATTCCATATATAACTGTGCCTATTTCCATATGTAACTGTTATGAACATTTCTAAATGCATCGTAAAACTGGAGAAAATTTCTTGATTACCGTCGTTAAAGGTGAGAGTGCATGCATCCAGTAAGCTCATGAAAAGTTTCACTATGCAGTATTCAGTTTTATCTATAGTAAACGTGGTCTTAACAGTACGGACCGATGTTAATTAGTCATTTCGTAGATACTCAGTTTAAATTTCCTTGCAAGCATGTGAAGCTCTCTATTGTGCGATTTAATTAATTGTAGTATAAGATATCGGAGAAGATTAATTGCCTTGGTGCTCCAAACAACTTTCAAAACCTGACCTCAATCCGTCACCGTCGGTTAAAGAATCACAAGGTATAAATCTGTCGATGCTGATAACAGGCAACGATCCCCTTGCAATGTCTTGTAAAAGTTCACGAACTAGATCTGCATTTTCAAATTTTGCGGATCAGTACCAAATTACAAAGAAGGTCTAGCTCTATATGCCTCGAGGCTGCATCCATCTCTCAAAAGTTAACACTATTCGATCAGAAATCAAGGCAACTTTGTCTTTCAACCAAACTTCTAGAAGGCAGAAGCAAGCTGATTTTAGCTTTAAGAAACTGCAATATGTACAAGGATCTTCACAGTTCACTATGCATTGTAAATGATGTACATCTATGTGCCCTTCTTCTATGTGACTTTCTTCAAGAATGACAGATACCGAACTAAATACAAAAAAGAAAGGCGATCATGTCAGATGCACGTAACATCCTATAAACTTCATCCTGCCTGAATTGGTGCTGTAGGACCAGTAAGCGTTGATCCTCAGCACAGTTTGTGTTGAATTTAAAAGGAGAAGAGCTGATGTAATGCTGCTTAGTTCATGAAGAAGCTAGCTGCTACAATTGGATAAGACAACAGTCCTGATCGATGATCAGAGCATGCATACATACCTTGTATTCTTTTGAGTATCTTTTGTGCTGTCGATAGGTCTGCCATCGCCAATACATTCAGCTACTATCCTTAAATTATAAATGCTCTAACAAATGACTTATTCTGACATTTCTTTTTAGGGCTATTGCTTTTTGTTTATTTGTGGGCCATTGCTGAGCTGCCTGAGCATGGAATTTACATATTTCTCAAGAAGTCCGTTTTCCAAAAAAATTGAAAGTCTAAAAGGTGCATGCTCTAATCTACACAGCTCTGTAGCGACATCTAAGGCCGGTTTCGGATTACCGACAAGTTTTTCTTTTTTCAAGCAATCACCTTTCAACTCGAAAGATAAAATTGAAATGAGTTTCATTGAAAGGAATATTTGCAGTGAAGAGTTAAAAAATCTTCAAAATATAAAAAATCTTCAAAATGCAGGACAACATGCCATGGAACATTATTATGCTCAACTTTATGCTTAAATGAAAATGTAATTAATCACATTTGCCATAATATGCTAACAAAATGTATGAGTGACACATGATAGGTACTACTAATTTCCATCCCACCCATAGAAAGTTTTCGTGGAATGGCAAGTTTCCATCGATTGTAGCTTTATACATAATTATATTTGGTGTATTGCTGAAGCCAAAGGGACAATTATGGACTCGAAGGGATTCTCTTATCATTGAAAAAACATTTAAACACGCCAAGGTAGAAATGGACCTCTCCTAAATTTGTCATATCGAATTCCTTCAATAACATCTTTTTGACATCCTTCAGCATTTGAATGTCATTACTGAAAAGTAATGTGTTATCAACATGTAAATTTGTAATGATAATGAAAATTGTTGACTGAAAGTATTTTAAAATGTGTGTGTTTTGTTTAATGTATTAAGTATATTGCTTGTTTTCTTACAAGATGTTAAAAAACATCTTATTCAAAAGTGCGTTCAAGTTTACAACAAAAGAAATTAAATATCATCAAAGACCAAAATCACATGAAACAATTAATGTAAAATATAATAATTAGTTAAATCATCAAACATTTGCAAATTCAAAACTAAATACAATATTTGCAGTATTAGTATAGTGGACCAATTACGCATTAGTGCCCATCATTTCCTACATTACTTTCTTCCAGCTTATATATTGGCTTAAAATAATTCCAAACATACATGTGCACAAACGTGCTGAATCGAACCATACGGTAGAGCGTTGGGAAGCTAATTTTGCAAGGAAAATTCATGCAGAATTACCAGTTAACTGGAATACAAAACCAAAAAAGAAATGTAGCAAAATGCCAATTATTAGCTAAGAATATGGAGTAGACAGAAGAAGAGCAAGCTTGCTCGTGTATTTAGAAAACTGTTGTATTTATATTTACAAAGCTACTGGAGTAGCATTTGAAGGATGCATAAACCTTTTTGAGCGTACTTTGTGACAGTGGATAGCTCAACCTAAAAGGCAAACAAAGCTGGAACATGCATCCATACACAGACTATGTACATAAATACAACAACAGAAAATCACTAGCCGAAGATAGTTTTCCTATCGATGATGTCATGATCGATAGGGATATATGTAGCTTCTTCATCAAGAAGTGGTGAGAGAGGCATCTCTGGTGTGGACGTATCAGTCGGCGTGTTTGCATTCGGATTTGCACTGCGAATGCTGCGATCAATGCTTCATGTCCCACATCACCCCCTCCATAGCCAACGGTGATGCTAAGTTCCAAATACTTCATGTTTGGCGAATTCATCTTTTTCACCTTCGATGGTGGCCTCCCACACCCACGACCTGGATGTTTAGACGTGCTTCTGGCGTCCATAGGTGTATTCTGCATTCAGAAGAAAGAAAATGTTTTGAAAAGGCAGCGAGCAACAGAGAAGGCAGGCAGAGCGCAACAGCAGCACCAGCTCAGGGAGAGGAGAGAGAGAGAGAGAGAGAGAGAGAGAGAGAGAGAGAGAGAGAGAGAGAGAGAGAGAGAGAGAGAGAGAGAGAGAGAGAGAGAGAGAGAGAGAGAGAGAGAGAGAGAGAGAGAGAGAGAGAGAGAGAGAGAGAGAGAGAGAGAGAGAGAGAGAGAGAGAGAGAGAGAGAGAGAGAGAGATCTACTTTCATTTGTCAAGAGAAGTATGCTAATTCTATTCTAAAAATATTTCATATGGTAGATGCTAAATCTTGGGTTTTGACATCCTTCTATCCATGATCCAACAAAAATGGTAGCACATGGTGTGCTACTCTTTTTATGCCACTACATGATTTTTGAAGACTAAAAATTGTGGTTTGATACATACTTAAAACTTTGACTATCCATCAAATTTTAAAGAGGTCCAAAATACTTTGTTACTCTATAAATATAGGTCTACTTTTACTTTTAAAAAAAAGTATTGTTGAAGTTGCAAAAGCTAGCATGCTGACGTGCTAGCTTGCAAGTTTTTTTTAAAAAGAAAATGAAGTTGTTTTGAAAAAATAAATTTTCTTTTGGAGCTGATTTGATTAGCATGCCAATGTGCTAGTCGAGTAAATTATAAAATAGAAAAACTATTTTGACACATATCAGAATCAAATTTTGAGTAAAAATATTATTTCAGAATATTTTTTTCAACCTCCAAACATAGTAAGTCGACGTGCTAAAAAAAAAAATCGCAACCTTTAAAGATTGCACGCCGGCGTGCTATATGAAATGAGAAAAAAAATTTGTAGCTTTCAAACCCAACATGCCAGCGTGCCCAGTGAGACCACCCGAGAAAAAAACATGCCAAACCACTTCTTTTGTTTTGTTTTTCAGGCGGTCTCGCGTGGCACGCCGACGTGCTGGGTTTGGAGGCTACAAAAAATAAATTTAATTTGAAATTTTTTTCCTTTGTGACATGTTTAACTATGTACCAGACCACATTTTTAATAATAAACATTGAAGTAATGGCATAAAAAAGGTACCACACCATGTGCTATCTTTTTGTTGAATCATAGCAAGAAAGAAGCTCGCAAAATACCAAGGCCCCTAAATCCTGTGATACAACTATGGAGTCAAATGTAAAGCTCACTATAAGAGGTAATGAAAGATCCTTTGAGGACATTACTCTCTATAAAAAGCTAGTTGATTCACTCATATATCTAAACATCACAATACTTGATCTTAGCTATTGTGTTGGTAGATTAAGTCAATTTATGCATGATCCTAGTGTGGAGCATTGGAACCTAGGCAAGAGAGTATTGAGGTACATCTCGGGTTCTAGAGATTTTGACATTGTTTATAGAAGATCATCATCTAACTTGTATGCTTTGAACTTTGGCAATGAATAGTCTACTATTACAATGCTCACCTAATTTTCATCTATCAAATTTTGCTTGCACAACTTATAAGGTAGCTATTTTAGAAACCATTTTAGATTGAAATTATCACCAATCACCTACTGGCTACAAACATAGCACCATCTTCCCGCCCCTACTCAAAGCTCTCTACTCAAAGATCAGATTTCATTTTGCATGAAAAAAATTTCGGCTAATTGTCATTGACAACTTTCGTCCAAACCATTGACCTTCGACCCAAACCATCGGTCACCATCCAAACCATTGGCCGTAACCCAAACCATAGGCTGTCATGAGTATCGTTCGCACATCTCGACCATTGGCCACCACCCAAACCATTGATCGCCCAACCAAACATGTATACATCCACAATTTGTTTCAAAAAATTTTATTTCACAAGATATTGGAGGTTGCATTATTAGTTGTAGGATCAGCTTGTTCAAAAATTGTCTACTATTACAATGCTCACCTAATTTTCATCCATCAAATTTTTCTTGCACAACTTTCACTAGAAATGACAATTTCCTTCAACAACTTTCTCACACAACACATGGTAATAACTATTTGGTGTATAGTTTGATATTAGCCTTAATTACCACCCAGATATACTAATTTGTCATCATCGAACTTCAGCATAAAAGATTAGTAAGAAAGAAAACCAAATTTAAATGTGAAAGAGGTTACAAGCCTCAAAAGAGTTTACAAAAATTCGAAAAATTGCATTCAAATTCCAGTCCATGGAAGATGAAAAAGAACAAATTCGATTTTGAGCCAAATTAAGATGGCACATCAAGTTTGCTAAGCATGAGTTGTGTTTGAATGTTTCAACAGAATGATGACCTCATTATAAAGCCTACTGAGTAAACTATTGTCTAGAAAATGAGATGGTATTTGCTAGAACTAGAGTTTGCGATATCATAGTTGGTTCAAATCAACCTAGAAGCTCCATCACAACATCAATGTTTGCATCATAACACAAAATCAGAAATTTTCGATATCCAAAATCAGAATTTTTTTGTTACCCAAAATCAAAATTTTTTGATATGGGATTGACTCAAAAAATTCATAATTTATCAACACCCAAAATCAAAATTTTTTGATACCCAAAATTCAGAAATTTTTTATATCCAAAATCAGAATTTTTTGACACCCAAAGTCAGAATTTTTCGATACCCAACATCAACATTTTTTGATATGGGATCGACTCGAAAAATTCATAATTTTTTGATATTCAAAATCAAAATTTTTCAATACAAGATCAACTCGAAAAATTCGTAATTTTTTGATATGGGATCGACTCAAAAAATTTGTAAATTTTTGATACCCAAAATCAGAATTTTTTGATATCCAAAATCAGATTTTTTCATTACCCGCCATCTGTGTAATTCACCGGATCATGAGACTGCTTTTTGCAACTTCAACCCTTGGATGGTATGCCCAGATGGGATATCAAGAACCACAGTATGGAGGTAATCCAGCAGTAAGATCGCGACAATCTACTCTTGGATACCCGGAACGTTTAGGTTTACCTGTCCCACCAAAGCACTCCGCTCCTCCAGCCAATTTGATGGAACTAGAACCTTATGGAAATGCTGAGCAATGAAACTATGGAAATGATCAAGCAAGTGGGTCTTCAGGTGGATCTTCAGAACAATATGCCATTTATGCTGCTGCTCAACAACAAGCCTCCAGAAATTGGACCAGAGCACCAATCGGATGCTTTGCATGTGGAGAAAATCATAGAGTTGCAGAATGCCCAAATAAAGAAAAATTTGTACCATTTTGTCGTGACTGTGGTTACGGGCATTGCTATAAAGACTGTCCAACAAGACCGAAGCCAGCACCAGCTACAACACCTGTAAATTTGATAACAATCAAGCAAAGACTAGTAGCTCAGAATAAACCAAACGCACCCTTGATGGTGGTCACCAGAGCACAGAAGCAGAAAGAACCAGTAATGGATTTAGTACCTGCTAATTCTATACCATTGAATGATATACCAACAACATCGGGAGTCTATCCAAATCTTAATATTGAAAAAAGAAGATACCAGAATATGAGACAATGGATCAAACATCTGCAAGAAGAATATGAGCTTGAAGCTGCTAAAGCAACAGCTGAAGTTCATTCTTCACCATTCCAGCCATCAAAAAATTTACGTACGGATATGAATGATCAGTTATATCATCTTGCAGAACCCTTCAAGATGACTGAACCAGAAGCACCGCATACAGAACTACTCATGAACATTTTGTCTAGCAAGATCAATATTTCATTGGGAGAGTTTCTGAAGTTGGTCCCAAAAGCAAAAGAAGTCTTAGTGCAAAAGTTAGCTCAAGAAGAACCAGAAGTCCATCAGGAGCCGCTTTTTTGTGCTGGATTTGAAGAATCTAACGAAGTACTCCATGTTGGAGCCGCTTGGAAAAGTGAACAAAAGAATATCACTCTGCCGATACAACATAGACAATTTCCTAAAGAAGCAACCGTGATAGATGGAGGTTCAGGAGTTAACCTGATTTCTACAAAGCTATGTGCAAAATGGGGCCTTCCAAAGATTAAGCCTACTACTTTTGCTATTAAGCTAGCTGATCAAACGACAGTTTGTCCATGAGGAATGGTGGAAGATATACTTGTCAGAATTGCAAGAGTACAGTTTCTCATTACTTTCGTAGTGATGGACTTACCAAAAGCGTCAAATGTCTACCGAATTCTATTAGGATATCCATGGTTACGAGTTGCGCAAGTAACTCATAACTGAGATACCGAAAAAATCACTTTTGAAAATCGTAAACATGCAGTTAAAATTGATCCTACAACTTGGACTATCAAACTAGTGGTTCAAAAAGAGGATGACAATTCGTCAACAACAGATCATACTTGTGATCGACCAGAGAAAAATTTGGGAGTTCATTACGATTCTCAAACAGATACTGTCAATTGGAATGAAGATCTTGCAACAATTGACTATACAGCAGCATATATGTGTCAACAAGATAATCAATCAGATTTGAGCGAGATTTCCTTATTAGATCGAACTTTGGATACACCAATCACGTTTCCACTGAATGTGCTGAATGTAGCCTGGATATCAACGGAACCTATACCAGATCCGATTGAGGATGAACTCATTCCTGTGAGTCATGTCTTGACTTATGATGGCAATGCAGAACTTACAGATGATCAGATTTTAAATCATATGGATCCGACCAGATTTGGATTGCGTAATGTTCCTGATGAACTCACAGTAAAACCGTCCAAAGCAGTTATATTAAAAGAAGACATGATCACAGGATCGATGACGAAGAAACAAGCTAAGCAACATTATAATACGGTCCTGAAATGGGAAAATCCCCCTCAAAAGATTGATTCGGATGAAGTGCCACCCTTATTGGATAAAGGCAAAGGAAAAGTCGAGGATGATTCTTCAAGTTAGATTTCTAGTAAAACATCATCATCTAGGAAGTCTTCACCTGTGAAGAAAGATTTATCATCTCGAAAGTCATCATCTCCATGATCAATTCCTACTAAGAAGGCTAAGCGAAGATCCAAGACAAGTCCTTTTGAAAAAGAACACACAGATGTAGTCCAGCATGATATGCCTGAACATTTTAAACATTATACATTGGATGATGTGGTTATCATGTTACCTAAAGCACATCGTGAACCTGAAAAACATATGCCAAAATCTAAAGAGGTTTACGATGGCCCAGCTAGGACACAGCCAATGAATCTTGCCGAACCAGGAGAACCAAAAAAAATTGTACAAGTTGGACCACAACTTACTCCTAAACTGTATCAAGCACTCCGATTGTTACTTATTAAGTATCAAGATTGCTTTGCATGGACTTATCAAGATTTGAAGGGTATTCCGACATGAGTGATTGAACATACCATAACTTTAGTACCTGATGCAGTTCCAAAGGTTACAAAGTTCTATCGCTGCAATCCTAATGTGACAGACCTGATAAAGAAAGAACTTCAGAGATTGCTTGACGTCGATTTTATTTATGAGATCGAGCATACTGAATGAATTTTACCGATTGTCATTGTTCCTAAGAAAAATGAAAAATTGCGGATCTGTGTGAATCTCAAAGCGTTGAACAAAGTGACGTGAAAAGATCACTTTCCGTTACCTTTTACTGAAAGCATTTTGGATAACCTTGTTGGAGCGGCAGCTTATAGTTTCCTGGATGGATTTAGTGGTTACAATCAGGTTAAGATTGCACCTGCCGATCACCATAAAACTGCTTTCGCAACAGAATGGGGTACCTATGCTTACAAAGTAATGCCGTTTGGACTCTGTAATGCACCAAGTTCATTCCAAAGAGTAATGCAATCTGCTTTTAAAGATTATCTGCAAAAATTTCTTGAAATTTACTTGGATGACTTGGGAGTTCATAGTACAGATACAGACCACCTGAATCGATTGGAGAAAGTATTTGAAAGATGCCGCAAATATCAGATTTCTCTAAATCCGGAAAAATGTCAGATATGGGTTTCCCACGGAGTTGTGCTTGGACATGTGATATCAAGACATGGTATTGCCACAGATTAATTTAAGATCAAAGTTATTGTGAAATTGCCACCGCCAGCAACAATTCGTGGAGTTTATGTGTTTATGAGTCATGCGAACTACTATCGAATCTTTATTATCTTCTTTGCGGATTTAGCATGACCTATATACAAACTGACTATTGTCCCTATTTGGACAGTAGAAGCGTTAGAAGCCTTTGAAAAATTAAAAAAAACATTAACTTCAGCACCAATACTGCGTTCTCTAGATTGGACGATAGAGTTTCATGTTCATACGGATGCCTCAAAATATGCCATTGGGTCAGTTTTGACACAGCCAGGTGACTATAAAAAAGATTATCCTATACGATTTGCAAGCAGACAACTTACAGATCCAGAAAAGAATTATTCAACAATGGAACGCGAGGCATTAGCCATGATTTTCTCTGTTCAAAAAATTTGTCACTACCTCATGGAAACACACTTTGTATTTTATACGGATCATCAACCGTTACTTTACTTGGTAAACAAGACATGCAATACTGGACGTATTGCAAGATGGTTATTGTTATTGACTGAATTTGACTTTCGAATTGTGATTCGAAAGGGCAAGCAACATTATCTAGCCGATCACGTTTCGCGAACTGAATCCGCACCAGTTAATACTGAAGTGGATGATGAACTGCCAAATGCTGCATTGTTCTATGTTGAAGTAGTACATGAGTGGGCAGCAGATATTGTTGAGTACTTGATGCTAGGACAACCGAATGACTCATTGACAAAAGTACAGAAGAGACAATTGATTCATAAGGCTCAACCTTATCAATTAATTGCAGGACAATTGTATCGTCGTGGATCAGATAATATTTTACGAAGGTGTGTTTTACCGCATGAAGTACCAGATTTAATCATGTTTTCACATGATGGCATGGGTGGAGGACACTTCTTTACAGATATTACTATTTGCAACAATCAGGTTGTTGGTGGCCTACGTTTCACAAGGACACAAAAAATTTTATTCAGACATGTGATGTTTGCCAGCGAGCACGACGACCTACTCGACAGAACTATGAACTCTTGCATCCGGTTTTATCGCAAGCACGGTTTGAAAAATGGGGACTGGATTATGTTGGACCTATTCACCCTGCCGCGCAAGGATCTCAGGCCCGATACATTATCATCGCAACTGATTATATGACCAAGTGGGTTGAAGCCAAAGCTGTCAAAGTTGCTGACGCGAAATCTACGGCCAAGTTTCTATATGAAAATATTATAATCAGATTTGGATGTCCAATCGAGATTGTCAGTGACCGGGGTACACACTTTGTTAATCAAACAATAAAGTGTTTACTAGAAGATTTTTTTGTTATACACAGATTTAGTACTCTCTACTATCTCAAAGGGAATGGCCAAGCTGAATCTTCCAATAAGATTCTCTGCACCATTATGACAAAGACAGTTGCAGCGAGTTGGTCTGATTGGGAACATAAACTGTATGCAACATTATAGGCATTCAAAACCGCTTATAAAATAGTACAAATCAAACACCTTTTCAACTGGTTTATGGTCAAGATGCTGTCATGCCGATTGAATTTTTAATCCCATCCTTACGCATAGTAGCAACAGAACGATTAAATGATGATAAGTCTTTACAACTCCGTCATGAAGCGTTGCACAAATTATGTGAAACTCGATTGATGGCAGTTCATGCCTTAGCAGCAGAGAAAGCACGTTGCAAGGCATGACACGATCGTCGATTACACAAAAAAGATCTGAAAGCAGGAGATCTGACGTTGATGTACAAAACAAAGCTGATCAAGAAAAAGTTGAAGTTTATCAGTGAAGGCCTGTATAAAGTGAAGGAAATCTTGAACTATGGCGCAGTAATTCTTGAGCACTTGGATGGAAAACGATTTGATACTCCGGTGAATGGCAGCCGATTATGCAAGTTTTGGCAGCCTGCTCCGCAATTCAACAAGTTTGATCTCAATGATTTTAAAATTTTATTTGTTTTTCAGCACTTAATTTACTGAGATTTTTGGAAAAAGACAGTAAAAAAAAAAAAAAGTAAAGCAAGAAATAAGAAAAGACTGATGAGCAAAAGTCAAAAAGTCATCATCATAGGAAAAAGGAAGCACAATATTTTTTATTCATAAGAGTTGGACAAATATCAGTCACATTTTCATTCCCGTTGTTGCCCAGTATGTATCAAACTAACTATTTTAAAGCCATGTTTGTCTTCTTGATTCATACTCTTACTACAATCAACCTTTAACTAAAAAGTTGTTCTTGCGCGTTCTGTAGGTGCCGCAACAGAGAGACTGTAATAGTTGCACTTGGTTCATGTTATATTTTTTCAACTTGATGATCCAAAATATCGAAAGTTTTGATTCACAAGTGGCCCATGTATGTTTATCCATTCAATAAGTTAGCCTTTGATTTATTGTTTTTTTGTTACGATTTGGGCTCATGTGTCACTTATCCAACTAATGAATTTGAGGTTTGCTTTGTTTTTAACTTAATCCGCAAATTTTCAATTACGATTATATTCAAAACTTTCACATACTACTTGCGAAATGGATTAGCGAAAAGTTGCCAACCAGAAAGAGCCTCTCTTCTAAGAGAAGTAGAGGGTCAACTTTATGCTCGAAGGTGGGCTCTTCTAAACAAATTTCTCTGGTAAGTGCAAATTTGTATAGTTGGCCATCTGTTGTTAAGTGTTATTGAATTTTAGGACTATGATATGGATTGAGAGAGAGAGAGAGTGTGTGTGTGTGTGTGTGTGTGTGTGTGTGTGAGAGAGAGAGAGAGAGAGAGAGAGAGAGAGAGAGAGAGAGAGAGAGAGAGAGAGAGAGAGAGAGAGAGAGAGAGAGAGAGAGAGAGAGAGAGAGAGAGAGAGAGAGAGAGAGAGAGAGAGAGAGAGAGAGAGAGAGAGAGAGAGAGAAATTGTCCGCGTTTGTTAAAATCTGCTAGTTCTAAACGTTTTCAGAGATAATACCATCAAAGAGAGAGAACGAAAAAAGTGTTAAACCAAAGGAGTTCGAGGTATATAATATCTCATAAATATGTTATTATTTGTTATATGTATTCATTATTAGTAATATTGAGCTCACAATGTCAAATATTTGAGGTTTTCTTGTAAGTATATGCAGAGAGTTAACATATTGAGCATTCGAAACGAAGTAGTTGGTACTGGGATTGTTTTGAGCAAGAATCCCAAGCACCTTTGCCATGGGAAAGCATTGGGTGTAGGGTTTTGGTGTGTTAAATTACAACATGTGGTTTGAGGGAATGCCCTATTATTAAGGCCATGTAAAAAGTTTAAAACTATGGGGGACTCAAAAGATTCTGAAGTTATTTGGCCTTCGAAAGCTGTATAGATCATCTCTAACAATGGTACACCCTTCGCTTTTTTGTTCTCAATACAAATTTGAGTAAGCTTATTTATAATTTTCCTTTCATGATGTAAATATTGGCTCGAGCTTTGCTCCTGAATGCAAAAATCAGATTTTGAAGAGTTTTGAAATCTTCAACTATCAATTTTCTTGGAAGTTGCAACATAACAAGTGCAACATTTTATACGATTTTGATCATAACATTATTGAAGGCCTAAATTGCCTTTATAGTTTTTATTTTTTGAGATTGTATAAGACACTTGGCATGATGTAATTTAACAGGAAATTTGAGATGCAATCGAGCCTTGTATTCACCTTATTGTGTATGAAAAATTTCTCTCTCTTTTGGTCCATTTGATTGGGTGGTTTGTTGCTTTAATTTTGGACTGAAATCTTTTGATTGTACTAATTATAAGGGATCGATATGTGTAGGCTATCTAAGAGTTGTTCCAAATGTTTGCAATAGAGATAGTTTGTATGTATACTTGAAAATGGAACTGCGATTGTTGGATTTCTTAAACAGAGATATTGTACATGTTGAGCAAAAAGGGATTCAATCTGAGTCCTTATAACTAGCTGACAAATTGACAAACTATGCCAAGATATATAGAAGTTGAGACTTCTTGTTAACTTTTAAAGGTGTTGCATTTTCTAGTAAGGACTCGGATTGAATCCCTAGCTTTATGCTATGGAATCCATGAAGCCTCACACCATCAATTGTTTGCACATCAAGCTCCACAACGGTTTACACTACAAGGTTATAAGAAATGTGAACGGGCAATTATTTGTTTTCGTAATTTTAACCAAAATTTGTCTCCAAAATAGTCGAGACTGCCCAAAAATTGCAAACCAAATTTGCAATTTTGGACAAAAACTTGGAGACATTTTTGCAATTGATGAGTGATAGCCAACAAATTGCAAATATTTATTCGCAATTGTTTTTTTGAAAAAATTACGAAAATTCATTTTTGTATTTTTTCTCAAAATAATATCAAAAAGTTGCGGAAAATAATTATAAATCTGAAAAATTGCAGATTTATTTTTTGCCATTTTTTGACACTTTTTGAAAAAAATTGCAAAAACATATCCGCAATTTTTGCCACAACAATTGCGGAAATGAATTTTCGCAATTTTTTTCACAATTTTTGTCCAAAAAATATCAGCCAAACAAATTGCGAAAATAAATCCGCAATTATCATGCCAAAAAATTGTGAGTGGGTTTTCGCAATATTTTTATTGTTAATTTAGCCATTAAAATTGCGAAAAATTAGCCAAAAAAATTGCGGGACCGAAATTGAGGATTTGCTAAAAAAAATTGCAAAAATCGTTTTCGCAATTTTTTTGGAAAAAATTGCGAAAATTTTCGCAATTTTTGCCATTTTTTTTGCAATTTTTGCCACCTTTTCTTGTAGTGAATTTGACAAAGGAGTTAAGGAGTGCAATCTACAAAATCAATGGTTTGTGAGGTACGGTGACATGTTTGCAAATACTCGCCATAAACGGGACATGCATTGTAGCCACTAGTTTGTGTCGGAGTTTAACCTTACTCGTACTCTTCCTAACTGTCCTCCTTCCTTCTCTCAATTTTACTCTCTCAAATGAAACCTGCAGAAAATGCACTGTTTTTCAACAGTTTGCATATTTGAACTGTTTGTTGCAACAGTATCCATTTTTCTTCGCAATTTTTGACAGGCGAAAAACCCGACACCCGACACTATCGTCTTTCCACCTTCAGGCCATTCTGAGAAACTAAGTGTTTTGCGACACTTGTGCTAACTCGATTTTTTGGCCATTTTAGACACTTCCAGAAATGTGACACTGCTTCGCGAAAATGTGACACTGTATTTTTACATGCAATTTCTGATAGGCGACAAAAGCGAAAAATGTGACACTGTATTTTTAAACAAGATTCCACACAGGCAAAAAATGCGACACTACATTTTTACATAAGATTTCACACAGGCAAAAAATGTGACACTCTGCAAAAATACACAGGATTCCAAGTACAGACTGTCTACGTCTTCACGCTCCAATAATAACTGTTCTAATTAGTCAGTTAATCAACTGTTAAGTGATCTTGTAAATGCAAAAATAGAATAATACAAGATCTTCCAGCTGCTATATAAGTAAATGAGCGATTGAAGAAGGAAGGTATGCGAAGATGCATGTGGATACTCCAGCAAAGATCAAAGATCCAGAATGGGTCTTCTAGTAGCTGACTCCTCAAAGTTAGTGATTATGGAGAGAGAGAGATATTCATAACTTTAGCAATTGATTTGAATCTGTAAGTAGGATCACGCGTTTATCAACGCAATTGTATTGTGGCCTGGTTGTTGTTTTACAACATTATTATATGGATTCGCTACTGTTCTACATCTTTGCATTCTTGTTGAATGAAATTAACTCTCACTCCTCTTACGCAAACATCATTATAAAGAGAGGATGTTTAGATGTAGCACCGTGAGAGACATTATACATGCATTTCAATGTTTTCAGATCACTACTAAGTGCCATTCAACATTGAAGTCTCCAACTTCTGGAACATTGAAAAATCCTCCATCCATATGGTCCTTGATGATCCTAGGATGAGATGTCCTAGAGAATATCCATGATAATATATCATGATTCTCCTTCAGTGCATGATTAAAGAATAAAACCAACTTGGTTAAATAAAAATTCTTACTATCCATTGAATTGTCGTCTACAACGATGTATTTATGGTCTAAAGCAGACATCATGATCTTGGTATAAGAAGATTGATAGTCTTTTGAAGTCTCTAGATTACATTCCTACACAACCAGACTGTAATGTCTATATAAAGGAAGTAGGAAGAAATTTTGTGATTCTAACTATATTTGTAGATGACTCCCTAATGATAGGAGTTTTTTTGATGCTAATCAAGAAAACGAAGAGTCAAATTTCTAAAAGTTATGAAATCACAGATCTAGGAGAAGCAACAAAATGTCTTGGGCTGGAAATAAGAAGAAATTGAATCAGAAGAGAAATGCATCTGAGCCAGTCAGAGTATGCTCAAAAAGTGCTAAAGCATTACCAAATGATGGACTGCAAAGAAAAAACCACACCAATGATAGTTGGAGCCAAACTAACGAAACATGATTGCCCGAATACAGATGAAGAGAGACAAAAATGGAAGGTATACCCTACCAAAACCTGATCGATAGTGTGATATACCTCACAATCTGCACCATACCCGATTTGGCTTTCTCTGTCTATGCTTTAAGCCAATTCTCTTCGAATCCTGGCATGGCACATTGGCAAATGGCAAAGCGAATTTTGTAATATCTGAAGGGTGCCCAAAACGTGGGATTAACTTACAAAGTAGACGAAGGCAAAGGATTACTATTTCACCTTCATGTAAACATAATATTAATCGGCTTACATGAAACACTGGGTGAGTTGTAGTCTTGTCTTGAAGATCTAATTCATAAGCTAAAGAACCAATTTTTCTTATAATCCGAAACGATCCACAATATCTGGTAGACAACTTCCTCGTATGCATAGTCTTAGAATCTTTAGGTATTCTAAAATATACTCAGTCATCAACTTTAAAATCTCTGGGAGACCTCTTAAGATCGACATAGTGCTTAGCTCTATCTTGAGTACTCCGGATACAATCACAGGCCACTCACAACATTTCATGCATATCATGCAAGAAATTTGCAACTTTCTGGATCTTAATAGGCTTCATCTTCACATTCACCGGAGATCTAGGTTAAAAATCATACATCAACATAAACAAACTATAACTGGTAGCAGAATGTTTCCTCCTGTTATTAAAAAACTCAATCAAATGAATGTAATCTTCCCACTGAGATTGCATGTGAGACACATATGTTCTCAACATATCCTCCATAGTCTGATTAGTTCTCTCAGTCTGGCCATCTAATTCAGAATGATAAGTAGAACTAAAACTAAGCGAGGTTTCTAGCTTATGGAATACAGCTGACCAAAAGTGACCTGTAAATATAGGATCTCTATCACTAACAATATCACTTGCAGTCCATAAAGCCTAAATAATCTTTCAACAAAGATCTGGGCTAAATCAGAAGCCTTTGCAATTGACTTGATTGGTATGAAAGTAGCTAACTTTGTCAATCTGTCCACCACAACCCAAATAGAATTATTTTGGCGTTGGGTCCTTGGAAGTCCAACCCCAAAATCATTTTTGAGAGATATCTAGGGGATGTAACAACCCTCCAGTCTTTAAGCATTCAGCTTTGGCTAACTGACAAGGTCTACATTTTACGTGAGGTAATCCATAGCCACGATGATATATCGGGCTTGTGAACTTCTTGCAATTGGGTGGATAGGACTGATATAGTCCAATCCCCACTTCTCGAATGGTGCTTGAACTAGAAACAGATGTAATAGATCATAATTCAATCCGGTTGGCCTCTAGCTCGTTGGCACACATCACATTTCCTCAAGTACTCCTCCGTCTCTTTGTGAATTGTTGGCCACCAGCATCCTGATTGCATGATCTTGTGAACTATAATGTCAGATGAAAAATCACCTCCACTCATGCCTTCATGTGAAAGCGAAATGATCTGGGTGGTTTCATGTGGAAGAATACATCTTTGGAGGATTCCATTCGATCCTCATCGATAAAGTTGGTGGCCGTCAATCAGCTAATAAGGTCTAGCTTTCAATATCAACTTACACTGTTCTGCCTTTGGTAAGGATTTGTCCGGTTGGCCCAACATTAGATATTCAACTATGTCTGCGGCCCATTCAGGTACTGTATTAATGTAGAACAAGACAACATCAGGTTGGAGTTTCATTTCCCTTGATTTGTAACACATGATCCGCCACATAAAGTTGCTTTCCCTTGCACACCACTATCCGAAAATCAAACTCCAACAATAGTAGCAACCATCGAGTGATTCGCCCTGTGTTGCAAGTCTTATTAACGAGATAGAGCAATGGTTAATGGTCCATATAAAATGCGAAATGAGTGGCCATCAAATAATATCTAAACTTCTTGACTGCATAAATCATGGCCAATGCCTCCCGCTTTGTGGTTGAATAGTTCATCTTTGAATCACTGAGCTGGCGGCTGGCAAATCGAATTGGAAAGTCCTTTTGGCATTCTCCTGGCTATGTCAAGATAGCTCCCACTGCATACTTTGATGCGTCAGTATGCACATGAAACTCTATGGTCCAATTGGGTGGTCGTAATATTGGCGCTGAGACCAATGCATTTTTAAGCTTTTGGAAAGCTTGTAAGGCTTCCTTCGTCCATTGTGATTCCGTTGTGAGCTTGTAGATTGATCTTGCTAACTCCGCAAAATCTAGAATGAAGATCCGATAGTAGTTAGCGTGACCCATGAAGATGTGGACCCCACGAATCGTTCATGGTGGTGGCAGATCAACAATGACCCTTATCTTTGATAGATCTGTGGTGATTCCTTGTCTTGATACCATATGACCCAATATTAGGCCATGTGTCACCTAAAATTGATATTTTTTTGGGTTCAAGTTGATTCAATACTCGCAGCATTGCTTTAACACTTTCTCCAGATTGGATAGGTGTTCTGAGTTAGGCCCGTGCACACACAAATAATCCAAGAAGATCTCCAAAAATTGGCATAGCCTTATAGACGTACGTCCCCCATTCGGTGGCGAATGCTATCTTATGCTGATTTTTTGGTGCTATTTAAACTTGATTGTAGCCGCTGAAGCCGTCCAAGAAACTGTAAGCTTCTACTCTTGCTACTCAATCCAAAACACTTTCCGTGAAAGGTAAGAAAAAGGATCTTTCTTTGTAAGCACATTCTTCAGGTCCACACAAATTTGCATTTTGTCGTTCTTCTTGGGTACTTTGACTATAGGTGATACACATTCTGTGTGTTCGATTTCATAAACGAAATTGGCATCGAGCAGCTTCTACAACTCTTGTTTGATCAGTTCTGTATATTGCAGTGGTAACATCTGTTGACCTTGGAAACTGCTCCATCCACCAAGGGTGTAGTTTACTGGGACTACTGTTGGTGGTATATCCTTCAGATATTTGTACATCCATGCGAAGCAATCCTTGTATTCCACCAACAACTTGCATAACCTCGTGAATTGAGTGGAGGTCAATTGTTCTCGCACATGAATGATCCTTTTTTCTTCGTCTAGCTTAGCCAGATTCATTGGTTGCGTCCGCACAGGTCCTTCAAAGACTTGTTCCTCTAGCTTTTGACTTTTTTAGCTCATGTGCTCAATATGCATGCTAAAGGAAAAGCCATAACTATTAAAACAAGAACAATAGAAATCAAAACAATAGCAAACACAACAAGAGAAATAGCAAGAGTGATTAGCACATGAGAATGCTTGGTTCTCCGATTTGGTAGAGTCTCTTCCTTTCAATAAGCATGTAAAATGTTGTACAATAGGTGCTTTTTTATCTTCAAGATGTCCCTTGCCCCTTGCTTCCTATTGGCTACTTGCAAAATGGTAGGATGGAAATCCTAACCCTTCAAAAGAAACACAAACTAATCTATGGTGCACAAAGAAGCACACCCCCACACCTACCACCTTTTGACTTTGACTAATTACAAAACTTTGGGAACTTAAGTTAGCTTAAACTTTGGTCTTCTAATATTATTTTAATTACATGGCCCAAAGTGTAGTTTATTAAAAAATAAACTATTTACAAGTGCTCATTGGGCTATGGGCTTACACACACAGGAAGCCACGGCCCTCACAACTTATTTCTACTACTTTTGACTATTTTATTTATTTACGCGGAACCTGAAGTAGTGCCAGTCCCTCGGCACTATGTTGTTTAGTAGGGACCCCGTGTCTCTCTGTGTCGCCGGATGAGATAGCCCGTGACCTGTTCCATAAAGTCCAGTCTTTTTGTACTTTTCTTATCCTTAGAGGGAAGGAAGGACTTGTGGATGCCAGTTAGCCAAAATTGGTCGATCCATACTTGAAATCTGCTGTGGGCCAGGGATCACCAAGGATCGCCTAATAACGCCACTCTATAGTACACTCTAGCCACTAGAAGTTGGTCTTTAACTTTTTCAGAAACCGAGGCTGTGTTAGGATAAAAAAGGATAGAGGGTAAGAAGTCATCCAATTTTGTGGAGACTCCCATCAAGAATTCTAAGTCCCAGGCAAACGTTGCGGCCGCGCAGACTGTGGGATCGAGGCATCAGGTATAGGATTTGGAAAATTGAACGAGAGCCCTTTTGGCATGCCCCACCCATGTTCTAAGTGAATCTTTGGCCAGTTCATTGTCTTTATGGTAATCTGGTCCAGTGATGTGCCACATTCCGCCCATTTGGAACGTCATGGATAAGGGACGAAATGTGGGTTGGTCCACAGCTGGTGTGGGCTTGCCACATAGGCCCTGATGGCCTCCCGATTTTTCTCGAAGTGTTGTTGCCGCTATTCAGGCTATGGAGCCAATGCTAGGAGGTAGGCCAGCTCATTGAATGTGATGTCCCTTACTGAGAACGATAACTGTCAGCCACCTCATGAGGATTCATATGGGTGTTGGATAAGATACGCGTTGATTTCGTCCTCCACTGTCTTTGGTTTGTGGAAGGCCTGGCTGACAGAAATGGTTCGGGAGCCTTGAGATGTGGAAGCTTGTTGCTCCTCTTGGCCTGGGCTCTGATTTGCTCCTTGATTGTTGTCCATGCCTTGGTCGGGCCTTGATTCTGAAACTTGGTTTCTGTTGTGCTTTTTCCTTTGTCTTGTCCTGAACTGGCCTGTGCAACTTCGAGTGTAGGTGGAGCTAGAGTTACCATCAGGGCCGTTGGTTGCTGTTGCTCCATATGTCATTGGCAAGTCTTAAGAGCACCCCTTGCTTGTGCAAGCTCTTGGATGGTGCGTTGGCGGTAGTTATTGAAATCTTGTTGGTAGCCATTCAACATTTTTTGGTACCGTCCCACTTGCGTCGTTAAAAAGTCCATCTCATTTTGGCTGAGAAGACAGTTGGTGGGTATGGGTTGGGCGAACCAAACTACTTGTTGTTGTTGTAGGCTCTGCACCTCCACTCCCAGGCATTGATTTTCTATTTCGAGTATTAGTAGCTAGGCCTGCAGCGAGGCGAGACGCTGCTATGCTTGATGCTAGATCTCCTAGGCCTGTGTGGAGGCTTCAATTGCTGATTTGAAGAGGTCTTTAATATACCTTTGGAGACCTTCTTCATGCTTTTCCAATTTCAGCATCATATCCTTCTCTATTTGCTCATGTTGTATGGCCACATGCAGGTCTTGTTGGGGCTGGGTGATTTTTGTTCCCAACTTTGTGTTATTGATGGCCAAATTCACTAGATGGCCGTCCAATGAGGCTTTGGCTGCTACCATATCCTGGATAAAGGGACCCAAGGCCTAATATGCCATCATGACGTTCGTGGCCGGAATGGTGCTATTTCTTGGGGCTGATTGAGGGGCTGCCCGTATGACTTGCACGTCGTGTTCGTCAGATTTTCAGGTTCAACCATGTCCAGTTGGGTGAGCATGCAGAGGGGATGAAATATACTTTGTTTGGCCGAATGCGTCGTCATCCAACAGTTTGTTAGACTTGGCAATCTGATGAGATGGATGAAATGGTGGAATGGTGGGAGTTGCAAAAGTGTGGAGAGGCGTTAGAATGGATTATTCGAATGCAAGAACAAGAGAAACGATTGGAAATTCAAGGGTGGTGTCATGGACGGAGGGAGAGGTTGGAGGTGTGAGGTTGAGGAACTTCATCCAAGAGAGGGTGTCGGGCGAGATCTAGGAATCTTCGGGGGTAAATAAGAGGGATGGAGTCGAGATGGAAGCGGTAAGAGAAATAGGAGGGATGGAAGATGCGATGGTGATGGTGTGAAGAAGAAGCGAGTATGAAGGTGGAAGGTGGGGGAATGGGGACGATAGGAATGGAGGCGGTGGCAGCAATGGATGGTTGGATGGAAACAAAAGTGAAAGATGTGGCTGTAGGTCAGAAAGGAGCGGTGCATTGACGTGTGGTAGGAGGGCTGGTGGAGGAGGCGACGACACCATGCATACATTTGCTGGTCGGTGTCTTAGTTGAAACAGTAGTGGTAGTGATAGTCGAAGCGCTAGGGGGCACAAGGCTGGTGGATGCAACTGCGGTGGAAAGAATGTTAGTATGTTGGAAATCCTGAACCTTGTTTTCAAGGAGGGTGGTAGTGAGGTTGGAGAGAAGAGGCCCCACAGAATTCCATGTGGGATTCCAAAATTTGACTGAGGAGGTTGGATTGAATGCGATCCTTTTGCAAACTAGAGACAACAAGGAAATTGCTCAATAGATGAGAGGTAGCTTGGACAACGGGGTTGTTGATGGCCTCTATCAGATAGCCATTTTTGGTATGCAGAATGGTTTCGGGAATAAGAGGGGTCAGGTAGGGTTTGATGAGGCTGGGCTTAGGTCTATATCACCAGAAATAATCTCGATGGTAGCCAGGGAGATAGCATTTACATGCATACCTACCTTGGTACTCGATATACATTAGAGAAAATTTGGCCGCAGTCTTGCCCACACAGTCTTAGATGATTAGCTATTATGTGGCTAGTATAGTCTGTGACTGAAAAAAAATCATAACTTTTGAATGACAATTCAGATTGAAACGATTACGGTGCCATTAGAAAGCCCTCGATGAGAGCTTTTCAATGACACCCAAGATGACCCAGTTTCAAATTAGAATTAAAGTTAGAATCACTGTGTTACTGTACTATGGGTCCTATCAGTGGATAAGGATCAGTTGGCCTCGCCACAAGGCAAGTTGACGGGACACGCATCCCACCAACAACAACCTGGGTCATGCATGGGTTGCCTGAGTGAACAACTATATGTATAGTGTAATTTCATTTTGAGAAATATAGTTGCTATGTGAGCTTGCTGTGGAGAGTGTTTTCTGTCTGTGTTACTATGTAGCATGATCTGTGTTCCTGTGCAAAGCAAATTCTAAGTTGGTATTAGAGCCATACAGGGAGTGTACATAGTACAATGTCGCCGTTGAAGAGAGCTTCGGGAGAACTGTCTTCTGAGAGTTCGGGGTCTACGGCGGGTTGAAGACGGAAAGAGAAGCACTAGTGCACGGTTTCTAATTTATAGAGGCTTTCTAAGCTCAGCAGAGAGATTATTAGCCTGTGCATAGCATCAGACATGGAAAAATTAGGTGAAAAATTGACAATTTCGAAGCCAGCTAAAAATTGAAACCGGGCTTGGGGTTACAGTTTTTATACATAACTGGTGATTTCTTCATTGTTTGCGCACCGTTTTGGATGCCGTAAGGACAGGAAGGAAGCTAATTACATTGTCAACCAGCCATGGAGAGATTCTGAGGTTTATGTCAGAGATTTGTCTCCAGACAGTTAACCTAGCAGATTTGCAGTAAAAAGGTGAAAAAAGCCACTTTGTCAAGTTGAGCTAAAATCATCGTTTTTCCACGGAATTTCCTGACTGAACACTCTACAGTCTTGGATTCAGTAGGGCGACCCTGTTCCAGGCCTCAGATCGTGCTCAAAACGATCCACGGGAGAGCTTGATCTGACATTTTCAGAGAAGAGAGACACGGCCGCAGGCAGGGAGGTCGTGGGCTGTTCGCGCGCCCAATGCAATAGTCAGCATAGTGTCTTGAAGACCACAGCGACTGTAGGAGCATGGTTTAATGCCCAGATGCAGTTTGAACCTTTGGATGAGGTGTCAAATGAATCGACGGTCCAGAACCTGTGATGGGAAAGAAATTTGGACCACAAGATTTGGTTCAGCCATTGGATGAGCTTTGAACAGGGCCTTGAAGAAGTGAAGTGCATTCTGGCCTTCAACTTCATTAAAAATTTTCATACTGAAAGTTGAGTTGGGTCCCTTCACAAGTGAAGAGTGAAGTTTTTTCATTGTGAAGAAACAGTTCAAAAACTAGAAAAGTCCCTATTTTTGGGTCCTTTGCCCATTTTGACCCAAATGAAAGGCTATAACCTCCAAACGAAGGGCACACAGACTGTACCTGCAAGTACGGAAAACAAAACAGAGTGATTGCAGTGGAGAAAGTATTCGGAGTATGCCAGAAGTGATTTCACCATTCCACTGGGCACATTGTTGAGAGTTGACGACTAAGTGCATTTCGGAAGGCGACACCGATTTGGCTTTCAAATTGGTGGAAAAGCGGCGAGTGGCCTGGTAAAAAAAAAAAGTGCAGGTCATTGTTTTCAACTTCTGACATCACTGTTGGCCTTGGCATACTGATCTTAGCCTAAGGCAGAAGTTTCAAGTAGTTTTGCGATGGCAAACATGGGAGAGTCCATTTTGAGTGAAAGTAGCAAATTGGACGGGATTTCCAACTATGCAGTGTGGAAATTCAAAATGAAAAACATACTGATGGAGAAAGACGTGTGGGAAGTCGTCACAGGTGATGAAAGAAGGCCGCCAAATGAAGCAGTTATCAAAGTATTCGACAAAAAGATGAGGAAAGCTTTGACCTTCATTAACTTGTCAGTGAAAGATCACATCATTACCCACATTTGTGATGCTATTACACCCAGGCAGGCATGGGATGTGCTAAAGGAGCAGTTTGAGACGTCAAATCCGTCAAGAATCATGTTTCTGAAGTCAAAGTTGAATAGTGCCCGCATGGAGCAAGGAGAGCACATTCAGACGTACATGACCAGAATCAAGACAATGAGAGATGAACTGCATTCTATTGGCGAGCGCATACGTGATGTGGAGCTGGTGCACAATGCATTGTGCGGCATTGCAGAATCCTATCAGATGTTCATAAGCGGAATAGCATCAAGAGAAAGATGGCCAACCTTTGACGAGCTCACAAGAATCTTGATGCAGGAAGAGCAACGACGAGAAATGGTGAAAGCTAGACATCAAAATACTGACGATCAGGCACTTGCGACACGCCAAAAACAAGGCAAGGGCAAGGGCAAGAAGAAGTCTAAGCAGCAATTTGCCAAGTCTCAGAAGGATGAGGGATCTTCCAGCAAAACTAAGAAGAAAGACAAGTGCTTCCATTGTGGTAAAAAGGGCCATTGGAAGAGTGAATGTCGCAAATTCCTGGCGGAACAAGGCAAGGGGAAACCAAAACAAGCAGGTAACCTTGTCGATGAGGGTGAGATTGAAGACTCTAGCATCTTCATATCTGCATTGTCATCTACTCGAGATGATCAAGCATGGTATATTGACTTAGGAGCCACAAGACACATGACAGGTAACAAGAATTGGTTCAGTAGTTTGAAGGTGTTGGATAATGGAACATATGTTTCACAAGCAAATGGTGAGGTGTGCATGATCAAGGGGATAGGCACAGTTTCAATCCAACTACCTGATGGCAAAAGCAGGATGATCAAGGAGGTACTTTATGTACCAGGTTTGAAGAAAAATCTACTTTCTGTTGGAGTCATTACTGATCAAAAGTTGAAAGTAGAATTCGCCCATGATCGTTGCTTTGTGAAGGATGCAAACCAAAGGTTCAAAGTTATTGCGGATGGAGTAAGAGAGCCCAATACAAAATTGTACAGGTTGAATGCTACAATCAAGGGGCAACATGGACTTGTATCGTCCATTCCTTCGCAAACTGAGTTGTGGCACAAGAGACTTGGTCACTTGAACTTGGGAAGCCTCAGTTTGATGAGAAAATTGGAGATGGCAACATGATTGCCTACCATAGAAGATCACTTGAAGTCGATGTGCGAATCTTGTGTATACGCAAATCCATGGTGTCCAAGATAATATGAGGAGAACCCTTACTTCGGGACAGCGTGGGTGTTATTAAAAGCAGAAGAAAATTATATTACTTATGAAGTGATACAGTCGAACTGAATATAAACCAAGTAGTTTCCATACTTAGGGTCTTTAACAGTCACCTAGAATGGCATACATTTATGAAGAGACACCTTACCTTTCGAGCATATGTGATGCTTGCAAATTCTGAAAACTGCTCGGAAAATTCTTACCTGGATGATTGTAGCAGTGGTATCTTGTGAGGATGCCATGTTTTAGTCCCCTCAAGTGCTCTTTTCCTTCCTTAGTAATAAGCCGTTTATAACGTTATTGTCAGCATTTTTTTAAAAAAAAAACGAAAGTAAATACTTTATGGAGAGCCTACCATTCATTGCTTATACAAATCTAAAGCGAATGGTTTAATGTGCATACTTGTGCAGACGCTTATAGCTTTATGGTTCGGAGTCGAACCTAACCGAAAATGAAGCTAGTAGTAATATTTGATGCTATAGAGAGCGCAAGTTCCATTTGTTAGTGCTAATATACAGTAGTATTCCCTTTGCAAGAGCAGTCACTCGCAAGTATGATAACGAAACTGGTTAAAGCATGAGGTATAGTAATCATAAACCGAATGTTCCAACAACTGAGTTGTATGTTCTGCTAAAAGTATGAGACCATCATAGCATTGTTTCTGGATTACGTACAAAACCCTTATTTACTTAAGGAGCAATCACATATTCATGCTGTCCATTGAAGGATAGTAACATATAATGTAAACTGTAGTTATCACACTAAGATATCAACCATTCATATTCATGATAAGGAGCTTGAAACCAAACAACCATTCATGAGTTAGGAAGTGCTTCATCGCTGGCCATTATGAGGCTTCTATCTTTGCTTATCACATATGATGTAAAACTATCATTAACATGCCTTCTGAAGTATGTGGAAGGTAATATTGGATCATCGCTGGTCCATCGCTGAACAGCCTACCATATATATCAACATTTTGATTCTTTTGCTAATGATAGATCGTTGCAGGTCCATCGCTGGACAGCAACAAGTCTACCTTCAACAAGTACTCCAGAAGTGAGTATGCTTCGTCGTTAGTCCATTGCTGGACAACGGAAGGTATATGAAGTATTTATCAAGCCAAACATAAGTTGTATGAATCCATATTGATCCATCGCTGGACAACGGGTTCATACATTCCCATTCAACATTTAGAACAGCTGATAATTAGCATACATATTCATGAGATGAATGCACACATATAAAACGAGTAGAACCACATACCGTATAGTTAACGAGGATAATCTCAAGCCAAGGAGACCGCCATCTCTTCCAACCTTCTTCTCACCATATAGTAGAAGAAACTCCTTTGAAAATAGGCTATGTATAGCAGTTTCATATCAAGTATCATGGAACCTCCCTTTTAGCCAAAAAATGTGGGAAAATATTTTTGAAAAGTATGAAGAAAAGTTGGGTTTGTAAAAAAGTTTTAGGACCCTCAAATCACATATGTTTGTTTAGCATGATCAAGGGTGGTGGTTTCTGATAAAGAAGAGTCCATGAGAGAGAGAGAGAGAGAGAGAGAGAGAGAGAGAGCGAGAGAGAGAGAGAGAGAGAGAGAGAGAGAGAGAGAGAGAGAGAGAGAGAGAGAGAGAGAGAGAGAGAGAGAGAGAGAACCCACCAACCGACCCGCAGCTAGTGAATCCCTTAGGGGGCAGTTAGCTCCCCATAAGGGATAGCTAACTGCCCACCCTCAGACTTTTAATACACTATGGTAGACCATAGGACAAACATGGAAAAGTATTAATCAAAAGCAGTTTGTTAACGATAAGGCAAAGCTTTTCCCTCATAAAACCATTTTTCTGAAAATCGTCGAGTAAGATAGCTACCTCTCTTAAAAAAGTATCTTGATTGTTGCAGCAATACATAGCAGAAATAACCTGGGAGATAATTACTTTGTACGAGTTGTAGACTGGCCTATTGGAAGCCAAATGTATGTACTGTAAGTATTGAAAAGGTAAGTCTCTTCTTTTATCAAACTTTGCAAGCTGATAAACACCGGTGTCTGGATTAAAAGTAATCGAAATGTTCAAAAAACTGGTGGTGTTTGCTTCACAAGACTTTTTTTCGATATCAAGAAAATCTAGAGGATAAATCCAGAAGGGGTTATCTGGTACTCTAATCTGATTTTTGTCCATAAATGCATCAATAATGGGATTATTAATGAAGCAAATGTCATCAACATATCTAAACGAGTGACAGAAAACATTCATATCTTTTTTGAGACCTAACCTGGCCAGTCTCTTAATAAAATGAGCTTCAAAGAACGCAAGATACCAGTTACACCAAGTAGGTGAGCATGAAAAACCCATCGGTATACCATGAATCTGTCTCCAAGTTTTGTTTCCTAACCTGACAATACAATTGTCAATCAGAAAGGCATTCCACAAGCATAAGAGATTTTTATCGATATTGTACCATCCTTCGGACTTTTTATGATTCCATGACCATTTGAAGGCCTCCCTCTCTTGTTCCCATTTGAAACTCAGAAAACTTTTATTTGAATGTTTGAACGCATATGTAATGAATTTATTCATGATAGTTTTCAGCCCATCAGTGCCATCTAAAGGTATGTTTTCATAGCATTTAGAGATATCTGCAACCCATACATTGGTAATCTTTGATGGTAAATTGAGATAAAAATTGATCAAGGACTCGCATTGCCAAAATAAGCATGTATCCACATTTAGGATACCCTTGTATGTTTTTGCCTTAAGGCTTGTACCTTCTTTGAGGAATGGTAACAACATACCAAAAGCTCTTGTTAGGAATTTTGCAAGTTTAGTAAAGCAACAGTCATGTGCATTGGTAATCCATCTAAAAGATTCCTTGTGGGCTTTGTACATACAAAGTAGATATGGCAAAGAGTCGTTCCCTATGAAGATGTTGGGTAAAGATCCATTGAGTTTTTCCATGACATAAGTGATAGTTTCCATAACCGAGTTTTCTTGATCATTAGGAAAGGGGTTGAAGTCAGGACTACTAAGTCTATCCAAGGCAAGTTTTCGTACAAGGAATTTACATATGAAACTTGGATTGTGTTGCGCCCTTGTCAATGCCATTGATGTAGAGTAGATTTGTGAGCCATAATTTTTCATTTTTAGTAGTTTGCATTTTTGCAGTTGTGTCCTTATTGCCATACAGCCAAGTACTTAAATTCCATGGCAATGTTTTTACATAAAGTCGCATGCTCCCTTACAGTTTCTTCATTTAAATGTACATGCGTAGGCAACAATTTAATTAACTTGAACCACCCATCATAAAGTTCAGAAGCCACCTCATTCACATTGTTTTTTCGTAAGGTAATATGATTGAGACCCATCTCTAAAGATTTACGTAAATCGGGCTTTTAACAATATTGCTATCCATGGAAATAACATGCCCAAATTCATTTGCAACGAAGTTCTTGAATCTATTAAGAGATAAGCATTCAAATGAATGTAAGTTTTCTATGTCAAAATCACAGAAGACATCATAGGGAAAATACCAATCACTTTTGACACTTGGTAGGTAAGTCCAACCAAACGTATATCATGAAATCGTTCATCTACAACAATGAATAGTCTAAATAAAACATGAGCATAAAAAGTCTTCACATGGATTGCTTCAAAAACTCTATTGCGGTAACATAAATGTAAAAAAGAGCTCTCTGAATCACTGCTAGTGGTCAACTATAGATGTCCTGTCGCTGAGATGCTGATTTCTCTCCTTTCTGTCCTTTCTCCATCCTGCACACCGATTAATCTCGGTAAAAATTCAGCCGTTTGATAGGTAGGTCGCTCTTTGTGCTACTTTGCCCTTCCTTTCTAGTAAACCGTCTTCTTTTTCCTGTCCCGGATGTAGATACTATGGAGTTTGGATTGTTGAGATTAAAATTGCTCGTTCTTTTGCTTGTGTTCTGAAAGTATTTATCCTGGAGAGTGGAAAAGCTTGGTCGTTTAAGGAGGCGTTCTATCTCTCGTACATTCTCAGCATCGCCTAGGTGTCATGGGAGTTTGGCAGAAGAGTCTTTGGCAAGCTCAATGGAGGCATCGACCATGTACTGTCGAATGAAAAGAAAGGTAAGGTGTGCCTAAACCACATCTCAAGATGATTTTATAGCGATAGGCCAAGCCCCTCTGTCACCGTATCAAGGCGAGTGCCATGCTGATCAATTTTGGGGCATTGGTCCGTATCAGTTTAATCTGTTTATAGTACAAGTATGAAAAGTTTTCACCGAATATATTGCTTATCGCTAACAGCCATGGTGTGAACACGTGTGCCGATGTCAGAGCAAATCCATGCTATTCTAACCCGTGTGACTTAAGAAACGTCATGCACTATTGTCCATACTCCTGAGCATATCCATGCTTTCCAGTCGTATCTCACCATACACTGATATGACAACCAAATGGGTAATAAATGATCACAAGCCATGGTTGAATAGTGTAACTACGATTAAACTTTCGTTTATCGTAGCCCCGTATCCACCCCGTGGTTTTTTGGATCCTTGTATCGGATAGGTTTCATTTTATTGATGAGGTTCTCATGGTTTTTACAAGGTATCAGGGCAGATCCGTGCCATTCTAATCCTTATGTAAGAACCGTTTATCTTACGCAAATCCATGCTGTCCAAGATAACATGAGGAGAACCCTTACTTCGGGACAGCGTGGGTGTTATTAAACGCAGAAGAAAATTATATTACTTATGAAGTGATACAGTTGAACTGAGTATAAACCAAGTAGTTTCCATACTTAGGGTCTTTAACAGTCACCTAGAATGGCATACATTTATGAAGAGACACCTTACCTTTCGAGCATATGTGATGCTTGCAAATTCTGAAAACTGCTCAGAAAATTCTTACCTGGATGATTGTAGCAGTGATATCTTGTGAGGATGCCATGTTTTAGTCCTCTTGAGTGCTCTTTGCCTTCTTGAGTATTAAGCCGTTTATAACGTTATTGTCAGCCTTTTTTAAAAAAAAAACCGAAAGTAAATACTTTATGGAGAGCCTACCATTCATTGCTTATACAAATCTGAAGCAAATGGTTTAATGTATACATGAACCAAAACATAAAATAATGTTGATGTCCCTACAATAATAGTACCCTTCTGTATTTCACATGTGTGGATCTGAAAATAGCAATTAATGAGCATTCTACACATAGAATTGCAAGATATCCAAAGTGTAGTGCACCAATGGATAGTAGAACCTAAGAGAACCATGTATAAGCATGAATGAGATAAGAGAGAGATAATTTCTTCTCTTTCCATGAGTTACATCCTTTTATAACAGGTTCAAAACCTAAATTGCGAACAGCTCTCCTGTTCTAATCAGCCGCTAAATGCAAAAACAGTCTAATAGACAGCTTATGCTAAATGTAATCACAGCTTTAAGTGTTCTAATTGCCCAACAGAATCTTAAAAATTAATTCATACTCTGAAACAAGAGTACAGTCCACCGAAGAGATTAGAGATGAATTGTATGTGGTACTACTGAAATCAAATTCAACGTGAAGTATGGTTCTGAAATAAATGGAAGAGCAATATGATAACGCGAGTTCCTCAGGCGTCAAAGACAGCCATCGTCTGATCAGAAACTGAGGAGTCGTAGACGTCCATCTTCTAATCAGAGTGAGTAAACAAGTGCATTCAATCACAACATGCATTCATCTATGTTGTACACAGATAAAAGCAAGCTGCTGTTATATTACACTGAAGCACAATACAAATAGCAATTACAACCAAAAGGACAACGTAATTTGGAGGCTCAAATAATGTGTCTCATGGACGGAGCAACACATAATCTGTGCTTAGACGATCTATTTATAGACTTCATCCATGTATTAATTACATTGAATCCTTGTCAGGAAAGTCGCTGTACTTGGAAGTATATGGCTTTTGTGACAACTATACACAGTATTATACGGTCAATAATTTAGCATTGTTGACGCGGACGACGACGTCGCAAATTTTCTCACTTCGCATTTTACGTGAAGTGGTTTTCTCTCACTTCACAATTTCGAAAAGTGACTGGGAACGTTCCTCGTTCAAAATAGATGACCTTTGGCATTTTTCTCTCTCTTCGGGATTTTGCGAAAAAGCCAAAGGTGCCCTTAAAAAGGTGAAGATGCCCTTGAAACAGTTTAACTTATGAAAATAGATGACCTTAGGAAATTTTCTCACTTTGCATTTTTCGGAAAAATGCGAAAAAGCCAAAGGTGTTAAAAACAGTTAAATTTTTGAATTGCACAAGTTTAAACTTTTGAACTATGCAAGTGTCGCATTTCAGGGAAATGCGAAAAAGCCGAAGCTGTTGAAAACATAGTTCATTTTTGCAGACTGTCGCGACACTTAGATTATTTTTGCAAACTGTCGCGAAAGTAATGTATTTCTGCAGACTTGTTCTAAATGCTAATTTCGTGGAAGTCCTTGAAGATGGCCAAGTCTTCAATGACTTCAAATTATTGAACTTAACATCTGAACTTGAAATTATGACAGGATTGGTTACCCTTTGCTGGAGATCAGCCAGAAGCCCGTTGTAGACGTTCTTCAAATAATTTGGCCGTCTAAGTTTGGGATTCCTGCAGGCATCAGATGAGCAGACGTAGAACCAAAGTTCTGACCCTAGATCAATGATCAATAAACATGTAGGAAGAATCATGAGATAGAAATTAGTCATTCACCAAGGAGGAAACCGTGGGCTTAATTTCCAACAGGGATGATGGGATGTTTTTGTAGCTACATTCGCTTATTGATTCAACTGCTTCAATATCCTACACTCTTGTTGATTTGTTTGAGGATTTGTCAACTACTCTTAACTCTGTGTCGGCTTCTAATTTGACTTCTATTGTTTAGGGCCTTTCTTCTTCTGCTTGTTTGAGTTTTTGTTTACATAAAGGACGTGAGAGTATGTATTCGAGAAACTAGATGATCCATTTCTTCGATTCTCTTCCTATAGCAACATCGCGATAACTCTTAATAGAGTTAAATCTAAGTGTGTCATGATGATCGTCACCCAGTTTTCATATGTGGATATCATGCTCGATAGTAGTATCATCATTGCACCTTGATTTTATATGACTGATAAGACAATGGCCCTATGTCGCAAGAGGTTCTTGAATTAATGAATGTGATTTTGTAGTGAATCATCAACCTTTGCGGCGTAAAAACTTTTTCTACTTGTTTTTTATTCTCTTTTTTTGTCGTAAATTTTTTCTGACATGCACCTTCCGCATCCCCGAACGGAAAGTGCATGTGAAATTTTTGAAAAACAAAAAGGGAGGCGCAGAAATGACGTTTTGTGAGGCACCCTTTTACGTATTATGGAAGGAGCCGGGCAGAGGCCATTCTGCCCGGTAAGGATTTCCAAAAAAATTTTAGGCGAGGGAGCCTAAAAAAATTCTGGAAATCCTTACCTGGCAGAATGGCCTCTGCCCGGCTCCTTCCATTGCGTAATGGATTTTTGGACCCATTTTAAACCAATCCTTGCTGCCATGTGGCATACGCAAGCAGAATCAGCACTAAAAAACTTTTAGACCAATCCGATGCTGCCACGTGGCAGACTCAAGGCAGAATCTGCACTAAATTTTTTTTTAAAAAAACAGGTGACTATTCTGCTTTTTAATATGTTCAGAAATGGGCAGAATAGTCACCAAAAATCCATTATGGAGAGGTAAGGAGATTCTCAAGAGTAGTATGAAAATGAGAAGGATTGATTTCTAGTGTCTATGGGAGGAAATCATAAATAGCTTTATTTTGATCACAAGATTGAACTCTTTAGGAGAATGAGTATCAAATTGAGAACAATTAAAAGAGGCTCTTTCAATAGTCAAGGCACAAGCACACCAAACATTCACCATATCGGCAATAATGCTATCTCAATCAGTGGGAATGGAGATTTTTCTGTTGTGAAGCGAGGTGGGTTGTGTAGGTCATTTCTAGCAGTCTTAATGCAGAAGTCTCAGAAGGTCTTTGAAAGAATATCAGTCATTGCATAGCTAAAAATTTGATTTTGCTTTTTCAACCAAGTTCTGACACTACTTGAATGACAACAGCACATTAAAGTCAGCAACTTGTTGAAAATTCAGAAAATAGAGTGTCAAGAAGAAGTCAACAGTTCCAAGCATCAAGTAAAGATCACCAATTACTATTGTGCTCCTTTCTGTACATTTCACAAGGCATACCTGCTGATGTATTGCAGCTAGACCTTGCTGAATTGGAGCACCTCCCACTGCCCAGCACTATATTGGAGAGTCAATTTACATTGAGTGGCAATTGCCTTTCATGACCACATTCTTTGTTCTTATGTGAACAACCAAAAGAAACTAATAGAATTCTCTATCTCCTACTTTCTGTTAGTCAGAGAGATGCTTTGCAATGCCAAATTTTCAATTCTCAACATGGCCGTGAAGATCCTGGTATGTCTGCATGCAGACCTTTGCAAAGTCTGATATTGCCTGCAATAAGTCAGGCATGGAAACTTTGAGACTCTTCATTGTAAGATTGCGAGTCTGATTCATGGCCTTTGTGAATTTCTCCTTCTCGGTTTCAACAGTTAGTTTTAGTGCCTCCACTGATTGCCTTCGCTCGAAGAATATAACTTTTACGGCCTCGCCAGTTACCTCATCACCACTATTCTGTGATGCGAACTTCTTTTCTGCATCTCTTAGAGATGCAATCTTTTTGTGCAAATCCCTTGCCAAAATATCACATTTTTTGTGAATCCTTAGCTCATCTTCTTGTTTCCTGTTAACATCTCGAATGGCATTAGCAAAATTCTGAACTGCATCACCAACATTTCTCTCTGGTAGTCTATCCAAGGCCGCTTGCCATTCTTGACACAGGTTGTACATTGATGTTACTTTCATGCCTACAGTTTTGGAGTCACTTTCAGTTTTGAACAAACTAACCCAAAGCCATTTGTACACATTATGAATATAATCCTTCTGAGTGCTGATTACATTTTTGAAGCTAGTCTGCCAGTTTCTAAGAGCAGCTTCTAGCTGCACAGTGGCATCTTTGTGAGATTTGCTGGTTGACTCAAGTGCTCTATTTTCTGGGATTTTGATCGTGGAAAAGAAAAGCATTTGCTTTTTGTAGCATTCATATGTTTCCGTCCACATATGGGTCAACCTGTAGAATAGAATTGCCCAGTTTCAGATGTAAAGAAGCATATTACGAATAACGAATCTTTTCATTGGATCTTTAAAAGCAAGTTTTATAAGCCAAAGCTCTCAGCGCATATCGTTCATATGAAGTTAAAAACAATCAGCTATTAACAGCAAATTCACCCTTTATTCTTCCCAACACCCTTTTAGCAAGCATACGGACATTCTAGTTGATTGAGTTCTTCCCCTGGTCAGAACTTTAGAATATACTTCGTTAATATGTACTTGTAAGCCTTTGAAAACTTGTGCTGCATTCCATGGGTATCATCTGCATTTCAGCATCTTTGCTCTGGTGAAGAGTTTTACAGAAATAAAGTGGTCATTCAGTAAAAATGATAGGTAAAGGCTTTCAGCATCAATTTGCATTCAACGATCCAGCTGTTGTTTGGATTTCTCAGGGTGAATGCTCTTATCAAAGTTACAGGTGGTTTTACTGAGTGGGCAAACAAGTACTGAAACACATTGTTTAGACAGAGAAGCGGGCGTTTATACTTACTGGTGTCAGATCTGAAAGGATTTCACACTGCTTACCACAAGTGATACCACAAGTGAAAGAACAGTCATGAATATGTATGCACTAATGAGATTCCTGTTACAGGCTCCTCAAAATGCTCATGAAAACAACAGGACAATTGGGAAGATGGAAGTTGTGTCAGAAATATGAGTGGCAGATTCCATAGATTAGCATGCTGCACGTAAGCTCTGCTTCAAAACGGCAACTCACCCATCCAAGAGTTCAAGCAACTGCGGGTACACTTCTTCATCGGTGACTTTCTTGATTGCTGAAGAGGTTGCCTCCATGGCTTCATGGGAAACCATCATTTGTAATTCCAAGGTCTTAATAGTCGCTCTCGTCTTTTCAATTCTTTCGTGATTGGCACCTTTCATATCAAGGTTAAATAGCAATTTGCGTTTCTTTCCAAGCTCAAAACTGATCGATTCCAAGGCCTGTACAAGAGGCAGGTTATCCTCCTCTCATGGCAACATTGAATAAAATGCAAACATGTTCTATTCAACGTTGCTATTTCAATACATGGATTGCCAAATGTATGACTTCACTTTAGTCCAGCCATTTGAAGTGATGCAAATGCAGAACATAGATTTATGATAGCTTTGCAGAGATTTGTACTGAATAACAGACCTTTGCTTCCTGGTAAAGTTTCTTCTCCCATGCATATAGTCTACCGAGGGTTGATGCATGGCTCGGGAACACACCACCTTCCTCGCTGATGGAGTCTTCACTAGTTTCTGTACCATTCCAAGAAAGAGGTGTTCTTGGTGACCGACTTCCCAAAGAAAGTCCACGTAAAAGCCTTGATGAATGATCTGAGGGACCTGTAATACCGAACATACCTAACAAAATCACCCGACTGCCTTCTCTGTGGTTTTGTTTCAGTTGCACTTTGTTTTGCTTCAATTCTGTCAAAAACACTCTGACTCAAAGTTCCAGGTGCCGTTGTACGGCACCTGGTACGGCATGGGTGCTTTCTGCAATAAAACTGTATACACGATATGTGTGGTGGTATTGCCACTAGAAAAGATCTGCAGTTGTCTGCTTGTTGTTCTACTTGTTGACTAATTGGTCTGGCAATCTTCCTGTTAAAACCTCAGAAAGTTTTTCTCTTGCAAACTTGCCTTTTTATCTTCCCTGCGACTCACTAGTTCTCTTGAATATCATCTACCCACTTATAATTTTAGTCTGTAATATATGAGTGCCAATCTGAGTGACAAGGTCAACCATTCTTTCAATTTTGAGTAGCCTCAGATTGGCACTCATATATTACAGACTAAAATTACAAGTGGGTAGATGATATTCAAGAGAACTAGTGAGTCGCAGCGAAGATAAAAAGGCAAGTTTGCAAGAGAAAAACTTTCTGAGGTTTTAACAGGAAGATTGTCAGACCAATTAGTCAACAAGTAGAACAACAAGCAGACAACTTCAGATCTTTTCTAGTGGCAATACCACCACGCATATCGTGTATACAGTTTTATTGCAGAAAGCATGACTTATGATCTCAGTTCTAGTCAAGCACAAGTTGCTTCTTTACTTTAGAGCATTTTCAGAAAGTTTTAGCTTGTATAAGAGTGTTAAGTATACCTCTAGATTCCATTACGTTTGAGTTGTAGTGAACTTTGCCGGCTTCAAGCAAGCGAGAAACATCCTTCCCACTCTCAGAAGCCATTAAAAACAGTTCATCGATTTCCCTAAAGACATCCAGTGGATCCATGCCCTTTGGCGGAACCATCACTGTAAGAATGTTCTTCTCTGCTTCTTTTTTCTCCTCAGGCAACTCCTCAACCTGTTTCTCTGGAGTCTCTTTCTTCTTTTCTGTTAGTTCTTCCTTGAGATCTTCTGTCTTCTGCTCTTGTTGCCGCATCAACTTCTCCTCTTTCTTCAGATCCAATTGTTCTCCTTGTTCTTGTCCTTTGTCGTCTGTTTTCTGATTTTGCTGCTCTATGATCACAAGTGGCTCCTGCTTTGCCTCTTGTACTGGTGCATCTAGCCTAGCCGATTTCTCTGGTACTTCATCTTCCATAATTTGCACTGCTGTGGTGTGCTCGGATCTTCTCCGTTCAATTAAATGTATAGGTATGGGAGGCTGAAACAGATCAAACCAATCCCAACCTATTTCAGAGGGAGGAGGAGGAGGAGGACTGCCAGGATGGAAGGCTGGCTGGGGGGATGGCGGATAAGTATTATTGTACAAGTAGACAGGAGGTGAATCATTATATAAGTAATCTTGATATCTTTGGTGATCCGCATCTTCTTGTTTCTTCTTAGGGCTGGTGGGAGGAGAGAACAACGCCAGGGGGGCGGAAATCACCACTTTTTCAGAAGGAAAAGGAATGTTTTTCTGTGCCAACGGTGGGAGGCTTACTGTTTTTGGGATCTCCGCAGCAACAGGGGTAGCTGGTACATCAGAAGACGGTGGACGTGGTAGGGGAGCAGGCGGGGGTGAGGGTGGTAGGGGGGGTTCTGGTGGCGCTCCAGGAGGAGATGGTGGTGGTGCAGCGGAGCTGCGATTCTGCTCTCTAAATTCAACCTCAGCAAACTGCCAGAAGGCACCTCCAATATTTCGGAGAGCCTGGAAGTACTCGGCCTGGGCAGCTGCAAAGACAGTTCGAGATTTCACTGCCTGTTTCACAAAATTCTTTTGTTTCCTGCATGTGGAAACTCTCTCCTCATCCTCTACTTTCGAATTCCTGCAACCCATAGATAGGATTGATTTATTGAGGTAGAGATCTGATGAGCAGCTTTGGGCAAAAATCAGAGTCGCACAACTTGCTAAAGACAAGAGAGTCCTTCCCCAAAGATCACAGAAGCAAAAGTTTCTTAGCTGAATTCCACAGTAGCTGTCTTAACGTCACAGCTTATGATCTTACGGAGCTTGACATAAGTAGAGTGAAATATACCCACTTGAGCTGGTAGAAAGACCAGGGTGCATCTGAGAATGTTAAGCAGCAATTTGAAAGAAAAAACAGCACCTTGGCAGCAAACTAGTCCCGGGCAAGAAGAATCTCAGCAGTAGTTCCACAGCTTGATCCTTGAGAGAAGCATTCATGCTCAGGAGAAGCCACAGGTCAAAGGGAAGACATTTTCATGGGAATGATTGATTCAGCTACACACCCAACAGCCTAACCTTGACACACAGAAAGAGGTTTCTTCTTTTTGTGGTGTATGGTGACAGGATCCAGCACTCAACCATGGATGAGCACCCCAACATTTGAGCTGCAAAACCAGAGACAGAGGGAGGGAGAGATTGAAGGCTTTTTGGAGTAGCCAGAGATTTCTCTTGAATGCAAACAGTACCTCCGACTAAATTATGCTGCTGCTTGCCCACAAAAAATCAAAAACTACAAAAAGAATAACCAAACTGTGATCATGGATCTGTGCTATGCTTTTCTAACACAGGATGCAGGATACAATTTTATGCAATTATTGGTTACTGTCTTGAACTACATCCAAAGCTAGAGGATAAGTCCCTTTTGCAACTATTGCTGATTTCAGTGAAGGAGTTGATTGAATCCCAACTTTAGTTTTTGTAGCTTCCTCCCCCAGCAGCTCATACCAGGAAACCACCTTGGTTTGGCCTCTTCCATCTACTGCTATTGGCTGTGGAGAGACTGGAGAGGAACCACAATCTCACAAGCACTAGGTGTGGAGTGTGGAGAAGATGTTATAGATGGACAAAAAGTCTAAAGACCACCTTTGTGTGCTGAGCTCAGTGAAGCTCCTTACCTGGTACAAAACAAACAGGTCCCTCCTTTCAAAATGAATGATATGGCTAAAAAATTTCTTTTGTTGAAAGGTATTTTTCCATTTGGAAAACAGTCCTTTTCACCTTGGAATTTCACAGACATAACCTTCAAATGACGTGCAATTTTTAAGTGTTCCTTTCGAATGAACCAATGTATGAAGATTTTGAGGAGAAACCCATGTTCCCAATTTGAAGTGTCCTCTCATGCAACATTTGACTTTCCAAATTTCTTTTTGCATAGAAAAGAGCTTTTTTAAACTGCCTTTCAAAGACGGGTGCTTTTAAGATTGTATTGGGCTAAGCTACTCTTGTAGATAAACCGGTGTTAAGGAAAGCCGGCAAGGTATAGGAACTAAATCGGCAACTTTCTCCAAAAACCGATTGTCAAAAATGTGTAGGAAGTTGACTTTTATAAAACTGGTAACTTATTTTATATTGAAGAAAAATTTTGTTTGTTGTTTTCATATGCAAAGAATTTGTGTGTAGTTAAGTAGGTAGATCCATACCAAACTTGGGTTACACAGTCTTATTGAGGTAATATAATTTATTGATGTGAATCTCTAGTGTTTTGACGACAAGCAATTTGAGAAGCAGGATTTCGAAGGCAAGAATTTTTGAGAAACTGACAACTTCAAGTAAATGCAAAAAATTGAAAGGAAATCTCGAAGAGGTTTTCCAAGCATTCCAAACATTGATATAAACTCACCTAGTGGGTTGTAATGATTCGGAAGATGGTTCCAGCTCTACACGTAGTGCTAAGGATTGGGGTTATCTCTTATTGTTGTTCATTCTTGAGGTTCATTACATCATGCTAAAAATTACATTTATCATGAATGTGCATGGAGAACATAATTTCACAGCTTACAAGTTTAGGGCCTAGGCCCAAATTTCTTGTTTTTTACAATTACATATATGTCATTGACAATTTAGTGGCATAAGTTAAGAACGTGCATCTCGGTTTCTAAGAGGTCTTGAAACTAGGACCAAAGACACTTTGGATGCCAAGCTAACCGAACTAAGCTAATCTTATCTCTTATAAGACATTTAAAAAACACATTACAACCATTAGAATTTTTTTTGAAACACATGACAACCCGTAAAAAGTCAAAATGTGTGGCTCAGGTAAAACGTTTTAAACATAGAAGGGGGAATTCTTGGTGTCTTTTATGCTTGGAAAATGATCATATAATTATGTGGCATCAAAGACCTGAGTTCTACTCCTAGTTTGTATATGAAGAGGAGCGTCATGCTCCAAAAGTGAAAAGACCAAACTTTGTACATATACTTGATGTGCATCCCACAATATTGAAAAAAAAGGAGGAGTCTAGGCATTTCGTGGTGAAGTGTACCAACAAACAAGAAAAAGAAGCCTAGCTACAAAAGAAAAAAGACAAGAGAAAGGTAGAAAGTGATGTAACATAATTCAAAGTGAGGAAAACGGGTCTTAGGCTCTAAGCTTAAAGAAGACAAGATTTTGGATCAAGTAAAAAGTGAAGAAGATTTGTGTATATTATATTTCAATGCATGCATGCAGAGTGGAAAACTAGCTACTAGGCCCTTGAAGAAAAACAAAAAAAGGAATTATCTTGGTCCCACATGGGCATATATGGTGTCATCTCTTTTGTTTGTTAGATTATATAATTCAAGGAGGATATAACTTTGATGCTAATTGATATTTTGAGCTTTAACCGAAGGTCGAAATACCTTACTATGTCTTGGAGGCATTTGGACATTTTCCAAAGGAGAGAATCCAACCATTATCATGGATTATGGTTTTTTCAAAGCTTTGGTCATAAGGGAATGGCAAAGGTATTTTCAATCATACAAATTTATTCAAGATTGAGATATACTTCCTGTGGTTGAAAGCAAGTCAACGAGATATGTGTGAGAAACTCAGTTTGAGCTAATGCACTATGTTTTTTTTGTTTTAGATCATAAAGAAACCTCCATAGACCAAACCATGTGAAAGCAACCCAAAAAAAACTTGTGGTTGGTCAAAACAACCTTCTAGACTACCTAAAATACTTCTCATGCTCCTTGCATTTGTCATAAAAAATCATCAGACAACTTATAAATAAGGGCTGCTCAAATAATTAAGGAAACCAAAAATTGAACCGATCCACTTTAAAACAAACTTGTAGCTAATACAAAACTATTGTCATGCTTCTAGCATTGTCATGAAATAACCATCAAGCAATACAATCAAAAGGGTCGTGTAAACAAAGTTTTAATGGAGAAATCAAATTTTTAACCCTTCACACAAGAGAAACGAAGCTATTGAAACACTCTAAATTTTGCATTCACTGTGGAAATTTGTAAGACTTGAAGAACATGTATTCTTTAAGCAAAAATCCATATATGCGTTAAGTTAATATGGTGTCAATATTATTTGAAACCATAGAGCTCTTTCCTAATCCCTTTAATGTAAGGTACAATGATCAGTAGTAATCATTTGTGAACTAGGCCATAGTTAAATAGGGAGGTAAGGGAGAGAAGTTGTGAGTTGATAATGGAAGAAATGTGTAGGTATTAAGTTGTTGGTGCTAAAGTTGATAGCAACAAGTGGATTATTTTGAAGGTTTTGGTAAAGAAATAAATTTTAATGGAAATTTTGCATTAGTTAAGTGTGGAAATATCCCATTCAACAAAGCAATAAAAATGATGCGCAAAAAAAAAAACAGTCCTCCCATTTATCTTTCAATGATGGACATCTCCACAAACTGCTCTTTTCCCTCTCCTCTCTTGTATGATGACTCCGCGTCCCTTTATTCTCCTCTGTACCAAGAAGAGCTTTTTGCTGCGCTTAAAACCCTCCATAGAGATAAAATCCCTGGCCCTGATGACGTCACTCCTGATTTTTTCCTGGCACATTGGGATTTGGTCGGCCCTTCTCTCCTTTTTGCCATTAACTCTACGTTATCCTTGGGCTCCTTCCCTTCCTCTTTTTTGTAGGGCCTCATTAAACTGATTCTGAAAGTTGCGTCTCCTTCCATGCTTTCTGATTTTCATCCTCTCACAATGCTCAATACTTCCTACAAAATTGTCACGAAAGCCATTGCCAAAAGGGTTCCCCCTTTTCTTCCCTCCCATTTCTCCACAAGCCAATCTGGTTTTATTAAGAGCATATCTCTTTTTGATAACATCTTGAATGTTTGGCCTGCCATCGATTCTTCCCTTTGGTTCAATTACTCAACCCTTGTTACTAAGATCGATCTTGACAAAGCTTTTGACCGTATTAGCTATAATTATCTCCTTATTTGTTGCTTTGCCTTTGGCCTCCCAGACTACTTTCTCAATCTTATCCGTGCACTTTTTCCCTCTGGTTCATCTTCCATTCTTTTTCAAGGAGTGCTATCCTCATCCTTCTCTATTACTTGTGGTATAAAACAAGGTTGCCCCCTTCTCCCCTACCTCTTTATTATTGCTATAGAAACTCTGATTTTCCACTTCCACCAAGTTAACTCATCGTCTTCTTTTCAACCTTTCATATTCCATTGCGTGCCTCTAGAACCTCAGCTTTTTGTTGATGATCTTGCTTGCATCATTGAAATCCATCAGCCTTATGTCTCTCTTCTTCTCCAAGAGCTAAAAGGCTTTTGTTTTGTCTATAATTATTTGATACATTTTAAGAAATATGACCTCCTTGTCCTTTCTCACGATGTTACTCCACCCTGGTGCCAGGAGCTTGGCCTGAATGTTCTCCTGCATGGTAACATATTCAAGTACCTTGGCTTCTCCCTTGGGGATTCTCTTTCCAATAAAGACAGAATCAATTGGATTATTGATAGGATTAGAACCAAAATCTTGTCTTGGAATTCTTCTAGCTTAATGTTCCCTGTCAGACTTGTAAAAAATCCAGAATGTTCACACATGTGGGGAACCACCAAAGAAGTGTGAATGATCTTACCAAAGTTTTGTGTTAGCACCTAGACCGCATGGAGAGTGAAAATCACAATCTACCGCATGAAGAGTGAAAATCACAATCTACCTCAAGAATATAAGGCTAAATCACAATCTAGAATGCTATTGATCAAAGCTACATTAATTTTACACATGCGGGGAAAGTACACAAGCAATAAATGTATGAAGAATACTTCAAACTCGAGTTAGAGAGAGAATCACAATACAAGCAATGAATTATAAGATCCAATTTGACATGAATTTGCTACAATGCTTGATTTATCATCAAGAATAGTGAGGATTGTCACTTACATTTATGGTGGATGTAATAGCTCGAGGTAGCACTAGCCTCCAATCACCATTTTACACTTCTAAGTGTAGTATCTACCAAAATATTGACACATATCACTATGCATGCATGATTATCCACCTACTTTCTACATGTGGCAAATTCTACACTACTAATGTACAAATTCACTTGCATGTGTCCATGACAACTCTTGTATGGCTTGCATGTCACTTTGGAAAATTAGGACTTTATGCATTTATGGTACCTCGAGTTTCTACTAGCCCAAATTTGGCCATTTCATGATCTAAGTCTACATGCACGTCACATATGACAACTAGACTTTAATGCATGTGATGTAGCTCGAGTTCCTACAAGGCTAATTTTGAGATTTACAAGTTATAACACTACATGCAAGATGAAAATCTTCATCAAACTCAAAAGTCAAGTTGAATGGCTTTTTAATTTTTAGCACCTATCGTCCCCAAGCACATTATCTCATCCTACTTTACACAATTTCTTTTTATTTGGTTTCTCCCTACCTCTTACTCCCTTATTATAGCCAAAACTTTCAAAAATGTTCTTGTGGAATAACAGCCCTAGTTTTTTTAACTGGCATATTTGTATGACCCCTAAAAAAATGGGTGGGTTGGTACTTCTTGATCCTTCTATTACTTCTCTTTCTCTCCTTTTTAAACATATCCATGCCAACTTTGTGTCCCCCCAACCTTGGGCTCTTATGATGTCGACAACCTTCCTCCTCTCCCTTTTGTATTGTCACCAATCCCCATTCTTCTTTTCTTGAATTTACTCGTTTCACTTTTTTTGTCTCCACATCTCTGCCCCCTTTATTCAAGTCTATTCAGAATGTCCTTCTTTTGATGAGAGAACTTACCTACTGGACGGGTAGTAATTTCATTCCCCTCTTGAATCCCTTTGGTTCTCCAAAGCTATTATCATCAACTCTAAGGCTCTTGCCTTTATCAAAAGGAGACTTCGTCTTAACTTTAGTTGTAAAGGTATTGTCAAGTGGGAGCATATCATGAACTCTATTTACTCTCTCAGCCTCTCCTATCTCAGGATCGAACTTGGTATCTCCTCACTACCATATTTTCATTCTAGATTTTGCGGAGTTAGCACGACCAATCTACAAGCTCACAATGGAAGCACATTGGATGGAGGAAGCCCTATAGGCTTTCCAGAAACTTAAAGATGCATTGGTCTCAGCACCGATAGTACACCCACCCAATTGGTCCATAGAGTTTCATGTGCATGCGGATGCATTGAAGTATGCAGTGAGAGCAGTCTTAACCCAGCCAGGTGAACACAACAAGGATTTTCCAATCTGATTTGCTAGCCGACACCTCAGTGATTTAGAGATAAACTATTTGACCATAGAGTGGGAGGCACTGGCTATGATCTATGCGGTGAAGAAATTTTGACATTTTTTGATGGCCACACATTTTGCTTTTTCTACGGACCATCAACCCTTGATTTATCTTGTTAATAAAACTTGCAACACAAGGAGAATCACTCATTGGTTGGAGTTTGATTTTCGGATAGTGGTTTGCAAGGGGAAGCAGCACTATATGGTAGATCATGTGTCGTGAATCAAGGGGAAGGAAACTGCAGGACTACCCGACAATGAGCTACCAGACACTGCCTTGTTTCACATTGACATTGTACCTGAATGGGCTACTAACATTGTTGAGTATCTTATGCGGGGCCAACCGGATAAATCCCTACCCAAGGCGGAACAACGAAAACTGATTCTAAAAGCTAGACCTTATCAAGTTTATTGTTGGCCAATTATATCGAAGGCCAGATGAGATTCTTCGAATATGTATTCTTCCACACAAGGCCACCCAAATTATTTCAATTTTGCATGAAGGCATGGGTGGTGGACATTTTGCATCTGACATTACAATTTGGAAGATTCTCCAATCAAGATGCTGGTGGCCAACAATACATAAGGATATGAATGAATACTTGAAGAAGTGCAATGTGTGCCAGAGAGCTAGGAGGCCAACAAGGTTGAACTATGATCTTTTACACCCAGTTCTAGCTCAAGCACCATTTGAGAAGTGGGGATTGGACTATATTGGTCCTATTCATCCTACCGCAAGAAGTTCACAGCCCGATATATCATCGTGGCTACAGATTATCTCACCAAGTGGGTCAAAGCCAAGGCAGTGCAAACAATTGACACTCGAGCAATGGCCAAGTTCCTGTATGAAAATATCATTGTGTGCTTCGGATGCCCTGCGGAAATAGTTAGCGATTATGAGAGCCATTTCGTCAATGAGACCATCAAGGCCATATTGGAGGAATTCTTCATGATCCATCGATTCAACACACCTTATTATCCTTGTGGTTATGGGTAGGCGGAATTATCCAATAAGATCTTGTGTAGCGTGATCACAAAAATAGTTGAAACTAGCAGATCTGATTGGGAACACAAGTTACATGCTGCTTTGTGGTCATTTAGAATAGCTTACAAGGGAAGCACTGATCACACACCATTTCAACTGGTTTATGGTCAAGATGCAGTAATGTCAGTAGAGTTTTTGGTACCTTGATTGAGAATTGCCACAACAAACATCTTGATGAATCCAAATCTCTACAATTGCGCCATGAAGCATTACATAAACTTTGTGAGATGCGCTTACTAGTTGTACATGCATTGGCGGTTGAGAAAGAGCGACGCAAGGCATGGCATGATCACCTACTGCACAAGAAGGATCTTCGATCAAGAGATCTAGTCCTCATGTATAAAACTAAAGCGATCAAGGAAAAGTTGAAGTTCACAAGCAAAGGCCCGTTCCAAATAAAGGAGATCCTCAGCCATGGAGTCGTGAAACTTGAATAGTTAGATGGGATGCCATTCGACACCCCCATCAATGGTAGCTGACTTCACAAGTATTGGCCACCTCAGTGAACATATCCAAGATGTGGATGACAAAATACACATACAATGATCAAATCAAGCCTCTTCAAAAGTCATCCCACCCAGATCCAATAAAACCAAACCAGATCTGAATGAAATCTAGTCCAGAACCACCTCCTTGTCCTTAAAGTTAAGTTGGAAACTGGCTTCAGCATTATTTCTGCAATGACATCCAAAGCACCTGCAATTATTGAATGAGGGAGATTCGTTGTGCCATCACTTTTATTTAGTACTATCACAAGCGAAGATCTCTTCACGAAGAGTTCATTTGCCCAGTAGGACACCTTAATTTGACTGAGGGTGTTACAGATGTTAGAAACAAGATTGCTTTCAATAGTATTAGATGATATTTGTAGCTCCCATAAAGTTGGTTGCGGAAGTAGCTCCCGGAATGTCTCCCTCTAAATACGTATTGAAAATTGTTGTGTATGTCTTCGCCAAAATTATGCTATAGCTAAACATATTTGTTTTCTTGTTTTGACGTCATCTATTAAGAGTTGATTTCCAAGCCTCTTCAAAAAATATCTTTCATTCTCTATTCCCATTTCTTACCAGCTCAATAGTCCCTCATTGTAGCTTTGTCGGGACACAGTGACGAGGTCCATGCTTGGATCATTTGCGTATGTCTCATGCATTGTAGGAAAAACTGCTAAAATATCCAGACTTGAATCTGTGAATATATATTATTGCCCTGAAGACTATCCATGTTGGAATCATCTGCTCTTCTGCACACATACTAATCAATCAGACAAAGAGCTCGATCAAACAAATCACGATCAGCAAGAAAGACCTAGATCAGCCACAACACGATCAAAAAGAGCATGATCAACAAGAAAGAGATTTATTAGACCAATATTGAGAGATCTTGTGAACGTGAGTAGAGAGAGAGCAAGAGTGGGAGATCTTTCGAATGCGAAGAGAGAGAGAGAGAGAGAGAGAGAGAGAGAGAGAGAGAGAGAGAGAGAGAGAGAGAGAGAGAGAGAGAGAGAGAGAGAGAGAGAGAGAGAGAGAGAGAGAGAGAGAGAGAGAGAGAGAGAGAGAGAGAGAGAGAGGGAGAGGGAGAGGGAGAGGGAGAGGGAGAGGGAGAGGGAGAGGGAGAGGGAGAGGGAGAGGGAGAGGGAGAGGGAGAGGGAGAGGGAGAGGGAGAGGGAGGGAGGGAGGGAGGGAGGGAGGGAGGGAGAGGGAGAGGGAGAGGGAGAGGGAGGGAGAGGGAGAGAGAGAGCGAGAGAGAGAGAGAGAGAGAGAGAGAGAGAGAGAGAGAGAGAGAGAGAGAGAGAGAGAGAGAGAGAGAGAGAGAGAGAGAGAGAGAGAGAGAGAGAGAGAGAGAGAGAAGCCGACGGCCAGCTGTCCTACAACAAAAATTATTAGAAATACACACCTGCAAATCTGTTACAAACAGTCATAGTCTCTTTGTCTCTAGTGGACCCAATTTAGAATGGTAAACAATAAACCTTTTTTTGAGTGCATTTCTACCCAAAAAAAGTAGTGTCCTTGACAATCCATGTTGTACCACTAAACCATGCTTTTAGCCTAGGAGATCTCTTTGAATCAACATAGTGCTTAGCTCTATCTGGAGCATTATGGATACTATCCTTTTCCACTTGCAACCTTCTAGATCTTAATAGATTTTGTCCCCATAGTATCTGAAGACCTAAGTTGAAAATTGTACATCAACATAAATGGACTATAATTTGTAGCAGGAATGTTTCCTACTATAAGTGTATGTAAACTCAATTAGAGGAATGTGAACTTCCCAACAAGATTGCTTGTGAGAAACATATGTGACATTCCTCAACATATCTTCTATAATCTAATTAATTCTTTATGTCTAACCATTTGATTCATAATAATCAAAAGAACTAAAACTAAGAGAAGTTTCTAGTTTATGGAATACTATTGACCAAGACGTGTCCTATACTTAGAAGCCTTAGTAGTCGACTTAGCTACTATGAATGAAGATAGCTTAGTTTACTTGTCCACTACAACCCAACTAGAATCATTTTTTATTGTGTCTTTGGAAGTCTAACTACAAAGTCCATCGATATACTCTGTCATCTCTTATCATGGATATCCAATGGACCCAACAAACCGCCAACTTTGAGGCATTCAACCTTAGCTAGTTGACAAGGCTTGCATTTAATCACGTATGGCTTAACAGAAAATTTTGGCCAATTAAAACTCTCTTCTAAGGAAGTCAGAGTCATGTGTATACTAGGATTTCTTTCACAGGGTATGCAATTACATTCAAACAAAATTTTATGTTTGAACTCATCATCCTCTGGTACACAAACTTTCCCATTACAAAGTAGCAATCCATCTTGAATCGTAAATTGTTCCACAATCTTCCTATCTTTATTAGTTAGCTAAGACCCTTGTGAACTCGTCTCAACATTATCCTCATTTTTTCTAGTTCGAACAATGTTCATGAAATGGATGTCATTTATGGTTTTGGAAAACAGGTTTTGGTCAATGGTTTTGATGGTCAAGAGGAAGATCAAGAGGTTGATCTTAATGAGCTTGATCAACACCAATTGGAAATTTTCAATTTGGAGCTAGTCAAGAGCATCAAAGAAGAATCAAATGGCCAAGGCACTAAGGATCTATTTTTTCAGGTTATTGATGACTCAAGTAAAGGCAAGGGAGCATCAAGGATGTCTTGTTCAAACCTACTTTACTCATCTAACTTTATGTTTGAGCTATTTTATGTCAATGTGTGGAAATTGTCAAAATTTTGTGAATCTATGATCATCTTTTTGTATCCAATGGATCTTGAAGAAGGACTAGTGCTACCTACTAGTTATGAGGAATCTTATGGAGTTGGCTTAGCATCATTTTTTTACTCTTTTCCTCATGTATTTCCAAGGCTTGATGGTTCTTCATGGCAAGAAGGCAATGGAGGCTCATTCATGGTGGATTTTGACACATACATTTCACAAGAAGTGAAATATGGAGAATATATGCAAGCAAGCATTCATCACTTTCATTTGTTACATGTTTGCTGCTTTTCTACAGAAATTTCAAAGGTGGAAACATGGAGGAATCATTCCATTCCCATTCTATGTTATTCTTCATGTACTAGTTTCATCTTGAAATGTAAAATTGATGTAAGAAATAGTGAAAAATCCAATATGGACGAGATCTATCCTTAAGATGGAAATCATTCTTAAGTTAGATCAAAGTCATGCTGTAAAACTAGCAAGTAAAGTTGAAGAGGGAGTATGAAAATTGTCAACATTTCCTAGCTAGTTTGAGGCCTAAATTGGCAATTTTTGTACATAGTTTTGGATCTAATCTTTAACATGTGTGAAAGAGGCCTATATGCTTTTATTTTAGTATATATTTCATATTGAAGAAGTCTCAAACTTCATGACCTTCAAAATGACACCAAAATCATGTTATTTGGACATATAGGCCAAAATTGGCTATTTTAGGCTACTGGTGTCCTAAAATTGGGTCCTAAGTTCTAGAGAGAGGAGAGAGAATCATCTCTCTCACCTATATTAGGCTGAAATTCGGGACAACAGGTTGGAGAAACTTATTGTATTGTTTAGAGAGATCAATAGATCATTGTCACAGTTTCTTCCTCCATTGAGAGCAATGCTTTGAGGCTTCCAAAAGTGGTAGGCTGCTGTTGTAGGGCTGGTATGTTGTTGTTTTTGGCTGCCATCAGTACCTTTTATTATCTTCTTTTGTCTCTTGAATGCTTTGTCAATTTCATGTGTATCAAAGGTAGCATTAGGATGCTTTGCCATTCCTAGCTTTTGTAGCTTGTTGTGCAAAGATCTTAGCCGAGTATTTTGGGAGTTTGGATCCATTCAAGATCCACTTTTTTTCACAACCCATGTGCACCTTGTCTAAAAAGGCAAGTCACACACTACTATCAATGCTCTTGAGCATATCCATGCTTTCCAATCATATCTCACTAGAAACCTAATATGACGGTTTAGACACCTAAGCGGGCAAATTAAGTTATTACCATGGTTGAGTACTGCGAATACGTAGGTATTGTATCGCTATACTGCGTCCTGAGCATCTCTGTGGCTTCTAGGAGCGTCCAAGTCAGTCCATGGTAGGTCGTCAGATCATGTTAGGGACAAATTTAGTTAGGGCATGCAAAAGGTTTTTTACTGAGGTATTAGGGCAAATCGATGCCATACTAATCTTTATGTAAAAAATTATGTATCTTACACATATCCATGTTGTCTAAGAATGTTTTAGCAAAAACCCTAATTATGGATATGGGTACCTATGCTTATAAAAGATATAAGGTAGTACTTTCATGGTTTGCCATAAACAAGCAAACCTAGTTATGTTTTCAAAGTTTGAAAGGGTAGTTTTATGGTTAGTTATGATATTATGTAAGTAAATCAACTTTCCCATAGAACAAACCATTTTTTAACCGAAGTAAATATTGAAGAGGATATATCCTCTGACTTAACGATTGAGTTGTCACAAATAGCATACATAACGTTTGTAGCTTGTGCATAACCTGAATTCATTCAAACAACATACCTGGATAATTGTCGACGTATTATCCTGAGAAAATGTCATGCGATTCCACGGAATGTATGTTTTCTTTAAGAAAAAACAATACGCTATGCCGTCACTTTCCATAAAGCAACCTTGACTTCGAATTGTAATCATAAAGCATAAGCATCATCTTTCATCAAAGCAAGAATCTTGTGTGTAATGCCGTTTATATTATTCTTCAAGCATAGTTTAAATAACATACCTGTATTGACTCTTTTCAATATATGGTTCGAAATTGAATCGAACCAAATGAAGTACGCTGTTGTAGGTAAGAATCGTAGAATAGGTAGATCCTCATACAAGAATGCTACATAATCAATGAAGAGATGAACACTTAAGGCAAATGTATTGCTACTTTCTGGAAAGATAAAGATTTACCTTGGAAAAAATACTTCAATTTTATGGAATAGATAGCATCACATTCTATGTAATGAATAGGTCACTGCCTAGACATCAAGAGGGAACCGAAATCATGATGAAAAAGACACAATTGAATCATTGACAACAACAAATGGCTTTGGGCTCCCTACAGTCCATCATTGTTAATTTTCATTTTTTGAGCCACATTTCATGATGAAATCATCATAATTCAATTAGAAAAAATGGTATTTTGTTCCCTATAGTCCATCGCTGGGACAACAAGCAATCACTTAAATTATATGAGCCCGATCAAGCTTGTACTTCATTGTTGGTTTACTAGCACGAAAAGCTGCAAATTTTCAAACATTAGAGAAAATGTGAGTTAGAAAAGGGCCCTTTAAAAAGATGCTTTTTATTTTTTCTCAACTATTAAAGCTATCTCTAGACCAATAGTAAAACTCCATGTGTACTTCTACGTATCGTAGAAAACTGCCCAAAAAAAAATGGGACAAATTTTTTTTAAATGAACACATAACATTTTGAAAAAAAAAAAACATTTAAGTTTTAACCTTGAAATTAGACAAAGAAATTTTTTTTGGGGGGGGGGGGGGGGAGGGTGTTGGGGATAACGAGCACATAAAAGAGGAATGGGTAGAGACGGGGCCGCATGCCCTTGGGAAGAGGGACGTGCCCCTTCGGCTCTCTGGCCCCATTTGGGGCTCAAATCTGATATGGAGGCACCTAGCTCCCACGGGCCAGGTGCCTCCGTTTCTCTCCATGCCACGACCACAGGCCAACGCTCCCCCTCCCACCTCGCGTCTCTGAAGGGGAGCTAGACTATGCCATTGGGGGAGGATGGTGTGTGCATGGTTGAGTGGGCCGGAATGCACGGCAGCTCGGGGACAACAAGCAAAAAGGATTGTTTTTTGAAGACATTCAATCTTTTATTCAAGCTATGATTTAGCGCTTCATTGAGTGGTAAAAAAAACCAAAAATGATTCCAACAAGGACTACAAGAAAAATTGACAAAGGTAATTTTGAAAGGACCTATCATAAGCACTAAATGGTTTGGACAATTATGATATGGAGAAAAAGACAAAATAGAACCAATATGAATTGCAATGTAAATTATTTGATGTGAATAGAAAACCACTCCATGAATTGCTTTTCATAACAAAACATGAACAATGAGGTTTTCTAGTTGATAATATAGCAACAAATTTGTCATTGATGCTTCACACAAGTTTGTTGTGCTTTGGTTGATGTAATGTCTTGCTATAGATTGATCATGGAAAGTGAATATTCACTTGAAACTCTAACCAAACATGAAGCCATACTATTTTTGTTTATTTAAAGACTTTATAAATGTTGAAGAAGTAGTTCACTCCCTAAGTTTTATGAATTGGATAGAACTTCATGTTGAAGTTCATTAGAATATTAAAATAACTTGATAACATAATACCTTAAAGCATATTAAAACCCAACTCAATCATATGATGATGAAAATGCTTTTATGGCAAAACTCTAGCGTATGTCATCCTCAAGATTAAAACCTACTCAATTTATCATTTTTTTCTTTTGTCAATACTCTATCATAAGATATTTTAGTATTATACACATAAACTTCTCAAAGAAAATTGCAACTTACAATTCCAATGGAAGTAACATTTTTTGTTCATACATCGAAGAGAGAGATTGTACTAATTATAATCAAGGACTAGGCTCTCATCAATATAAAGACATATGGGTGTGTGTGTGTGTGTGTGTGTGGGAGAGAGATGACTAGTCTTGGAGATCCGAGTTCCAAGAAAGTGATTCCACTTTTGTGCAACCTAAAGCTTAAGCAATCTTTGTGATTGCATTAAGGACCCAAAAATTCATTTTTCACTTAGAATTTCGCAAATACTAGATTTTGCCCTTAAGTTTTGTATTCAAAAGTTAACAAAATGACATCAAATTACCTTGGTTATAACATAATAATATAGCTCTATAATCTTCTTAAAAATTTATTAGTATCTATTTTTCCTCAAGCTGTGACTCTTCCCTCTATGGGACATGAGTCTGTAAAATAGCATTGTGATTGCTTACATATAGCATTCAGCTCAATTTTATGATTCTGGTTATCTAGCCAATGTTCAGATTTTGAACAACGCACACTTAAACTAGAATGCAGGCATAAGAATATCATCATTTCATTGAGATCGATCAATTTTAGATGCTGGAAAACTTAAGGTTTGAACTGTCATTGTGGAGCGTAAAATTTAGTACATAAGCATTAGTTTTTGATCTTTTAGAAGTCAACATCTTTCAAACTATTTTTTGGAAATTGGTCAATGGAAAAAGATGCAATTCCATTTGTAGAGAATGCCCATCTTTGAGCAGAGAAGTAGCCCCTCCTTTTTCACCGACCGTAGGATATGGCATTTCTGTACACAAAATGTATTTAGTTTCAAGCATAATGATGTCATACCGACCCTGGATTAATGTAATGAACCAATACCGTTCACTTGATGTTTGGATCCATCTCCAAGAACTATGAATCTTGAGGGATCTGCACTTCTGAAATCAAACATGATTCATCTTGATGTCACGAAGTGCGAGGTGGCTCTTGAATCCAAGATCACCTCTTGTGTGTCAGACGCTGATGTTGCACACACATCTTCACATATGTAGGCGGTGGAACGATTTTTGTTCGTTCTTTCTTCGCCCATCTTCGAGCTCTCAGGATCCTCGATATAGGAAGAACTATTATCGTTCTCTTGTCTGTTCTATGTTGATCTGTTTCTTGGGTTCTGGTGGCAATCCATGGCTGCATGACCCTTCTTATGGCAATGGATACACTCATCTTGGGATTGAGCCAGCAGGTATCTATTGTATGTCCGTCTCTTCTGCATCTCGTGAAGGTCTTCTTGTCTGCATCTTGTCGTTTTGACCTCCCTTTGGTCTTCTAGTTGCTTTTGCTAGTCCCCTCTGCTTGCTAGCCACGATCCTGCCTCTGATTCAACTCCCTCTTAGTACTGCCTTGTCGTTTTTCTCCCTCCATTTGCGTAGCTCCTTGCCTGTTGTCGTAGGCATTTCTTCTGTGCCATCCACACAAGGGAAGAGTCCTTCACCCTTGAGTATCAAAGATGTCTTAACTTTCCAGGCTAGAAAGTTAGATTCTGAAGAATCAAGTATTGTGCAGATCTTGCTTTGCATGCTGCTGATTGAAGCCATTGCTTCTTGAAGTCTGTTTTTCTTGTTGATGGTTGATTGTCTGAATGCTTGGCCTCCTGGATCTGCTAGCTTCTTGGCTATGTCAGAACATGGCAGGATGGCTCTGATACCACTGATGAGAATCGTGAGAAGAAAATTCATGAAACATTTGCGACTCTCTTTCAAGATTTGGATGGAGTTCAGCTGCGTTCGCTGGGCACTACCAGCTAAAACACTCCTACAATTCTCCAAAGAGTAGTCAGTTACTACTGATCTACATTCATAAAATTAATACAGCATTCGACTTAATTTCAACCAAGGTGCGAAATTTAAAGGGAACAAGAAAACTCAGACATATGAAAATAAACAGCATAAGCATTCAACATCCAAGATTAGACACAACTAGAAAATAATCTATATTGATTTTCTCTGATTTCTTCAGGGCACTGCATGCGAATCCACGCGTGTTGGCGTGAGAGAAGCACGGTTCTCTCACGAGTAGTAGTCTCGCTTCACTAGCAGACAATTGGATCTTCTGATCCTAGACAAAATTATCTTCTCGCACGCAGGTGGAGCTTCTGTCTGTGTTCGTCTTGATTGCTTACTAGCATCAGACTTCTTCAGTGTCTCTTCTCTTAGTTACACTATGTGTATCCTATTCTGGTATATGTCAAGTATCATCCAGTAAATATAGTCTCTCTATGTAAACCTAATATTAGAGTGATTATACATCTACAACTAATCAGGAAATTACAAGAGTGGCAGGTTAGCCACGACCTAGGAAGTATCTGCTGGCGTCATGCCATCAAGTCAGATCTCTGTACTTCTGGATACTTGTGTGATATCTGGTGGTACTCCTTGGAGCGCGAGGACAGAACAGGTTTCATTTCCACCGTTGGGTTCGTTTACCTCGTCTGCCTTTCTCTCTTGCTGGACCGCAAAGGAATCTCGCTCGTGGATCCTTCGTGTGCGCGAACCGTTTGTGTTTGCAAACCATTCGTCTTCGTCTTGGTTCACTTTCGTGGTCGCGAAACTCTTCATGTTTCGTGTCTCCAGATGTTCGAGTTCGCGAACATCTTCGTCAGGTGAAGGGCTGAAAGCTAGCAAGGCTTTGTAATCAGAAACACTTTGTTTCTTCACAGAGCATCCCCACCATCAGCCAGCAGAGGACAAAACAGACAAGATAAAAATTACTATTGACATAGACGAACTGAATGAAAATATGGAAGAAGAGCGGGACCAGCAGGAGCATCAAGAGCCGGACCAGCATCAAGACCATGCACAACAAGACTAGCAAGACCAGCAGCAAGACCAAGAGTAGCAAGACCAGACACAACAAGACCAGCAAAAGCAACAGCAAGACCAAGAGCAGAAAGGCCAAGCACAGCAGGACCACCAAACAGCGCAGGACCACCGACAGGATGAACATCAGGAGGATGTGTATGTGGATGTAGAAATTTTAGACCCAAGCTAAAACTATTTTGAATTATTTTGGATATCAATTCGTAATGTATGGTACCTATTGCCTCTGTTTTGGTACTATGTACCAATATTTGGTACTGTTAATATGCTCCATCAAAATCGTGAGGGTTTTTTTTGGTAATGTCTGATATTTATCTTTTGTTTCTGCAGATATTTTTGTCCAAAATAAGTGTGAAATCTAGCGTGAAGACTTCAAGGAGATTCCTTACATCAGCGAGGATAAACTGGGGGTGCCAGTATAAGGGAAGCTCCTTAGATCCTGCTTACAAATCACAAACACAATGGATAACACAATATGGAGAAACCACCCAACCAAGTAGAAGCATGCAATCAAACTCTAGAAGCTTTACCCCCACGCCAAGGAATAAGAAGCATGAATGTAGAGTGAGAGCCTGGCAATGAATCCACAACCATAATGAGGAGTAGGGCGAGTTTGGACCCAATATATAGAGCCAAAAGCATCTTGGGCACATAGCCATGCATAGCCCTAAGTTTCCTATACATAGATTCACCTAGAATAGAGTCCTAAGCATGGATCAATTATTCATAGAATTGCTATTGATAACTCTACACATACATACACTGTCTCATACCTTGTCTAAACTCCATTTAGTGTTATCTGGGCCTCACAAGGATATTAGTTACTTTTGGGTCACGTCCAGTATGACGTGGCAAAACTAACAGCTTTTTTCAGTGGAGTACCCGTGTATCCAAGACTAGGACTGTATTGTATCCTATGTACTGGTCATGGACATAACATTATTCCCTCCTTAAATTGTTTCTATCCTTAGAAACTAATCTTCGGAAAATTTTTCTTTATGCTATCAACTCTCTCCCACGAATCATCATCCTCAGTATGAGCTTTCTCCGAATTAAGCACTCAGAGATAGAACAATTTCTCAATTGTTTATCTCTGGTTCTGAGCACTTTCTCAAGTTCCAAAGGTACACTAAGCGATAAATCTTCCAAATGGGACGATCCAACTATATCACCATCATGTAAACTTGGTTTCAAACGACTTACATGAAACACTGCATGTGCAGTTGATTTTTCTTGAAGAACGAGTTCAAATGCCAAAGAACCAATTCTACGTACAATCTTGAAAGGTCCACAATAACAGGTAGATAGCTTATAATGCTTCCCTTTACATAATTAGAATCTTTCGGAATCCTAAGATATACCCAGTCATCAACTTTAAAATCTCTTGGAGATCTCTTAAGATTGGTGTAGTATTTAGCTCTATCCTGAGTATTTCGGATACTATCCTTAGCCACATGCAACATCTCTTGTATATCATGCAAAAAATTAGCAACCTTCTGGATCTTAACAGACTTCGTCTCAACATTTACTGGAGATCTAGGTTGAAAACCGTACATAAGCATATAAGGACTGTAACCTGTAGCAGAATGTTTTCTACTATTATATGCAAACTCAACCAGTGGGAGGTAATCTTCCCAATGAGATTGCATGTGAGAAACATATGTCCTCAAAATATATTCCATAGTTTCATTAGTCCTTTTTGTCTGGCCATCTGATTCAGGATGATCAGAAGAACTTAAACTCAAAGAAGTTTCCAGTTTATGGAAAACTGCTAACCAAAAGTGACCTGTGAACTTAGGACCTCTATCACTAACAATGTCACTGGGCAGACCATTGAACCGAAATAATCTTTCAACAAAGATCTGGGATAACTCAGAAGCCTTTATAATTGAATTGACTGGTATGAATGCAGCTAACTTAGTTAACTGTTCCACTAAAATCCAAATAGAATCATTTACCCTTACGGTCTGAACAATGTTCCGAATGTGCCAAAATGGGAGTTTGATTCATATTTTTCTCTCAACGAAAGATATAGATTCATAGAAATTTGGGTGTATGACAATTCATTCAGTTCACCGATCCAACTAAGAGCATCTGCAACTTGATTAGAGATGTCTCTTATGTAACGACTTTCATGATCGAATTCTTGCATCAATTCAGTCCATCAAGCTTTTCTCCCCCAAAGATCATGTTGATTACAAAAATACTTAAGAGGCTGGTGATCCGTATACACTACAAACTTACTACCATACAAGTAGTGTCTCCAAGTTTTAAGTGCATGGATTACAGCAAACAATTCTTTTTCCTGCATAGTATAACACAACTGAGGACCAGTGAATTTTTTTGCTTTCAAATGCTAGTGGCCTATCCATTTGTAATAGAACCGCTCCAATTGCAATAGCACTTGCGTCCCTTTTTACGACGTAAGGTAAATTTGGATTTGCAATTTGTAACATGAGAGCTAAAACAATCATTGTTTTAAGTTTCTCAAGACATTGATTCAATTCCTCGTTCCAAACAATAGGCGAACTTTTTCTTTTTATTAACAAACCCTTTGTCAGATTATTAAGTGGTGCTGCCAACTTAGCATGGCCTATACTATGACCAAGTTGAAGGCATGATCAATACATACAACCTTCTGGACCAGACACAACCGGTAATGATCTATTCACACCTGGTGAGAGCAATCCGGTTTCCCATGGAGCCTATCCCTAGATATTATAACATGTTCCAATTATCCACCGATGTGTATGAAACCATATACAACATCATGTCATACGAAGATGACAATGATAAAGAGGACTTGCTTAACGTCTGAAATCAGGATGCTTTGTGCCTTATATTGATTCATTTGGTACTTTCACAGTACCCGTTTTGAGACTGATGAGTACCAATTTGGTACTTTGGATCACTTATCTATCAGTAATTTGATTTTTTTTTGATAAGTTCAAGCTACGTTTTTTGGTGCTATCAAAGCCTCAATCATAGTGATTTTGGTATTGACTGAAAATGTCTTTTCCATTTGAAAAGCAGGTAGTGCTTGTTTAAAACTCCAAAGTACCTGTTCTTAAATTATAGATTTTCTATTTGGTACTTGACTACCAAATTTGGTGCTATCGAAGTAGCAATTTTTGTACATTTGTAACTATATGAAATTGCACTTAAGTCTCAAAAATAGGTACTTCCTGTGGATCTTTAACACTGTATCCATCTTTGACACCTTTAATACCCCTTCACTCTTAAGCAAAATCTAAAAACTATCTAAAGAGCTCCCTTCTCTAACAAATCTGTTGTGCCATGCATCCTGTTGTGCTGTCGTTGTCTAGTACATCGTCTTGGTGCATTTAAGAAGGTAGAAATCCTCTCCTCTCTTTGCTGCTTTGACTGCAAAATTGTCCTCAGTGGACAGCAAGTCACACAAACTGTCAGGATTTTCCTCATACATGGGCAGGTTAGTGTCATTATGAATTGGCATGGATCCATCAACACCGTCATTATCTCCAGCGTCATCATCTTCGTCGCTGCTAGCTGTCTCTGACTTTGGCAATGGCTAGATAAACAAATAATTCCACTCTTCCACATGTTGTCTGTTCCTGCATCTTCTCCATTGCCCTGTAATACATGAATCGTAGAAACATGACAGTGTGCGAAATCGTAGTGATCATGGACTATCATGGGAATATTCGTCAACACAATGGAACGAGCATGAGTCTGTGATACCCTGACAATCCCATTTCACATCACGTTGTACCTCATCCTTGCTGACCAGCCAAAAAACCCTTCTTGTACTGCATCTGTGACCTTTTCCTTTTGGCCTAAATCTTTCTTTTAGATATGTGACCACATCTGTTGCACATTTCAAGGGCCAGCCATCTAATTTCAACTCCTCGTGAGTGAGAGTTCTCTTGATGACCGTGCCTGCTCCGTCATGCTTGCCTTTTCCATGGCCTGAGGCAGAAAAATTATGCATCATTTGCAGACCTATCAAGTAATAATATCTAGCCAAAAAGCGAGCAAATTGTTAGATTTTTTATCTTTATGTTGGTTGCGATACACAGTGCTTGCGAATGATACCCTTGGTTACGAACCTGGTATCCTGTCTACTACCAATTTGGTACTATGTTCGGGTGTCCCATATAGTCCCAGTTTGGTACTATATCTATAAGGAAAATAGTACCAAAATTGTTACTCCAGAATAGTGTAGTTTGGTACTACAAGATGGACTATGTAGTTAAAGTCTTATAGTTCAATACCAATTTTGGTACTATCTGAAGTAGCAAACTTGAAAACTACAGAGTAATAATAATAGAGATAGTGAGAACCCCCAACAAATATACCTGGCCACGAAGAAGAAAGGCCTTCGAGCTTTGAATTGGGATGCCACACCATTTGACCACACCCAGGTCAAAGATGGAACGAAGGTAAATCCCGAAAAATGTGAAGATTGAAATGGTTCCAGAAAATGTTGGATTTACTTAACATACCATATTCCAAAATGGTGTCAGCTTTTTTGCATGGAATATAGTGACAATGATGAAGCGAAGGTGTCGACATTTTTGCAAAAAATACGGGCAAAAATAGAAACGTAGCGAAGGTGTTGCCATTTTCGCACATTTTGCAAAGGTAATGGATTGACAAAAAAGTGTCAGTTGGATGAAATGTGAACAATGTCGCAAATTTCATTACAGCATATGGGCAAAGAATGCAAAGGTGCAAGTGTCAAAAATTTGGCAAACTTCGATGGAAATTATTGGACCAAAGATGATGGGTTTTTAAGAACTGGATAAAATGTGAATAGTATCAGAAATTAGTCATAGTAGCGCATCACTCTTGAGCCATTTACTCGAGTATCAAGTAAATGTCATTCAAAATCCATTCTTAAAAACTTCTATGACTTTGTAAGGTCCCATCCATCTAGTATGTAATTTTTCAGGAAACAACATGTGTCTGTTATCATACAGAAGCACGTAGTCCCCTCGTTTAGTTTTTATTTTTTTAATAGATGGATCAAAAATTTCTTTTCTTTTATTCTGAACTCATTCGATTTCAATTAATGAAAGACGATGATCCTCCTCCAGTTGCGTCAAAGATATCATCCATTCCCGGAGACTATCGTGTTCATCCATTTGCTCTTCATTACTAATGTGAAATGTCGGAACTTCGAATTCTATTGGTAATATGGGATGCATTCCATACACAGGATAGTATGGAGTCTGCCTATTTGTGATCTTTTCAACAGTTATGTATGCCCATAATATAGATGGTAACTTCTGATCCCAATCAGAAGAATGCATTTTCGTTACTTTATTATTAGGGCCCTTTTTGGACTCAAAAAGGGCCTCTTCCTTGCCTAAACTTGTTTGCTAATTAGGATTAATTAACTCACCAATCGTCCTACGTGGCAACTCACCATGGGTTTATCATGAGTTAACTCATACTTCAATAGCCTTCAATTAGACCTAGCATAATAATATAGCAAGTACAAGTGATTTAGGATCTAAATGAAGAGATGGAGAGTATTTTTTTAAGGCCTTCAAAAAATCGTTTTATGACTTGTATTGAGGTAAAAAGGGGGCCCACCCAAATTGAAAAAAAATTCAAAAAACAAAGCGTGGGAGGGGGCATGGAGTACACCCCCCCACTCCCTCCTCCTGTGACGCCCGTACCTGCGCCCTCCCCTCTCCCGATCTCAGTCCCTCACTCCCCGGGACGCTGGCCTAGTTCAGCGCGCATCTTTCTTCCTCTTTTCCAAGGAAATATGTTCAAAGCAAATGCTACCAAATACTCTAAGGTGATCAAGCTATTCAACTACAAAAACTTTAGATTACAATCCAGAATCACATCTAGATACCAAAGTCCTGCTGAATATCAATTCAATTTTTTATTCTTGGATTCATTATGATTCGTTATCCAATTGAGCTCTCTTGGATACAATCATTAATGAGTTGAGTCCCTTCCTTAACTAAGGAATACTCTATCCCAAGAATACTGTATATCCAATGCACACAATTTTAAACTGATGAGGCAAAATGATTCACTAATCATGCGTCTTACAAGCAATATAAATCAAAGCCCATTAGTTCCTGGTGAATCCACATCACACTGATCGTTTTACCAATTAACTTCATCATGGAGTAATCAACTACTCAAGTTAATTGCCAATGATTCAGAAATCTCGAATGTCTAGGTGAAAAACTAGTATAACACCACATTTAGATCCTTACCCAAATCATTTATAAGTTAATCCATAAATCTTCTATACAAAGATTTGTTAACTCTGCAAGTATCTGTCAAAACAATAATTGATCATATGTTCATGTTTACCGACTAGGTTAAGTGCACCAGATAACCTTAGTAACTAGGATTACACAGTAGATTCATACAAGATTAATCATGCACATATGAGAATAATCTCACTATGACCCAGTACATAAACACATTCATACCTGGCAGATTCCTCTAGAACCCACATATGTTACTCACATATCTCACTGAGATCTTGTAACTCAGCTACAAAATATTTTCTATTTCTCATGAGTAAATAACATATCCGCGAAATCTCTGAGATGAATTCAATCTCAATAGTTTTCCAATCCAATTTCTTTTAATAGCATGATTTTTTCCACTCAAACAACCCCTCTCTGATCCTAGTACTAAAACTAAGATTAGACTGTTTCTATACAGAACTCTCAGACTTAAATTTTGATCAAACTTACTTCTATTCCAATCAAAATGGAATTAGTTACATTCGACCTTTTACTGTACTACTTATAAATAATGATTCAAATTCCAAACTTGTTCCAGTTCCAGATTGTCCACACAATCCCTAGAGAATCCCTCACATTTCGAAAAGTTCCTACTCAACCAACAGATTTCCAAATAGAGTTTTATTCCACCACTTCACCCCTCCTTTTAAAGAAATTATAAATTTCAATAAAAGTTAACTGGAAAGATGATATATGAAAATATCTAAATCCAAGAAAAGTCAGTAATAAGTGCTTCCACTAAAGAATTTCACTTCATTACAAACAAGACTTCTCCTTCAAATATTTTCAATCTAAGTGATAGAAACCACTATTCCATCAAAATCCATTTGTGCAACAGAGAAATTCTATGGTTTAAGAAATTGAAACATTTTAATTTTAGAATTTCTCTGAATTTCAAGCCTATTCACACAAGTAGTAATTTATATGACATAACAGTCTTTCAGAAGAATAACTTCATGCTGGAAAAAATCATATAAATAGTCTGATGTCTTTTAAGAAATTATTAAAAAGTAAAGAATTAATTAAGAAAGTGAGAAATAGATTTGAGGGCCTCTGATTTTGTAAATAATGAGATATCATATTAGGATCTAGATTACACCTCAAAAATTTCCAAAATACCCCACATTTGATCGAATATTTTTTTCTTTCCCATATCACGACTAGGTACTAAACACACCATTGATCATCAGATCTTTACAATCCTAGAATTTCCTTTCCAAAAATTACTGATGTCCCATACCATAAAGATCCACTAATCATCTAGCTGTCCTATAATCAGTATAGGATATTATCTCTTGTTTCCAAAACACTGGAGATCTTTTTTATTTGGATGACTGGCACGCCTATCAGATGGATACCCAAAACTCACAACGACTCTCCCATTGTTATGGGCTGCTACAAGCAAGAACAGTCTGAAAGAATGTAAATGCATAAGCAGATTCGCATTCTCACTAACAGGATCATAAAACAGTTCATACTCAGACAAATGAATGAGTACAGTCCACCAAAGAGATTAAATAGGTTGTGGAATTACTATAAATCGGTTTTTAGTATGAAGTTCAGTTTCAAAATTTTGTATGATAGTGCAGTATTATAATGTTGTGGATAATCGAGATCCAATACAAAAATTTTCTTACATTAGAGGAATTCCAATATAAAAAATGACCCTTTGTAAAGATACTTTTATTTATTTTTTCTTTAGTTTCGACCACCACCTAACCTTGCCCATCAAAATGCACACATTTCAAATCTACGTAACGTAAATAAAAATATATTATAGCAAACTTTGATTTTACTTTGGGCACCATGGATGTATCCCATTGATTGGCTCTTCATGCCCTATGCCCGACGTCAATACCTCAACTTAAATTTGTTTGACTATGCTGGTTAGTGTAATAAAATTTGTTAACTAGACTAGTTAAAGTTAATGAATAATAGTATGCACAGTAACCTGATTTGGTTACTATGACTTTATCATGAGATTAAATGTGATATTGAAAAACGGTATGAATATCATACACGAGAAATTTTGGCACCCAAGCTCTGGTAATAACAATGGCAAAGAGACCAAGATCAACAATTGAATCCGTGATTTTTCATAATAAAAAAGATGGTAAGTGGGAACCAACAAAAAATACGAAGGATTCATGGGTGTTGCTGCATCCATCATCAAAGGGCAATTTTCAATAGAAAAAAAGGGCAAAGATTACATATAAGTCATACTAGAAAGCAAAGATTTTGGAGTTAAAGACAACTCCTAGAGGTCACTCTATATCTAATGAATTGGTACAACATGTATATATGCATTCAACATTAAAAGTACAAGATGTCAATCCTCATGATCATAAAAAATGTAACTGTAAGTATATCAAAATATCTGCACTTTGCTGCTATCATTTGTGTTTTTTGATTTAAGCTCTTAAGAAGTGTTTCATTAGAAGTTTTTCTTCTTTCAGATTTATATCCATCAACCCTAAGTGAATGGGAGCCAGCACAATCACTTGCAAGTATATTGGATGTCATCCACTCATATATTGGAAAATTGCAGTATAATAAGGGAAGAAGTCCAAAGCATCTTGCAGACAGTGGCATATTCTTTTATGATTCCAAAAATATTCCAAAAATGGATGGGAGTTTTAGTAAGCTTGAAGTTATATCACTGCCAAGTTTTGGAAGTGATGAATGGCTTACTCCTGATAGTATTGTGTCAGAATCTTTTAGATGTAAACTACTCCTAGATGTAAAAAATTCAATGAAAATAAGTACTAGTATAACTAGAATATCAAACTAATTGACAATTTCTCACACACAACAATTCTTAGTCTGAATAATGTTGCAGCGGGAATGTAGAGTGCAAGGTAACAATTGTTGCTGGGTCAAACAACATTTGCATGGATTTTTAAAGGACTATTTGTGATGGAAAATATATTGCTTGCAAACACAAGCACTGTGTTTTTGAAGCTCAAGCGCATGACCATATATTAAAACATGTTTATTCATTAGCCGATATTGACTCGCCATGAATTGTTTCATGTCATTTTCAGCAAGACAATGTTGGTGGTCAATTATCATCATTGCAAGGAACTTCGATGTTTGTCCACAAATTTGAATGTCTACTGTAACCAAAATAATTTGAAATTTATTATCATTGCTTCATATCTTGATGGCGTCTGTCTATTCAACAATAGTGCAAAATCTAGAATAGCGATAACAGGAGAACTATCATCAGCATTTGAAATGAAAAACTATGGAGAAGCACATTGTTGCATTGGAATCAAATTTCTCAAAGATAAAGAGGAAAGGTTTTTTTTTTTTCAAACAACACAAACAAAGATTCTAGAAAATTATAAAATGGATGCCTGCAAACCTATCAAATCTCATGTGGATCTTGGACTCAAATTGTCAAAAGATTTGTCACAACATCTCCAACAATTTGAGAAGCCACTTGGCTCAAAACATTATTGCAGATTGTGAATGTACATCAAGTCTCACCAATTAAGAGCACATCCAGATTGTCACGGCACAAGCGGTGTCAATCTAATTTGCTAAGAAAAAAAGTCCTCAGTTCATGACAACAACACGTATCTATTTTTGGACATTGAGATTTGGAAATTGTTTAGAGGACCTGATACTTTAGAGTTGCATACACCATTCTAGTAATCTGGCCTGTTGCTACAGATGAGCCTGTATTGCTGCCGAAGCATTCTCTGAGTAAGAACTGTGCGAGCTGATTGATCCAATAAGGACACGTGTGTGTGAAGCAATGCGCCACTCCCTGTACTACTGTATAACCGTAAGGAGGTGAGTTCTGTATGTTTGGAATGCCGCCGGATATAGTGGTATGGTTGAGTTGTTGCATTACATATAGGATCAACGAATCCACAACTAAACTTTCGTAACTTTGCATTGAGCAGTTGCCGCTGTAGACGACGTCCTCACGTTGAATGCCCTCGGCAAAAAGGTGATGCTGCTGCATTACGAAAAGAAAGGCTAGACCAACGGTTGTGCTTAGTAGGCCAATTGCATATGTTGCCATCCATTTATGTGATCCCACGGGTTGATGATACCAAAAAGCATCCAATTCCATGGGCTTGCCCTTTTATGTGATCCCATGGGTTTTGATATTGATACCCAAAAAGCCATCTGAATAAAGATATAGACGGGCCCACCCACATGCTACCACGAAGGAGCGTATTATTCACGAGGCCCCACCCTCATGTAATGATGTAAAGATATAGACGGGCCCACCCACAAGCTACCACGAAGGAGCGTATTATTCACGAGGCCCCCACCGTCATCTAATGATGCAGAATGCATGTGTCATGTTATCAAGGATGTATTCACCATGATGGAGGCTTGTGTAATGTTGGATGAATGAGGCTGGGGGTCTTTTTACACCTTTGCAATGCAAAACTAGCTCCTTGCTAGATGTCATCTTTATCCCATCCCTATTGTGGTCCCACCACAAAGCATCATTGGTGGCTTTAGAGCATCACCAAGCATCGAGAAGGTATTCTCCAAATACAGGTCAACTCACGTCCTCATCCAAGGGTGGTGTCACTAATCTCTCTACAACACAAGACCTCTCTAGCATCTTTCAATGAGGGCATAACCTAGTCTAGAATTGTCATTGATATTGTTGTCTAGTATTTGCCACCTTTCATATTCTCTAACAAGGCCATGTGGAGGCTAAAGTCCTCATGTTGATGCAATATGGGCATTCTCCGCACCTTCCATGATGGGCCGATCATTTATGTTCATGTCATTTTTTGTTTGCATGTGGAGGCTTAAAACTCTCTCATGCTGATGCAATATGGGCACACTCCCCACCTTCCATGCCGGCCATTTTGTGTGTTGGAGTAGAAGGGTGAAAGCGGATGGGAACGGAGGAAGAGAGAAGTAAATTGATTGCGGACACGACACTCCCGTTGTTATGGGCTGCTACAAGCAAGAACAGTCTGAAAGAATGTAAATGCATAAATAGATTCGCGTTCTCACTAACATGATCATAAAATAGTTCATATGCAGACAAATGAATGAGTACAGTCCACCGAAGAGATTAAATAGGTTGTGGAATTACTATAAATCGGTTTTCAGTATAAAGTTCAGTTTCAGAATTTTGTATGATAGTGCAGTATTATAATGTTGTGGATAATCGAGATCCAATACAAAAATTTTCTTACAAGAGAAGGAATTCCAATATAAAAAATGACCCTTTGTAAAGATACTTTTATTCATTTATTCTTTAGTTTTGACCACCACCTGACCTTGCCCATCAAATTGCACACATTTCAAATCTACGTAGTGTAGCTCAAATAAATTGGGAAATAAAAATATATTATAGCAAACTTTGAAGTTTATGTTGGGCACCATGGATGTATCCCATTGGTTGGCTCTTCATGCCCTCTACCCGACGTCAATACCTCGAGTTAAATTCGTTTGACTATGCTGGTTAGTGTAGTAAAATTTGTTAACTAGACTAGTTAAAGTTAATGAATAATAGTATGCACAGTAACCTAATTTGGTTGTTGTGACTTTATCATGAGATTAAATGTGATATTGAAAAACGGTATGAATATCATACAGGAGAAATTTTGGCGCCCAAGCTTTGGTAATAACAATGGCAAAGAGACCAAGATCAACAATTGAATCCGTGAATCTTCATAGTAAAAAAGATGAAAATGGTATGTGGGAACCAACAAAAAATACAAAGGATTCATGGGTGTTGCTGCATCCATTATCAAAGGGCAATTTTCGATAGGAAAAAAGGGCAAAGATGACATATAAGTCATACTAGAAAGCAAAGATTATGGAGTTAAAGACAACTCCTAGAGGTCACTCTATATTTAATGAATTGGTACAACATGTGTATATGCATTCAACATTAAAAGCACAAGATGTCAATCCTCATGATCATAAAAAATGTAACTGTAAGTATATCAAACAAAAAATTTCTTACATTAGAGAAATTCCAATATAAAAAATGATCCTTTGTAAAGATACTTTTATTTATTTTTTCTTTAGTTTCGACCATCACCTGACCTTGCCCATCAAAATGCACACATTTCAAATCTACGTAACGTAGCTCAAATAAATTGGAAAATAAAAATATATTATAGCAAACTTTGAAGTTTACGTTGGGCACCATGGATGTATCCCCTTGGTTGGCTCTTCATGCCCTTTGCCCGATGTCAATACCTCAAGTTAAATTTGTTTGACTATGCTGGTTAGTGTAATAAAATTTGTTAACTAGACTAGTTAAAGTTAATGAATAATAGTATGCACAGTAACCTGATTTGGTTGCTGTGACTTTATCATGAGATTCAATGTGATATTGGAAACGGTATGAATATCACACAGGAGAAATTTTGGCACCCAAGCTCTGGTAATAACAATGGCAAAGAGACCAAGATCAACAATTGAATCCGTGATTTTTCATAATAAAAAAGATGAAGTGTAATAAAATTTGTTAACTAGACTAGTTAAAATTAATGAATAATAGTATGCACAGTAACCTGATTTGGTTGCTGTGACTTTATCATGAGATTAAATGTGATATTGAAAAACGGTATGAATATCATACAGGAGATATTTTGGCGCCCAAGCTCTGGTAATAACAATGGCAAAGAGACCAAGATCAACAATTGAATCCGTGATTCTTCCTAATAAAAAAGATGAAAATGGTATGTGGGAACCAACAAAAAATACAAAGGATTCATGGGTGTTGCTGCATCCATCATCAAAGGGCAATTTTCGACAGAAAAAAAGGGCAAAGATGACATATAAGTCATACTAGAAAGCAAAGATTATGGAGTTTAAGACAACTCCCGGAGGTCACTCTATATCTAATGAATTGGTACAACGTGTGTATATGCATTCAACATTAAAAGTACAAGATGTCAATCCTCATGATCATAAAAAATGTAACTGTAAGTATATCATGGAGTATATACCAAAAAGAGGGAGCTCAAGCTGAGCTAACCTATTTCACACATGTGATAAATTGCACCTCTTGAAAAAAGCTAGAAATTGGAAATTTGCCCTTTGGCTACAAAACTTGACTTTTTACCTACATGCCTCTTCATATTATATACAAGCCACTCTATTCCTATGCCTCACACATGGAAACATGCTCCAATGTGTGGTATTACATATATACAACAAATCTTGGCCTAGATCATGCTATATTGATCATTTTTTACAATCCTCAAAAACTAGCTTGATCTATTTACAAGATTCTATAAAAGATCTATCTATGCTCCAAGACATACTATTAACTTGAAAAAAAGCATCTTTTGGCAAGGATTTAGAGAGAATATCAACAACACAATCTGAAGATGACACATGTTGAAGTTGGATCTCCTTAGTTTGCACCTTCTCCCTCACAAAATGGTGAGAAATCTCAATGTGCGTGCTCCTAGCATCAAAGATTGGATTGGTAGCAATTTTTTGGGTTGATTGGCCATCACAATAGATGATAGGGACCTATTTGGGCTGCATCACATGAAGTTCCAATAGCAATCTCCTTAGCCATAGAACCTCCTTGATAGTGGAAGTTAGAGCTTTATACTCGGTTGATGAAGATAATGAGATAGTTTCTTGCTTTTTGAAAAGCCAAGATACAACCCCATCACAATAAATGTAAAAAAGGCACTGATGGACTTCCTATTCACTTTTTAATGTACAAAATCTAAATCTAAAAATGCTCTCAAAGAGATACTAGTACCCTAATACAATATGCCAAAAGAAATGGTACCCGAGATGTATTTTAGCACTTTTTTTGGCACTCTTCCAATGCAATTGAAGAGGATTTTGCATAAATTGACTCAATATACCTACTCTAGATCTTAGATCATGTATAGATGTAGTGAGATATATCAAGAGGCCAATTAGTTTTCTATCAAGTGTGATGTCCTGGAAAGATCTGTCATCATCATTTTTAGAAACCTTTACATTTTGCTCCATTGGTGTGACACAACTTTTACATCCTATTATTCCAAATATTTCAAGAATAGTAGATGCATACTTTGATTGAAAAATAAATCTATAGTCTACTCCTCTACTGATTTCAATGCCAAGAAAGAAATATAAAACTCCTAGATCTACCAATTTAACCCTTCCATAACTCATGGTTCTTGGTTCTAACTTCTTGGGTTCTTTAGGGGCATTAAGAGGCCCTTGTAGGTGTGTCCTCCTACTAGGTTCCCATGACCCTCAAGTGATGGCAAACTTTGGCCCAAGGCCAATTATGTAGTTGTGGCTCAAGGTTGAGGCCCAAGATTTAGGAAAATGACCAATACCCAAAATAGGGTCCTCCTAACACCTCATTAGGTTCCATACCTCCGACCAAGGCATAGTCACCTACCTGCCCTTATCCAAGGACACTAGTACCTTAATCTAAAGGCACCTACCCTTAATTCCAAGGGTGATTCGCCAATTAGCCCCCTAAACACTAAATGGGCAAATAGGGGTTAAAGTACTCCTAGTTACATAGGTATGTAATATGTGGTCTTGGATGGTCTACAAAGTTGATTTTGGATTATTAATGTTGAGAGTTTGATTTTCCGTCTAAGAAACTATATCACTCATGTCCTACAATCTAATCTAGAGTAGTATATGTGTGAATGGTAGAGAATGATAGTCCTTTCTGGTTATCATTATTATTGTGAATATTGATCGTGATTATTGTGAATACTTGTGATTATTGTGAACACTGATCGTGATTGTTGTGAATACTGATCGTAGATACTGAAATGCTCTGAATACTAATCGTGATTATTGTAAGTTGAATCATTCCAAAATGACGGACATATTTCGTGATCAAAATATTAAACCCCTGAAAATCACCTATTTATTGGCAAAATCATTTCATACAAAATTCTTAATCTTTTTGAATCTCAATATGCAATCTTAGTTCTACGATTGTCAAAACTTTTAACTACTTTTGTGGTAGTGATTGTGATAATGCTAAAATGTAAAAAAAAAAACAAATGAATCGTCACGATAACTTAACTTATTGATACTTACTTCTTTAGCAAAAATTCTAATAAATGCATTTGTTTATGCCTCAAAGCAAATACCACAAATCTGTAGGCAAATTGTTGTTTTGGGCAACTTCAAATGTTAAAACAAACTGATAAGAAATTTATTGTAAAATAGAAACTTATCAAAAACCAAGATATATTTCAGATTCAAAATATTCCAACGATATGCAAATTAAACATGAATCACCTGAAAAATCTATTAAATCATATTTATCTTATCATGCTCTCATGCTACTTAACTTACATAGCAACAAATTGATGCTACTGCATAAAAAATCATAGAATCAATCATCCACGTGTTCATCTTCTTATTATTTGCACAACAACTATGGTGCATATTACCAAGCTAAATACTTATCCTATAGGCTTCATTGATCTTGAAGATCTGCGACAATTTTCACTTTCATCTAATCGGTGTTAGATTGGAAAGCAGAGGAGAGCAAGAGTCTTTTCTAGGACAACTTTGTTTGGTTAATTGTGTTGTCTAACACAATCATCAAGAAATCTTATCATGTCAAATCTCTTCATGTAAACTTAATAATAAACTGGTTTTTAGCAATTTTGGATTTACAGGTCAAAACTTGTCTTTAGATTTACAAGTCCAAACTCGTACTCCAAAAGACAAAAAGACGGAAGTTGTATCGAACTTTGTTATTATCTATTAAAGTTTTGAATGCATGTAATCAAGTTATTATTGTGATATTATGTCATGAAGCCCTTGTCATAATGTTGAAATTGTTAAATTAACAAAAAATAAAAAACATCATCACAATCCATAGAACATTTGCCTCTAAAAGTTAAGGACAACTATCAAAATTTTACTAAGCTATTTTTTTACATTCTTTTAATCTTCAAATAAAAAATAAAATATGATGATATGACATGGCAAGGCCTTTGTGATACTACCACATCGTTCTTGTTTTATATGGAACCTCCCACATAATTGATTCTCTTCTCATTTGATTGAACAAAGCTTTTGGAGTTATATTTCAAAATATTGTTCAATATAGATGAGGAATCATTTTTTTGGTAAAAATGATAAGAAATCAACAACATGAAAGATCTACCGTGAAGCCTTATGACAACATCCTATCCATAGCTAGGAGAAAAGAAGGCGCCTTATTTGTAAGTCAACAAGATTGCATAGTCCTTTTGGTATACGTGTTCTTTGAAACTGCTTCCCAATATGAATCGCAGCAAAGTAACAGACATGAATTTGCATTAACTGATTTATTGCTGAGGAGAGAAAAGAAAGCTCTGGAAGTGATTTTCCTCTGAACGTATGTATTCTGCCACAGCTCCCTTTTTCAAACTGTTCTTCGGTCTTTTTAACTTTGATGGTTCAGTGCCGGCTCTGAAGCACAGCTTGCCAAGCCCCTGATGCTTCCATGAGGTTTTGTACAACTAGGTTCAGGTTGGAGAGTGGAACATACTTTTAATCCTGGTAATGATGTGTTGTATAGATGTATTTTAAGGCGAAGAACTGCAATATAGCAAGAAAAATTATAGCAGCTATTCGACAGGGCTGTATCAATGTTATATGGGAAAATCAGGAATGGAACGTAAGTTTGAGCTTGTTAATTATGTGTGGTATAGATGAATTATTCGGCGAAATAGTGAAATACAGAGAGAAAGATCATAGCATCTGTTCAGCAGAGCTGTACAGATAATATCTGGGAAGCCAGTTATTTAGACAGTTGATGAGAGACAAATGAACAAATCAAGGAAGTGAGATTGAAATTCATTTGGCAAAAGCTCACTCATTGCTGTTAAAATTCTTGGCACTTTTGAAGCTGCAATAGCTGCGCAGGGAGGAGATTTTGAGGTGTAATGATACCAGCCGAAAGGCTAAGGGGAAAACATTGTAGCCAGTCCTTGCTGTATGCTAATATCAATAGTTGGGCCATATACCATTGTGTCGCTGCTGCCATCACCTTCTGCTCCTATTCCACGTGCTATAACCTCCCCGTCTACATCAATATAGCCACCTTGCACAGAACCCTTTGTTCTCGCACCAGGAGTCATGCGGAAGGCTTTGACCTGCATTGCTGCTTCCCGTCAGGTTTTTCGGTGTGGGCAATCAACATTCAACAGAAAAACTGATTTGAAAATGATGATGCTTCCAGTGATGAACATAAGAGTAGGAGGATCACCCACAGCATTAGACAAAAAATATGGATCAGGAAAAAGTATGACTATTCTGTGTTATATCCTAATAAAACTCTAGTCATCATGGAAATAAGAAGCACTTTCAGTTAGCAAACTTCAGTTTAACATTGTGGATCACAAAACCTCTTGCCATATTTACACAAAGCTAAGCTCTCTAAAATACCCTCAACATGAAAACTTACAAAAAACTTTCTTTTGTGCTTTTCTTCAATATACAGCTATTCTCTTTATAATGCTTTTAGAGTTTGGGGCCATGGACCTATATCGATGTCTTGAAGTACTCGAGAACGTATAAACAAGCTGAGAAGAGCTTTTGCCCAAGAAAATACATGAAGGTTATGATATGCAAGACAAGTACAGAATGACACAAAATGATAGAAACAAGCAATGTCACATCTTAAGAAAAGAAAACTTCATGATAGTACATCAATGTTTCAGTATGCCCTTACCTTAAGGTACTGCACATATTTTGACTTGATATGAGTTCCTTTTTGCATTTGAAGGACCAACTTTAAAAGAGCCCATTTGGGACAATTTCTTAAAACAACCAAGTCCAGATAGCCATCTGAGAACTGCAGAGACAACCATCTCATCTTCAGAACAGAGCAAATCTTTTGCTTCTACAATCATGGGACAAGCAGTGTGAAAAATTTACGGACAATGTGACAAATGTTGATGCTTTGGGTAAAGCGTGAAATGACATAAAATCTGAACTGAGTAATATCTTGGTTTCTTATAATGCTTCTTGGTTTCCAAGGGGAGGCTCGAACCTGGGACCAAAGAAACTTTGGATGCCAAGCTAACAAGCTGAGCCAACCCCGTTGGGTGGTTTCTTATAATGCTTCTTGTTTTCCAATGTGGTTTTTTATAATGTTTCTTGGTTTCCAAGGAGGGGCACTTTGGATGTCAAGCTAACCAACCAAGCCAACCTCGTTGGTTGGTTTCTTATAATGGAATGGTCTAATTGAAAATCCTTATGCTGATGATAGGGATCCAACAAACAATCATCTTGAAAGAAGAAAAGTCTGCATTGACAGGCATTCCAAATGCGACCAGCCACCACATCTTCACATGGGATCTTCTCATTGCACTATAACTTGAAGTTCTTAGTACACATGACAAGATTAGCCAGAATAATTACCACATTGTGAGCTTATTAGTACAGCTTGACAGATATTTTTCCATCAATATTCTGACACTTGCAGCCACGGAATTTTTTTTGTTTGCCTTTATTTAATAATTATGAAATTTATTTTTTTTTGGGCCACATTCCAGAATGAAACGCGTTCCCTTCCGGAAAGGGCAACTATGGTATGTATGCATCTTACTTGAACTTCTCCAACTTCCATTTAAAAGAGGAGCTTAGTGATGTGATTAGCTAATACTTGGAACAAATCATACAAAAAAGCCAAAAGATCTCTGCCATAGTATCATCTTCAAAATGAAATCACAGCCAGCGAGAATCACTTATATTCTCTTCAGTACCCACTTTTAAGCAGCCATCTAGGTTACGCGAGGGACATGTAGATAAGTGCAAAACTTAAAACAATACAAAATGAATCTGTGAATTTGAATTATTCCAATTTCACAAAGAGACATCAAATTGCAGAGGACACTATGGTTCTAAATAGACAGCATTTTCTGCCATTCAATTATATAACCAATATTTGATTTGCAAATGCTGTAGCAAGATATGGTGTAGCAGACAAGGAGGTTTTGAATTATCACCTCTGGTTGGTTATTTACATAATTTCCTTCCCCTTGATTCGTTGAATAGTTGTTCTTATTTAGGTCTTACTTTTGATCCTCCGGTGGCTGGTCAATTTTGGGCCTCTCATATTACCTAAGAAGAAGAGGTTATTTCATTAGGAAGGATCCCTCCACATCACCTCATGTTGAGTTTTAAGACTGAAAACAAAATCAGGAGATCTCATGTTAACGGAAATAAATGCAGGCAGTTTTAAGGTTATTTCTTCATGACATCATTCTACTTGCTGGATAAGTATTCACTGGTCTGCAATAAAGACTGTGTGGGTTTCTGGGAGTTTGTCATCCTGCATAAGATCTTATACTCTAGCTAAGAATCACTAGAAGAGGAAACTCATACAATAATTTAAACCCTGTCTTCTGTTAAAGCCAGCACTTATTTCTGATTTCATATGACTAGCTTAGGTAGAGCCATTGCAAATTTGCTTGAGTTTTGATTTCCAGCAGGAGAAGATCAGATCGTCCTGTTGTAACAGCAGCATACTCTCGTGAATGCTAAAAGCCTAGTTAATGTCACAAAGGAGATCCTTTATCTCACAACCTGAAAGTCCTCCACTATAAATCCAGACCAAAAGTACTTTCCTTACCAGAACAACCATGAATCATGAAACCAAAAAACCATCTGAAACATTTATATACAGAGAACAATTTCTCATAATTCAAGAATACAGAAATTTTCCATTCTTCAAAATGCAGATTCATGTTATTCTTATAGTTAACCAAGATCCAGAAATGCTGTAAATCCTATGCAATGTGCACTACATAGCATTGGACATTATGGAAAAATACAACTATGTCATACGATTGATAGATGTTCAGTAGCATATTGGTGTTTCTTAGCATGTTTCTTTTGTAAAGGTTGTTGTAAATTGAGTACATCACAACCATAGATCCATAGATAGAAATATTACAACTAGGAACTAGCAGTACGATATCCTTAAGTACACGCATAGTACTTTCTCTATGCAATATCCATTGAACTTCGTGACAAGTCTTACACAATTATAGGTGTATGATGCAAGCATCACTTCACCATGTAGTGGGGATCAGTAGAAGACGAGAAAGATTAAATAGTGCCATAGGGGGTAGATAGGACAATTAAGTTTTAAGTAGTGAGCTCAACAAAGTATCGAGGGAAACATAAATCTGGATACTTAGGCTACTGAAACTAAAATCAGAAACATTTTTTTAAATTTTTTGTTTGAGTGCAACTAGCAAGTGATCCAACTTCCCTTCAATCAAGTTTGTTTAAGACGAAAGGCATAGTTTCTCTGCACTTTTTAACTGGAAGCATGAAGACGTAGATAATATACAAACTTAAGAACACCATCGGGAGGAAATGAGGCGAACATCAACCTTGTAGAGCTTCATTCATTAAAAAGCTTTACCTTTGCAGAAGGTGCAGCAAGAAAATCCTCCGTTGCCCAAGGTATATTTTGCAAAAGCACTAATATGAATTCGCCTGACATTACTCTCCAGTCCTTCATTAAAGAAGCCCCTAATGGTCCTGAATACCCACTTGTTCGCCAGCTTCTTTCAGTATCAGATAGCATGGAACTTGTTTCACCAGAAAACGAATCAAACTCTCCGGTATAAGGCGATCCAGTTTCCTCATAACCAGGAGCAGGAATATAAGCAATTGTTCCATGGTATTGTCGTAACCAGACTATACGTAGAAGGCTCTGAAACGGGAATTTGAAAGTCAAAGCCTGTAAAACTTTGAAGTTTGAACTAATACTTGTGAATGCTCTAAATTTCTTGTGGAAGATACTGTACGGCATAAAGAAAGTGAAAAATAAGTTTCACATGAAATTTACAAAACTGAATCAGGTTGAATTAGAAACTTTTGTTTCGAAGGAATACCAAGGATAAAACATCAGTAACAAGAGTGTTGCCAGCAGTTCTCTATTCATATACAGAAGTGAGCACTTTTTGGGACCTGTTCTTGGAGAGTATCATGTCCACTAGCTCAAGACAAAGATGTAACATAGTACAGCAACCTACTTGCCTATACAGATAATGTATGATGTGACTTTATCTGTATGTTACACTAACATACAAGTCATACTCAAAGACTGCAAGACATTCTGAATTGTGAATGTGGGTTAAAAATATCGGCAATATGCAGATCATTGCTTGACTAGCTTCCCTTGGAGGTAGTTTGTCAATTCAATGACCCAATGGCTACCTGAAAATTACTCCTCATTCTGTTGTCTGATGGGTGTGTTGGGTCTGGAAGATTGGAGTAGCAATATTCTGGTTCACTCTCCATACACAACCATATGTACAGCACAAATTTCAAGAGATTCTGATTCTCAGTGGTTTAGCGGTAATACCGTAAATTACTCCCCAAATACTGTTTCTTTGACTCCCAGTGATTACATTGCTAGAAAGGGGTATTCCTATGTGTTTCAAGATGTAATATGGTAGTTTTTATGCAGTCTTCTGAAAGGCTCACTTCATACGTGTTCGAGAACTCTGAGCAATCAGTTTTTGGAAAATCAGGGTATTTTACTCTCCAAGTGATTCCTTTATAGCTATTCTCAGGTGAAGATGCTATATTCATCATCCCATTCTTTAGTTCAAAAATAAGAACTACTTTGAAAAATCATTCCTCCTAGAGATCAACACAAAGGAATAAAAATCTGAATCTTCTCTCAGATGCAAGGGATTAGTTGAACTTACATAAAACTCAAATCGGAATCCTCCCATCCATCTAAATTTTTCCGATTCAATGTCAACATCAGCAATGTATCCTGAAATCCAAAATGGGATGCTCAAGAGTAATTATCTAATTTCATATTTGAAGGCTGGAAATGTCCTTTCCTGCATGTGCTTATAGAAGTTGCTGAGCTGGTCATCTCTAAAATCAAGTTCTTTCAAACCATTGCATTGCTTGCAATGGTATCATTGCTTTGATGCATGGGTCACAATGCTTGCATTTCATAATTCAAAAGTAGGTCTGTATTGAAACTGCATTATGAACTAGATTAAAAGGAGCAGCATACAAAAGTAAAGGTCAGAAAAGTACCCCAACATAGAAGTAAGATGCTGTGGAATCTTGCCTGCCCTTGAGCAACTGTGGCAACATCGAGTGACTGCTTTTGACCTGTTGATAAATAGGAAAACTTCCTCAAATACAACACAAGAATGCTTAGAGTAGATCGCATCCAACATTTCCTTTTATTTCGACCTTCCCAGAACCGCCATATATGGAAAGTGAGTTTCATTTTAGACTTTCCTCATATATTAGAGTTTAGTGCCTGAAAATTGGTAATTACCTCTTATGATTGCAAAGGTTGCATTCCAAACATCGCAAGGCTCCCCAGCTGCTGTAAGTAAAGATTTGGCAACTCCATTTCCTGAACCTGACAGTTCACGCTCTCTTCTTAACAGTGAATACTAGAGGTGTAGTGTAATGAATAATGTACTACCTGAATATGTGATTGTTACTCCATCCTTGTAAAAGGCTTGATCCCATATTAGATATACTACGCAACTCGGTGACAAACTGTCTAAGCGGCAGAGTTCGGCATCTTCCACTTGGTCAATGGGGATCATGTCAAAACTGTCGTTTCGATAGATTTGGAACTTCCTCTTTAAAGACATGTCAAAGATGACAAAAAGTAATTGGCTACGACCACAGGACAGTCTTCAAGCTTAATTTCCTATGAAGTATCCTAAGATAATTGTTTTGGTAACTAATTTCAAATCCCCGACCTTGAAGTTAGGCATCACACATGCATGCATCTTGAAACCAGAACACGGGAGCTTTGTTTCTGTACTTGTTGAAGTGGCATTATATTTCTTTATGCATATTTTTCCAAGTCCTATAACAAAGAGCAAGGTGTAACATATTATTCTCCTTTGAAACTGTATAAATCGTATAGTTTACATGTGTATACAATATACACAAACCACATGCTTCAAAGCATGTTCTTTTAAGACAGAAGCGTTAACCTGGCTGTCCAGCCCATCTTTGACACAATTATTTCAAGCAGACATTCAGAAGACGTGTTACAAAGTGAAATCAAGCACACCTCAAACAGGTGATTATTTAAACAAAAGTGTAAAAGAGACTAGCTCTTTAGAAACTCACCGATAGTACAAGAAAAAATTTCAAAGACAGTAGATTGAATCAAAAAGCAACCAGCTTGGAGATTCAATGCAACCCATGCGGGAGAATGGTCTCCACAAGTTCTGGGGGTTCATATTTGTGTTAAGCTGATGTCAAACACCTTACAAGCCTTTGAAATCTTTCTTAGGACACTCCAAACGAGATAGTGATAGCCGATTTAGGATTTTTGTCATGATGTGGAAACTGGTGGTTTCCGATGACGGATATATTCTTTGTCTTACACTCACCCTATGTATACACAATTGCCCCCATTGGGAACACTCCTGAATCTTGAAGTTTTTTTGACACCATGAAATATAACTCAGAGATTAGAAATGGGTTAAATAATAAACAATGTCTGGTTATTGCCAAGTCTGGGACCGCAGAATGAAAGCTCATGGACATTATGCACACCTGCTGGTATAGCTCCAAGTGGTATTTGAATTGCTTTCTCCCAATCATCTCTTTCCAGAAGTCCATTTAAAACCTTCACATACATGCCAAGTGAAACATATTACCTACTAATAAAGTTTATCCTTAGCTAAAATGAAGCAACTGAGCACTTGCCAAAACAGACATTACACTCAGGATTTTCAAATGTTTTCAGCGTGCTAATCATCAAGAATTTGTCGACCTCATTATGATATCTTGATGTCTCAATGTAATAAGAGTAACTTCTAAAACCACAAGGGATAATAATCAGCTATCCTAAAAATAGCCCATAGACATCACAAATCCTAGAAAATAGAGACAGAAGTGTGCACGCATATTGAAATAGTCGCTGAAGTACAAATCAATGGAGAACAATCCCATTATCTCTTATAAGTATCCGATGTATGTATCTTGATTTCAGGCTATGCTAAGTTGTCTGCTACCTAATCTAGAATAACCAATCATCCATTTAGCAATTAGGCATTAATGCCCATTTATACTTGCCAGAGGACCCATGAGTTAAAACCCAATGCTGCCAAGAGACCTAGTATTGTGTGTACAAATGCTAGGACATATCATATAGAGGGCCAAGCACCCAAAGCATAAGGTACAATGTCATATAGTAGGCCATGCTCAAAGTCCCGTAATTTGCCCTCCTCCAAGAAAGACACCTTCCTTACTGCCGGTAAGAAGAAAAAGTTCATGTCGGAAAGTAACAATAGATAACAAAATACCTACAATGAAGATGATGTCTCAAAATACATATGTCAAAGCAAGAACATAATACCATTGATTGCACTTACCCTAGTACCCACAACCATTTGATGCTTTAATAGCAAGTCGTGAATATATGTTTGTTGACTGATGTAAATGAATCTGTGATCACGACCTCTGAAAATCTGTATACCAAGGTAGAAATGGGCCTCCTATATATCTGTCATGTCGAATTCTTTTGGTAACATCTTCTTGACATCCTTCAACATTCGAAAAAGTAATGTGTCATCAACATATAATGTAATGATAATGAAAGATCTATCCACTGATTTGTAATAGACCTTATACTCAGCTGAATTTGGTATAAAGCCTTGCTGAATAATAAAGAATTCGTTGATTTGCTGAAACCAAGCCCATAAAGAGCTTTTCGAAGCTTGCATACTTGATGGGTGGCACCTCATAGCCTTCGGGTTGAGACATATAAATGTCTTTTTCGATTACACCATGTAAAAATGTTGTTTGTACATTAATCTGGTGAATTTCCAGATCTGCCACTGTTGCAAATGAAAGTAAAAGTCTGATCGACGAATGTTTGACCACGTGAAAGTTCATTCGGGATTTCAGATAAAATTGGTAAAGCATGTTGTCTCTCATATAGCAATCCATGGGTTAATGTCTATCACATGTACTTTGAATCCCTTGCCCAATGTAAATGGTAAATTGTAATTATTAAATTGTAAAAGGCTAAGTCACCGGCCTGTGGAGACAATTGTAATTGCAATGTAAATATCTGTTATAGTGACTAAATCCGAGATGGCCAAGGGGGTACTGGGTCTCATGAGAGTCTGTTGGACTGACCTCCTAAAAAGTAGGAAGGGTCGACCGGTCAACGTGACACGTGTCATATGCTCACTGGGACACTTGGTCCAGTGCATGAGTGACACTTGTCGCGGACGGTCAATGGACGGGTCAACAGGACATGTGTCATATGCTCATTGGGACACTTGTCCAATGCATGAGTGACACGTGTCAGACTGTCCACCTACTAGCTTGCCTATGTGTCAGGATACTGCCAAGTGGTGCTTGAGGGGATATAGTGTGAGCCTTGTCAGGCATTCCTCATTATGGTATTCCTATGCAGCTATGGTTGGGAGGAGACTTGCAGCAGAGCTCTCATGTTTGCTTGTTGATCTATGTACATTTGCTTGAGATTAATAAAGTGACGGATTTGCTGGGTAATTCTGTGTATTTACTTAGGGTTTGTGAGCTTGTGTCCAACATTTGGTATCAGAGCGGTTTCTTTCAAGACTTGTGTGGGAATTGACATCTTCAGCTAGGGTTTGGAGCATTCTTGGAGAGCCAGCGCCCTACTGCAAGTGATCTGTTGGCAGATTTGGAGCCCATAAGATAGCAGATTGAAGCCCTATGGTGGATTGCTGACCTTTTGGCAGCCTTTGAGCATTTTCTACTACGCGGCTTGATTATTCTCTTTGCTTTTGTGAAAATCCAGCCCACATAGGATTTGTAAATCTGTTTGTAGCTTCTTCAATACTCAGTATTTTTCAGATCTGTCAGTTGCAATAAGCTTCTTGTGGTAGGTCGCTGGTAGGGTAGGGCTTTTCGCCTTCTAATTCGGTGATCATCCATAGTTTTTTGCCAATTGTCAGTTTGAAACCCTGGTTTGCTGATTTTTGGAGAAGAAGAGTCTATGTGTAGTTAAAACTTGGCTGTAGGAGGTCTATTCTATCCAGTTCTTCTAGAAATTCAGGGTAACCTATCTGTGTAGTGATTTGAGGTGCTGAGAGCTTGGTTTTGCTTTGTTTCTGCTACGTATTTTTCTGCTATGGCATCCGCAAGCAACACCAGTCAAGATTCACAGAGATTAGATGTTGTATGTTCCAAAGTGGATGCTATCGAAGCTACTCTTAAGCTGATTTTGGAGCAACTCAAAGGTAAAGGGGCTAGTGTTCCTGAGAGAGTCAGTGGTATAGCTATGGAAGCAGAAAGGACATTGTCAACGGGCCATGAAGCTGGGATAATAGTGCGCCCTCCAAGAAGGCCCCACTCTCCAGTAATATGTCCAAATGGCCTAATAATGAATAATAAGGCCAAAGGCCAACCATATAGTCTAAGTATCACTAATGATTAAAACAGGCTCAAGGCCTGCTTATGCATAAAGTAAAGTAAATGTAAATGGATGCGGCGAATGTAATGAGCCAAGTCCATAACTCTCCCCGACACACAAAAAAAGTCCCAACTGCCAAAAAGAAACTGGATCAAACAGCAGCAAGCCCCGGTGCATCAACAACTAGAACAGCATCTGATGTAGAGGAATCAACAAGTGCAGCAAAAGCACAAGCCTGATCCGCAAGTGATGGTGTATGATAAAAGACATCAATAGGCTCCCATGTGGCCTCCTCAACAAGACGACCATCCCACTGGACCAAAAACTGAATCTACCGGTGGCGTTGATTATGGTATAGACGAACCTGTAATATAGCAGTAGGTAAAAAAGGAAACAACTTGGGAGCAGTAGGAAACTCAGCATCACAAGGAACGTCATCCTCAATAGCAGCACCTAATAAACTGACATGGAATACATGACAGGCTCGTGTGGAAGCAAGAAGTTGTAAGCGATATGTAACTGGACTAAGAACCTCCAAAATGCGATAAGGCCCATAATAACGTGGTGCAAGATTCTCAAGAGAAGCATGGACCTGGACAAAATGATGACGTGCAAACCGTAGGCGTAAATAAAGCATATCTACAAGCTGAAACTCAACATGGCGGCGGTGACGATCAACTAAGGTCTGATAACACTGCTGAACATGTTGTAAATGAGAACTGGCCCGGGTAATAAGCTCTCGGCACCTGATAGAAAGGATGCAAGTCTGACAGGTGTATCCTCAGGAGGGAGAGGAATGCCAGTTAAAAGAGGTGCATAGCCATGAGATAATAAAAATGGTGAGATAGCTGTGCTGGTACTAACAGAGCTATTATAGCTATACTCTACTAAACATAAATGTTGATCCCAATCCTTTCCAGAAGGAGTAACAAAATGGTGTAAATAATCCTCAAGGATCCTGTTAAGGACCTCAAACTGCCCATCAGAAGTAGAGTGATAAGCAGAATCCATAAAAAACTGTACATTCAAGATACGCATAAGCTCTGTCCAGAATATGGATGTAAACTTACTATCCCGATCAAAAAGGATAGTACGAGGAAATCCATGCAGGCGGAAAATCTCTGATAGGAACAAACGTGCACACTGCTCTATTGTGATGGTACTGCGAACTGGTATAAAATGTGCCTGTTTCGAGAACCTGTCAACTACCACCATACATGAATCGTGACCACGCTGGGTACAGGGAAGGCCAAGGATAAAGTCCATAGATATATCAGTCCATTGGCGATGAGGAATACGCCAACTCTGGAGCAAAGCAACAGACTTAGCACGGGAGTATTTATTACGAAGACAGAAAGGGCAGGTACGAATAAGTACAGCAAGCTCAAATCGAAGAGAGGGCCAATAGAAATGGTCTTTGAGACAAGCATAAGAATTCTGAAAACCAAAGTGACCCCCAACAGCGGAGGAATGAGCATCCGACAACAATTGGGAACGGATACCCAAGGAACTAGGAATACAAAGAGAATCATATCGATAAAGACGGTTGTCAACAATGGAGTAAACCTGATGAGGACGGGACGAAACATGTGGGGCAGAACTATAAACATCACAAAAATCAGAACATGTAAGGTATGCGGCAGGTAGATCATCAAACCATGTAGGAATAGTAGAAACGAGTGTATTCAACAAAGCTGCAAGACAAGATAATGCATCAGCAGCAGTGTTAGCACGACTAGGACGATACAATATAGAAAAATTAAAAGACTGTAAAACTGCAACCAACGAAACTGACGATCACTAAGGTCACTATGAGAAAACAGATCACATAAAGCCTGGTGATCAGTAATAATGTCAAATGGAACTCGATAAAGATAATGGCGCCACTTCTTAAGAGCATAGATAATAGCAAAAAGCTCTTTCTCATGCACAGATTAACGTTGCTCATAAGAGCGAAGACGACGCGACTTATAAGCAATAATGCATTGTGACTGGCGAAGCAAAGCACTACTAGCATCAATCTCAACAAGAAATTTCTGATCAAACTGGGGTAAACACATAACGGCAGCATCAACGACAGCACGACGAAGAGTATCAAACGCTAACTGACAATCAGAATTCCAATCCAAATGGAGGGGGGGTCCCGAATGAAGGAAAAAGAGGAGCTTTACCAGGACCATGAGGCTGTAAAGAATCAATCTGTGACTGCATAGTAGCAAAGCCGGTCATAATCGTATCGAAGCGAAGAACGAGGCCAGAAAGGGTATCATCCATGCGACGAAACTGATCGGATAAGTTTTCCTGAACAGTTTCACTCGGGGTAGGTGAATGTGCCATAATGATAGTGGAAGGAATAGACGAAAACTTGAGGGAGCGGACTCTTGTCGTCACCCCAAATTAGTCTATTAAAACCGATATTATCACAACTAAGAAAGGGCAGCAATCAGCAAATGGAAAAAGTGAAAATGAAGGCTGTAAAAATGCGCTGGACAGCCAGGAGGGAAATGTCAAATTGGAATATCAAACGGAGTCCGAATTCCGTGAAATGTGGTTGAGGATGGGCGCTAGAGAGCCTTTTGATAAACTGTGAAAGACGGCTGGAAACGGATAAAATAATAGGTGAAAGTGACAAGTCGGAAGGGCTGGGGCAGCGATGAACAGGCTGCAGGATTTTGGCAATTTGGAATAGCTAATGATTACGGAATTGGGTGATTTTTGGATGAGGATGGGCGCTGGACAGGCTGGGAAATAATTGTGGAAGATGGCTGCAAACTGGGAAAATGTTGGAACAGGTCGGAAGGCAGGGACAGCGATGGAAAGGAAGGAGGAGGAGCGTTGGGCAGCAAGGAAGAGAGGGAGCAAAGCAGGGGGAGCGCTGGGCAGGAAGGAGTACAAGGGGCAGCGATGGAGCAGTGCTGTCAAGGCAGCAATGGAGCTGTAGGAGCAGTGATGGAGGAGCACGGCAAGGCAGCGAAAGAAAAAAAATTCCCAAGATTATGCTCAAGAAAGTGCTCTGATACCAAGTTACGAATAGAGCCACAACTGATCTAGAGCTAAGCTATGAAAGCAGCACATAAGCAAGACTTAAGCTATGAAAGCAACACATAAGCAAGACTTAGCCCTAGAAAGCAGGAAAGAGAGAGATTAAGGAGGCTAAAGAGAGAGATCAATATCATCAGCTGAATAACAAATGACACAGTTTCCCTACTTATAGCCAAGAGGAAGCCCTAAAAGGAAGCTTCCGGTGGCTAGGGCTCAACTGGGAGGGATAATAGTGCGCCCTCCAAGAAGGCCCCCACTCTCCAGTAATATGTCCAAATGGCCTAATACTGAATAATAAGGCCAAAGGCCAACCATATAGTCTAAGTGTCACTAATGAATAAAAAGGGCCCAAGGCCTGCTTATGCATAAAGTAAAGTAAATGTAAATGGACGCGGTGAATGTAATGAGCCAAGTCCATAACTGTTGGGAATGAGTAGTTGTTATCATCCCGAAACAGATGGGCAGACTGAGAGAGTTAACCAAACCTTGGAAGACATATGTGAGTGAAAGGCAAACCCAATGGGAACGTTACCTACCATTGTTGGAGTTTGCCTATAATGATAAAAAGAATGCATCTACGAAGATGAGTCCTTTCGAGCTAAATTATGGTTTTAGACCAACCAGTCTAGTTACTATAGGTATGCCTCATAAGACACCTAGTGCAATGGAATTTCTAACTCACATGCAACAGATGTTGGAATTAGCAAAGGAAAATGTAAAAGCGGCGATGGATCGGGCAAAGACATATGCTGATCTGGATCGTACGCCAAGAGAGATCGAGGAAGGAGATATGGTATTTCTCAGGATTCCAAAGGACTCGAAAACCCTAAAGACAGGGAAGTGTTATAAGCTGTCACCTAGATATTGTGGATCTTGGAAAATTGTTAAAAAGATTAATAGCGTTGCTTATGAATTGGATTTGCCTGTTGGTTGTAAGGTTCATCCTGTTTTTCATGTTTCACGCTTAAAGAAGGTTTTACATGACGGTGATAACTTGTTTGCTGATGGCCTTGTATTGTTTCAGGAGAATGGGGAGGTGATGCATGGGCCAGCGAGAGTATTGGACCGGAGGCATAGACGATTGCGGAATCGTTTGCTCCGTGAGTACTAAGTTGCATGGCATGGACGACCTCTCAATGATGCTACCTAGGAGACCGCGCATAGGTTGCATGCACAGTATCCAGACTTTACCATCAAGGACGATGTCATCTGAGGAGGGAAGGGATGTCACATGTACTTTGAATCCCTTGCCCAATGTAAATGGTAAATTGTAATTATTAAATCATAAAAGGCTAAGTCACCGGCCTGTGGAGACAATTGTAAATTGCAATGTAAATATCTGTTATAGTGACTGAATCCGAGATGGCCAAGGGGGTACTGGGTCTCATGAGAGTCTGCTGGACTGACCTCCTAAAAAGTAGGAAGGGTTGACCGGTCAACGTGACACGTGTCATATGCTCACTGGGACACTTGGTCTAGTGCATGAGCGAACAGTCAATGGACGGGTCAACAGGACATGTGTCATATGCTTATTGGGACACTTGTCCAATGCATGAGTGACACGTGTCAGACTGTCCACCTACTAGCTTCCTATGTGTCAGGATACTGCCAAGTGGCAAGTGTCGACTATGCATGGAGTTTGCCATGTGTCGACGTTAGGATGTGTCAGGGTTAAGGGGTGCTTGAGGGGATATAGTGTGAGCCTTGTCAGGCATTCCTCATTATGGTATTCCTATGCAGGTTGGGAGGAGACTTGCAGCAGAGCTCTCATGTTTGCTTGTTGATCTATGTACATTAGCTTGAGATTAAAGTGACGGATTTGCTGGGTAATTCTGTGTATTTACTTAGGGTTTGTGAGCTTGTGTGCAACAGTGTCCCCTTAATGTAGTGAAAATTTCTCTTCACCGCTTTCCAATGAGTTTTTCTAAGCGTAGCCATAAATTGACTTACCACACTTATAGCATAGCTTATGACCAGTAGTTGTGAGATAAATTAGTGAACCAACTAATTGACGAAACAAAGTAGCATCAACTAGCGCACTCATCTTGGTTAGAAAGTTTCTTACCAACCTCCACAGGTGTAGACACTGGCTTATTGTCGCACATCTTGAAACGATGTGCCTTGTGAATCCTGAATCCACATACCAATGCGTGTGATCAATGGAAAGTTGTGATGCCAATGTCATAGCAAATGTTGTAGTTTGGTCTTCATTGTCACTGTCATGATCTTCTTCAGCAAAATTGGTCAACTGTTTCACCTTGCCCTTTTTAATATCCGTCTTCTTTTTGCGGCAATTCCTTGCCCAATGTCCAGGCTTTTGGCAATAGAAACACTTGCCCTTTCTTCTTCTTGCTTGATGAGATCTGAATCCAATTTCATAAGTAGCTCGTGGGGACTTAGTTTTTTCCCAAGCAAAAGCATATCGTCACTTGCTTTTAGCTTGCCAGAAGACAATCGGTTGGAATTGTTGTGAGAATTGGTGCAAAAGGAGGCATGTTCAAACTCTCTATATTGTTGTATGTCAAGCACTATTGCATAAAAAGTTGAAGGATTTTACCAATGACTTTGTAACTATTATCATTTGCGGAGGCCATCTATTCCTCATTTTGGGAGGTCCTTTAACCTCTTTCAAATCGTCGAGGCAGCAGTATATACCTCATTTATTGCCCAAGTTTTCTATCATTCATTTGCTGACAGTGATAGTCATGTCACTAATTCGCTAGAGTTTTTCACATTTATATCAGCAATTCTCTGATTTCAATTCAATCGCTAAATGAGACAACAACTTCTTTCCATATTTGTCATTGACTCTTTGATTGAACAATTGCTGAGGCAACAACATTTTCCCAAAAGTATTCATGGTTTGGTCAACAATTTATGAACTGTACTTTAGTCATTGAGGTAGCAATCAACACCTCAATAATTTGCCGAAATTTTCACTTCTATCAACGATTTCCAACCTACAATTTAGTTCCTTAGTGTGGTGAGGAATTTTTGCCCCATAGTTGCCTACTATTCACTCACAACAATTCCTAAGCATATGCAGCTCAACACCATCTAGCTAAGTCATATTCATCTCATCAACTGCATACTTGAGTCCCTCTTCTATATGTGCAATACACCTAGTCCTAGTATAGGTTTGCATCTCTCCCACAACCGAAGTCTCCATGCACAGATGAAAGTAGAAGGTGGTCTCTCCATTTCTCTCTTTTATCTCTATGTGTTGCTCTCTATAGCTCTTCCAGTTAAGCCTCTTCTTTTCAACATCTTGAACAAAGGCATCAATACCATGATCACTCTCTCTATCCCAAGCTACCATTCAAACAATCCCCAATTCTCTCACCCATACAAGCATGCTCTTCACCACTTGCTATACTTCAGTGCTGTCATTCACCATCAAGATCTCATAGCTTACATGTTGGACTCTCACTCAAGAGGCCAAAACTATTGGCCTTCTATTACTCTATCTCTTGAATAACGCTAACATTAGATTGATTCCCCACTAGACTCAATTGACAACAAGACATTATCTTTTACAGAGAACCAAACAATCCATGTAGAATCTAGCCTCCTGCATTGACATTCGGAATCGTCATTGCGCAGTCTTACATAATCCCTATTTGTACCTTGAAAAGAAGAAATGTAGCAATCTCTATACATACAACATAGCAACATAAATGAAAATGCATCGAGCCAATAATATTGGCCTTCAATTACTCTATCTCTTGAATAACCCTAACATTAGATTGATTCCCCACTGGACTCTATTGACATCAAGATAATGTAGCTTACAGAGAACCAAACAGTCCATGTAGAATCTAGCCTCCTGCATTGACATTCGTGAGCAGAGACGGAATCATCATTGCACAGTCTTACATAATCCCTATTTGTACCTTGAAAAGAAGAAATATAGCAATCTCTATAAATACAACATAGCAACATAAATGAAAATGCATCAAACATTCCATGCTAGATAATTTTTTCAAGCTATCACAGCACAAAATCCTTCTTCGTTCTTCTAGAAATTGTGTATAGCACAAGGTGCAGCATACCCTAACTTAGCAAGCAACTTCCCACCAACATTGAGATGTTTTTTCTAACTCCCCACACTCTACACATCTACCAGGAAGGAACACAAACACCACCTTCACCAACATTGTGAAGATCATCGGCTCCTGTAGATCTTGAAGATCCTGCTACAAAGCACCAAGCGGATAGACTATGGAGCCAAACCACCCAACCAGCTAGAAGCTAAAGATCAACCCACAATAGCGTCACCCCCGAGCCACGATGAATGAATGTAGTTGAGGAGAGAATTCTGATAGCAAACAACTAGAACTTAGAAGTATAGGAGGGCAAGTTCCTTAGGTACTTATAGCCTATAAGATGCCTAATGCATATCCTGCAAACCCTAGTACATTGCTAAAGTCAATTGGAGTTACTATTGATACCTCCCACCATGCACATAACCATCAAACACCATGCGCTACTCCATGTTCCATAATTGCAGTGTTTGGGCCCTCTCAAAGTTATTAATTACATAACTGGCCTTGAATGGAATTTTGAGGTATAACTAATAATTTCGAACATTGGAGGGCCGAATATCCACATCAAGGATTATTCTAGATCCTTGGACGTAACATTCTTCCACCCTTGAATTGCTTCTGTCCTCGAAAGTGGAAATTCGGGAACTCAGCTTTCAAACATTCAAGTCATGGTCTATAATGTGTATCACGATTTGTAAAGTGCATAAGGGTGGCCAGGACAGATAGAGATGTCAAAATATCCAATTAACAAAACTACAACAGTCACAAACCTTCAACAATTAAAAAAAAATTGACATTCTGAATTGTAACCTTTTAGTACTCAGCATGAGACATTTTACCTATCCTTTAGCACCTAACAACAAGGAATCTATAACTACAAGCAAAATGCAAAACAAGAAGTGACAATTTTCTCCCCCGAAAAATGTGTTGTGATTCCAAGTTATGTGCAAAACATCACAATGAAAACACAATACAGAGAGGAGAATGTAAAAATGTTGAGAAAGTATTGGAGAAGAGTTATAGTCAATGCAATAGCAATGTTCACATGAGCTAATCTTTTTAGCTAGATGACTAAATTATAAGATGATCTACAAGGCTAGTTAATGCTAAACTAAATTTAAGCCAATTTACACTAAGAGCTTCTTTGTAACCAATCCACTGATGATAATAAGGGACCAATGCCTATATTGTCCACAAGTTGGGGCTAGAGCTTGTGAGTCAAGGCTAGGGCCCGATTATGACCATAGGACTCATAAATGACTCTACTAAATTCCAAATAATAAATGGAAGACAGAAGGACCCACAGTAAAAACTATAGAGCCATGATAGACATTATAATTGGCCTATAACTCCTTTTTGTAAGGTTATATAGTAAATTAATGTATTATAAAATTTCTTGTTATCGACCAAGACACTTGCACCAATCTTCTAAAAGCAATTGCAAATACTTACATACCTCAACAAGGACACCATCGCCACTCACGCATACGATGCCATCATAGTGTGAAATGTCGACAGTCTTTGCCATATCCTTAGCATGGCGTTGAAATTGAGTTTCTGAGAAAGTATCCAAACAATTGCTTATATGTAAATCACAATATATATGGCTTTCATATACTTCTTTGGTTAAAACTAGTGGTAAGTGCTGAGTATAATTTTTATTATATCTATGAAATTATGAAGTTTATAGGAAAAATGAAAGGTGGCATCCAAATTGAAAGTTATGAGCTAAATTTCACATAATAGAGCATAGAACATAAAGAAAATAGAAAACATGTTGCTAAGGAAATAGAAAACATTCATAACTAGATGAATAACAATGATCACCAAAGGAATTTGCTTATAATCAGTAGAGCTAAGTGATGTTGATTGAATCTGTGCTTATGAGCTAAGTGATGCTAAATTAAAGTTGTGCTTATGTTAAGTAAGAGCTACTAAGTATTCGATCGACTATTGAGGCTCATAGACCTATTCTTATTCTCTGAGGTTTGATATTCTATAAGTTAGGGTTGGATGCCAAATGATGACCATATGACTTGTTAGTAACTCTGATAAACACAAAATCATGAATGACAGACCACAAGGCCCAAAGTACATGCATTTCAGTACAAAGAAATTCACGTGACATTTATTTATGTACAAATCACTTTATTAGTGGATTAAGCAGTTATAAAAGGTAGTTGAAAGTACACAAGGTTTCCTTGAAGAGTATCCAATCACGAGATGTCATTATCACAGTATCACAGCTCTGATCGTGATTCCTTACAAAGTTTTGATATGATCTTTAACATGGCCAGATGTCATGGGGAGAATAATGTTATCCCATTCCCCACTGAATACAGATTCCACAACTATACCTGTTCTTGCTGCTACTGTTTTTCAAAATCCCAAGTTTGTTCCCAAAGAGAACCTATTGAAACTGACCTAGAGCTTTCAATCCTAACAAGTTTTGATGATAGCAAAACAATTATCTGAATGGTCGTAGCTACCACAACCTATGGATTTACAACAACAAAATGCGTTTATTCACTCGTCTTATAAAGTTGATAATACAACTGTGACCACTAAGTTCATGTAGGTCTATCTTCAAGACCATCATCCCTTTTAGTTCTTCCAAATCAGAAACTTCAGTAATGTTACAAACTTCCAAATTGGTGGAGTTATTGGCTCCACAAAGCAATTCTTCCCATATAAAATTGATACTAGAACCTGTTTAGGGTTTTAGAGAGCTTTTCAAGATTCCTCTAAAATGGATCTATCCAGAATAAATGCAATTAGCATTTGTGAACAATCACATTTGGAACATCAGAAATGTATAGCAAGAGTAAGGAATAGCTCCCATTGGATACACGGTGTTGTTGCAAAATATCATAAATATATCGAAGTGATCTATTCAAAATCACCATAAACATGGTTATTATGTTCCGACCATAACCATCTACATCCCCAGCATGATGTGCATCTGCTGTATCAAATAGAAAACAGGATAAGAATGAGGACGTAGTATTTATATATCTCCTACTCTCATCCTATATATATGTTTTTCTGATATAAGTGGAAACCAAATAAATAAACTCTCAGAGGAACTCTCTTTTCCAGAAAGCTTGAGGAACAAATAATGTGAATACATCAAAAACTTCTATTGCAGAAAACTTGACATGTCTAGCAGAACCACAATGTCAATTCAGGTATGTAGAGCATAATTCCTATAATATGTCAAGAATTTGTTTTCCTCTTGTTTCTGAATCATATGTTCTGGAAAGAGACCAGGATCTTATGCATCAGTCTACAACAAATTTAACATGTTAAACTGGGATTTTGGATTTACATCTGAAATGAGTTGGATAATATCAGCTGATCAGATAAATTTGGAGTCAAAATGTCCCCAAAGTTATTAGATGGTCATTCCCACTTGTTTTAAATTTACTAATATTGAAATGATGTTGTAATCCATGAAGGGGATGGGGATAAGTAAATCACATGTACTTCACCTGTAGAACATACCAAAAACGCTTCTTACTAATGCCTTACTTCTAATTCTTGCTATTAAAATTGAGACAAGATTGAAAGCACAATAGATGGAATCTAGACGATGACGCCTACCTTATTCTAGTCAATGTTCTATACTAAGTTCTTCCTCTACGACTAACTAATCTCTATGCGGTCATTGTCTCCTTTGGGTAGATGGATAGATTTTCCCAACAACATTGATAATATAACCCAGGTAGTTATGAACTAAATCATAGATTTTAGCATCAATGAAGACTGACAATAGATAACGCAATCTAACAATCTCCCACGAAAAAATGGCAAATAGCATCACATAGAATCAATCGTTAGATTCTTACAAGCAACAACTAAGACAAGAGTTGCCCAAGCAATACCAAATCATAAGCTGAATTTTGAAACATGAATGTACATAGGGCCTATTTATACCCAATAGGAACCCTATATTGAAAGCTTCTAGGCACTTGACCTAAGCTTGTCCACATCAGGGTCACAAGAGAGGAAATAGTGTGCCCTCCCAATAGGACCTCCCACTCTAGTATCAAAATAGTAATAGTTGGGCCCTTTGCCAATTCTAAGTGCATAAAGAAGGCTTTTAGGCATGTACATGAATAAAAAGGGTTCATGGCCAACAAACGAATGTAAATGAATACAGACCTTGTAATCCATGCAATTTGTGGACCCGATAGTCCATAACTCTCCTTCACTGGCCCCAATGTGGGCATAGAAGAGAAATCAACAAGTCCCTGAGTGAGTAAGAACTGATAAATTGTTGCTCAATGCCTTTGCCAGGGCAATACCCCTTGAATTCGGTTCAGATGTATTTTCCGTCGTTGAGCTCAATGCTTTGACATCCACCCCATTCACAAGAGTGGTGACTGATAAGGCGGTAGAACGCGAACGGAGAAGAGAGAAGGAAATAGTTGCGGAACGACTCTCCCGTTATTATGGGCTGCTACGTGCAAGAACAATCTGAAAGAATGAAAATGCTAAATTATATTCACAGCTCAAGCGCTCTGCCCAACAGGATCTTAAGAAAACAATTCATACTCAAAAACAAATGGATGAGTACAGTCCACCGAAGAGATTAGAAATGATGTGAGGTATTACTGGAAATCATATTCAATAAGAAGTTTAGTTCGGAAAGATTCAGATTGATTGTGTGATGAATAGTGCAAGTTCCTCAGGCGTCAAAGATAGCCATCGTCTGATCAGAAACTGAGGAGTCGTGGACGTCCGTGTTCTGATCAGAGTGAGTAAACGAGCGTGATCAAGCAGAAGCGAAGTGCATTCAAATCACAATAGGCATTCCTCTACGTTATACACAAATATCTCATGGACGGAGCATCCGATAAAGTATGTGATAAAGGTGTATTTATACACCGGATCTATGTATCTAATTACAATCAATGTTTTTGTCATCTAACTAAATACTTTGTTGTACTCAGGGAGTAGTTGAACTATAATGACAGAATGACAGCTGTACATTAAGTACATGGTCAGGCGACTCGGAATCGCTGACGTGGATGAGAACATCGCACATTTTCTCTCACTTTGCATTTTTCGGGAAGTGGCTGGAGACATTTTTCATTCAAATAGATAACCTTCTCACTTTTTCTCTCTCTTCGCAAAAATGCCGAAAAAGGTGAAAATGCCAAAAAAGTTTACTTCTTTGAAATAGTTGAAAAGAAGTTACTGTCGGGAAATAGTGACTTTCCTAAAGTTGTCGAAGAAGTCGGACACTTCGGTTGACGAGCGAAGTTGTCGAAGAAGTCGGAGACTTCGGAGACTTTGGATATCGAAGAAGTCGGACACTTCAGTTGATGAACGAAGTTTTCGAAGAAGTCAGAGACTTCGAATGTCGAAGAATTCGGACACTTCAGTTGATGAATGAAGTTGTCGAAGAAGTCGGAGACTTCGGTTGACGAGCGAAGTTGTCAAAGAAGTCGGAGACTTCGGATGTCAAAGAAGTCAGACTTCAGTTGATGAACAGTGCACTGGGATTCCTGAGTCAGAGTGGACTAGCATTTCCCATCTACAGATCAGTATGCTTGCACGTATGATCCGTGCCAAACCATTTGTTCCTCACCAGGTTTTACTTGCTGAGTTTGTCGTCATTCCACTACGGGTGGAGGCTATTTTCAGATTGATCACTTATATCCAGAGAGTGATGAGTCTTTCGGTTTCACGGTATCCACACATAGCTTTTCTCTCTTCTCAGCAGCTTCATCACCAGGGTCATCAGTTATCATGGTACTCCCAGGCTTCTCGTCTTCTACAGATATATGGCATCGATATCTCTGACCTACCAGCGGGTTATCATCAGTATATCAGAGGGTTTATTTATCGTGCATGCTCTCGAGTGTCCTGGCAGGGGCCCTTGGGGGTCAAGCCGAACTTGTATTGCTCCAGTTTCCTTGAGCTAATAGACAGAGTTGGGATCCCAGTTTTGCCTCGTTATTTGGATAGTTGTAATAGATCCTAACACCACAGTAGGGCCAGCACTAACTGATCCACCCAACCTTGCCTACTCCCTGATATAGAGTAAGCCCCTCCTAGCCCAGTGTGAGGACTGGTAGCATGCAACTGCCAAGTGTCGGCCACGTGGCATTGACGTGGCCGACTACACGTCGGGACCCAACGTGGGGCCCTATCCTGCTGACAGGGTCCCTAGGCTATGTTAGGCCCGCCATGGCTATGGACCGTGCCGGGGCACACTACTCACACTGTCTTGCCCTGTTGGTCGTGTACGCTGGACACGAACCTGACTGTGGTATCTGACCTATCTGTGTTCTCTAGGGTTCGGCACTCGTCATGAGCTCGTAACACTCCCTCCCCCTTAAGAACCGTCTTGGTCCTCTAAGACAAAGTCTGGAAAAATCTTGCGAAGGACGCTGCCTCTTTCCCAAGTGGCATTCTCAACAGGCTGATCATTCCACTTGACCAGATATTCTCGGTATAGAGTATGACGAGTCTGCGTCTCTCTACTATCAAGAATCTCTTCTGGTTCATGTGGAGGTTGCTGAGGATCCAATGGGAGACCTAGAACACTGTCCCCTACCAGATTTTATGATCTGGCTAAGGCTTTTTGTAACTGACTTACATGAAAGACTGGAAAAACCTTACTATTGTGTGGGAGTTTTAGTTCATAGGTGACCTCGCCTAGTCTCCTACTGATGGTAAAGGGACCACAATACCTTGGAGACAACCTAGCACACACTCCTGATTTGAGGGTTTTAGAGTGAACTGGGACTCTCAAGTAGACTTTCTCACCAGCGGAGAACTGCACATCCCATCTGTGTGGATCTGCATAATGCCTGGCTCAATCCTGGGACTGCCTAATGCTACGCTTATGTTGTAAAGCTGACTCAGGTGCACCTAGTGTGCCCTGTAAGCTCTAAGGGGTGACGCTCCCTAAGGTCCCAGAGCAAGTTAGAACGTCAAGGACTGAGCCTCTGACCTGTGGTGAGCCAGTCAAGTAGTCACAAGTCATGATCTAGCTCTGGAGCTCGAGTCATGGCCTAGTCAGGAAGCAAGTTGATTCTGCCGCCCGAACGGCTCCCGGGACCCATGTCCGAGAGCCAGACTGATTCTGCCAGGCTTGCCAGGCTTAATCAGCAAAATAAAAACTAAGTCCCAAAAAGCGTGCTTTACAAGAAAGCACTATGTTTCAGAACAGAGGGGGTGCGCCGAATCACAGCAGAACTATAGGGGGGAGTCCGGCAAACAGAAACTTGGGCAGCTCAACCAGCGCCAGGAATCCAGTCGCCAGGTCTCAGCTCCCTCTACCAGCACGAGCCAGGCACAATGCCCAGCACGTGTTGGTGGCCCCGAGACCAGTCAGTCTATGTATGAATGTAACCTCTTCCAAATCTAATAAAGTTGATCCTTGGGGATGATTACCATTTCGGTTTCGCCTCCGGGACTGGTCCAAGTGGGAGGACCCTTACTACAACCTTTTTGCGTCGCCGGCGCCTAAGGGTCCCTGTCATCGACATGGGGCTCGCCACTATGCCAATTGGTCAGTTTGGTGACCACTATGCCTGGGGTTTCATGTGTGGCTTGTCTTTGCCTTTGGTTACCTTTTGGGGACGGATTCTAAGTTGGCTTTCAGGTTGGTTGGGATTCCAGTTTTCTTAAGTCTGAATGGTTAAGCTTGTTACGTTTCTGAGTTGGCTTTTACGTAAGTGCATCATGGATGAATGTTAGACTTAAGCGTGTGTTGGGGAAACCGCTCAAGTCCTAGTGCCCTTTGAGGCGCCGGCGCAACAGCTTAGCATGTTCTATCATCTGGTTTAGGTCTTCTAAAAAGTTTCTGGCTGCTTCAACTTTCTCTTGTTTAAACCCTACAGCTGTGGGTGAGCGTGGCTGAAAACCGTACATCAGCATAAATGGGTTGAATCCCGTAGCTGAATGTTTGGTACTGTTGTAAGCAAACTCTAATATCGAGAGATACTCCTCCCAATTAGTCTGCTTCTTGCTGACGTATGCACGAAGCATATCCTCCAGCACCTGATTTACCCTCTCTGTTCGACCGTCCATCTGTGATTGGTCAATGGTACTCATATTAAGTTTAGTATGGAGATGATGGAATACTGCCCTCCAAAATTTCCATTAAACTTACTGTCCCGGTCGCTGACTATGCCGGAAGGTAGACCGTACAATTTAAATGGCCCGTCTACAAACAACCTCGCTAACTCTGGAGCTCTAGCGGTTGTTTTGGTCTTAATAAAATGAGCCATTTTGGTCAGACGGTCAACTGTGACCCATATAGCGTCATTACCCCTTTGGGTTTTAGGCAGGCCAACTATAAAATCCATAAGCTGCCGTATTCTTGGATGAACTGACACCAGCCCCGGGAACTGGTTCTGGAGTCTGTAACTGTCTGCTCTGGACTGAGTTCCAGATAATAGAGAAGAATGCATCATGCTGGCACTTTGCTCTCAAGGACTCGAGTAACTCATTACGAATCTGAGTACTCGTTTATCATAGGCATTCTGGGGGCATCTGCTACTGTATTAAATTTCCCCCGTCTATATTTGATAGACATATCAAACTCTTGCATCAACTGTTACGAGCTCGTAACCAGTGCCGAACCCTAGAGAACACAGATAGGTCAGATACCACAGTCAGGGTCGTGTCCAGCGTACATGACCAACAGGGCAAGACAGTGTGAGTAGTGTGCCCTAGCACGGTCCATAGCCATGGCGGGCCTAACACAGTCTAGGGACCCTGTCAACAGGATAGGGCCCCCAGTTGGGTCCCGACGTGCAGTCGGCCACATCAGTGCCACGTGGCCGACACTTGGCAGTTGCATGCTACCAGTCCTCACACTGGGCTAGGAGGGGCCTGTAATAGATCCTAACACCACAGTAGGGCAAACACTCACTGATCCACCCAACCTTGCCTACTCCCTGATATAGAGTAAGCCCCTCCTAGCCCAGTGTGAGGACTGGTAGCATGCTACTGCCAAGTGTTGGCCACGTGGCACTGACGTGGCCGACTGCACGTCGGGACCCAACTGGGGGCCCTATCCTGCTGACAGGGTCCCTAGGCTGTGTTAGGCCCGCCATGGCTATGGACCGTGCTGGGGCACACTACTCACACTGTCTTGCCCTGTTGGTCATGTACGCTGGACACGACCCTGACTGTGGTATCTGACCTATCTGTGTTCTCTAGGGTTCGGCACTGGTTACGAGCTCGTAACACTCCCTCCCCCTTAAGAACCGTCTTGGTCCTCTAAGACAAAGTCTGGAAAAATCTTGCGAAGGACGCTGCCTCTTTCCCAAGTGGCATTCTCAACAGGCTGATCATTCCACTTAACCAGATATTCTCGGTATAGAGTATGACGAGTCTGCGTCTCTCTACTATCAAGAATCTCCTCTGGTTCATGTGGAGGTTGTTGAGGATCCAATGGGAGAACTAGAACACTGTCCCCTACCAGATTATCTGATCTGGTTAAGGCTTTTCGTAACTGACTTACATGAAAGACTGGAAAAACCTTACTGCTGTGTGGGAGTTCTAGTTCATAGGTGACCTCGCCTAGTCTCCTACTGATGGTAAAGGGACCACAAAACCTTGGAGACAACTTAGCACACACTCCTGATTTGAGGGTTTTAGAGTCAACTGGGACTCTCAAGTAGACTTTCTCACCAGTGGAGAACTGCACATCCCGTCTGTGTGGATCTGCATAATGCCTGGCTCGATCCTGGGATTGTCTAATGCTACGCTTAGCATGTTCTATCATCTGGTTTAGGTCTTCTAAAAAGTTTCTGGCTGCTTCAACTTTTTCTTGTTTAAACCCTACAGCTGTGGGTGAGCGTGGCTGAAAACCGTACATCAGCATAAATGGGCTGTATCCCGTAGCTGAATGTTTGGTACTGTTGTAAGCAAACTCTAATATCGAGAGATACTCCTCCCAATTAGTCTGCCTCTTGCTGACGTATGCACGAAGCATATCCTCCAGCACTTGATTTACCCTTTCTGTTTGACCGTCCGTCTGTGGATGGTCGGTGGTACTCATATTAAGTTTAGTATGGAGATGATGGAATACTGCCTTCCAAAAATTTCCAGTAAACTTACTGTCCCGGTCGCTGACTATGCCGGAAGGTAGACCGTACAATTTAAATAGCCCGTCTACAAACAACCTTGCTAACTCTGGAGCTCTAACGGTTGTTTTGGTCGGAATAAAATGAGCCATTTTGGTCAGACGGTCAACTGTGACCCATATAGCGTCATTACCCTTTTGGGTTTTAGGCAGGCCTACTATAAAATCCATGGAGATACTCTCCCATTTACCAGCTGGTATTTCTAAGGGATACAACAACCCTCCTGCCTTTAAACGCTCTGCTTTATTTACTTGACATTTCTGGCAACTGGTTACATACTGGTGGACGTCCTTTTTCATACTGGGCCAGAAAAATTGCCTACGAAGAAGCTCATAGGTCTTCTGTATGCCTGGGTGTCCCGCGCTAGGATTGTCATGACATTCATATAGGACCTGCTGCCTATAATCCTCTGAATTGGGGACACATACTCTATCTCTATAGAGCAAGTACTCATCCTGAATGGAATACTGTTTCCATTTGAATCCTTGAGTCAACTGACCCTCAACCACAAGGGGTTTGCTTGGGTAATACAGGCTCAGAATCCTCAACGTCATCTGACGACGTATACTCGGACTCATCATCATCCTCAACGGAAGCTGCCGTATTCTTGGATGAACTGGCACCAGCCCCGGGAACTGGTTCTGGAGTCTGTAACTATCTGTTCTGGACTGAGTTCCAGATAATAGAGAAGAATGCATCATGCTGGCATTTCCCTCTCAAGGACTCGAGTAACTCATTACGAATCTGAGTAAAACTCAGCTCGTTTATCATAGGCATTCTACTAAGGGTATCTGTACTGTATTGAATTTTCCACACCTATATCTGATAGACATGTCAAACTCTTGCATCAACTCTGCCCAACGAGCTTTCCGACCTCTAAGCTCAGGTTGATTGCAAAGGTATCTGAGACTCTCATGGTCTGTCAGGACCTCAAAGTTGGCACCATACAAATAATGCCTCCAAGTCTTAAGGGCATGGACTATAGAAAAGAGTTTCTTTTCATAGGCACTATACCTAGTCTGTGCTGGCTCGAGTTTTTTACTCTCGAACGCAACTGGTCGTCCACCCTGAGTTAGCACAGCACCTACTGCAAAGTCGCTAGCATCTGTTTCGACCACAAATGGCTGATTGGGGTCGACGACTTTTAAAACTGGTGCTGTAGCTAAGGC